>SJXQ01001947.1:0-84066 GCA_006408695.1 Aepyceros melampus
AAATCTCCATATTTCCTGCCCTTATAATGAACATAACTAGCATATAGGAGAAATAAGTATTAACCTTTATGATTAATCATGTTAAACCTTAGGCTAAGCAAATTCCTTTCTTGATTGTAATCCACTACACCCTCACCCTATAGGAATGCAACTTTATTTGGAGGGTGGTGCCTGGTTTAAGAAAGAATCACCCCTGGAAAAAATAAGTTTTCTGGTCGACTGACCGTTATCAGAAAGGGCCATAAAATGTCAGCAGGCCTCATGGCCAGAAGATAATGTAAAACCCTTAAGACCTTTGTATACATTTATATGAAGCACCTGATTTTGAGAAGGGTCAGGTCTGCTGACCCCGTGTGACTCTGTATTCATCCCTATGTGTAACAGAAAGTATATAAGCAAACCTGAAAATAAAGAAAACAGATCAGTTTCTGGAAAGACTGATTCCCCCATGTCGTTTTTTTCTTGTTCTCCGTTTTTCTGGCTGAATTCCCATCTGGAGCGTGGGTACTCACCAAGCCTGCTAATTTTGCCTGGGCTTCTAAGATCAGACTGGGGAGGCCTCAGTGTCTCCTCTCCTTTGGGAAAATGGAAAGATGCCTGTGGCCTACATAGGTGGTGCAAGCTTCTTGTCTCAAAGCTCTATTGGTATTCCATGTAAACCAAGTTATTCAGCCTATTTTTCTCCACTAATTTCCCTACTGGGCTTCCCTGGTGGCTCAGAGGTTAAAGCGTCTGCCTCCAATGCGGGAGACCCGGGTTCAATCCCTGGGTCAGGAAGACCCGGGTTCAATCCCTGGGTCGGGAAGATCCCCTGGAGAAGGAAATGGCAATCAACTCCAGTATTCTTGCCTGGAGAATCCCATGGACGGAGAAGCCTAGTACATTACAGTCCACGGGGTCGCAAAGAGTCGGACACGACTGAGCGACTTCACCTCACCTCACCTCAATTTCCCTACTATACTCTTCTTTTCTAATCTCTGTTTATATCTGTAATTAAATAAGCTCTTTCCTAGGACACTGATCCATCTCCCCTTCGAATTACCCTGGATCCACCGGGGCTGGACCCTGGCATGAACACATAGTATTTTTAATATTCTTGAAAATAAATTTATAAATAATTTTTTTTTCAGTTTTAGCTTTGAATACAGTAGATGTGGATAGATATAACCTACACAGACAAACATTATTTAGGTCCTCACTATTTTTAAGAGTGTAAAATCATTTTGAGGATATAATGTTTGAGAACTGTTGGGTTAAAGGATAACAGCAATTTTCAATTAAACTTCTTTCAGAAGATTCATTTGGGCAAGTCTAGTTTCTTTTTGGTTTCTGACACCTAGACTCCAGGAACAAAGTTCAATGTGAACTGGAGATTTAGCCATTGATGGGTTGTATGATCAGCATGGTTTAAACCAATTTATACAACTCTGGCCAAAAGTTCCTTTTGGGATCAGAATGAATTTGTTGCCTACTTTGACCAAATTGATTAGAAATTGACTGGCTCTGTTCATTACTATGTAGATACATAAAGCAACTGGGGAATCTGTGTAGTAACAGGTGTCATTCTGGTAGCAAGTAGCAGAAGGTGACTCTGCCAGAGAAGCTGTTTACTGAAAGGATCCTGGGAGCTGTCAGATTTGTTAGGAGAAAGGGAGAGCCAGGCTTGAAGCTAAGCGTCTAGGAGCAATGAAAACTTCACTTCATAGAACTGGACTGAGAGGGACCACTGCCCCTGCTGTGGTGGATGCACCACCAAGGCCTCAAGGAAATCACACTGACCCTCTGCCAGAATACCAACCTTGTAAACACTGTCATCCCCAAAGGCAGGCTTCTTGCCACCGTTCTGCCAGCAAAATGGATCTCCTGGAAATCTCTTTCCTTAAGTTCCTCTCTTTGGAATCAAAGTTTAAAGGAGTGTTTCTGATTGGCAGAACCTGAGACATATCTTTATTCAAGTTTCAAGAAAGGCTGGAATTTGATTTGAGATTTCTAAGTTCTGCTTTGGAAGAGTGGGATGCACAGGGAAGAAATGATCCCAAACATACAAAAACATTTAAGAAGAGTGAAAAAGTCAGTCAGAAAACACAACTGATGCTTGCAACCCATGTTGTAAGATGTTGTACAGTTGTGGCTATATGGAATGTTCCAGGGTTAGGCAGATCTGGGTTCAAATTCTGGATCAAATTGCTGCTACAATCTTAAGAAAGTCACTTAAATTTTCAAAGCCTCAATAATCTCACCTGTATCCTTGGGTAGGTATGAAATTAAGTTAATTTCCTGGATGAAATGACACATAATATTGTGTGTACCCAGTAGGTACCCAGAAATTATAGCCATTAATATTACCAAACTTCAGAATCTGAACTAGGCAGACACATTTCCCCCCAGAGTGGTAAGAGGAAGCTGACGCATAAGGAGACCAAGGGACTAGTATAAAATTTGGGCAAGAACTCACGTTAGGATGTGTTTCTGAGATCAGTGATTCTGGGTCCAGCGCCTATCCCAATTTCTAAGCCCCATCACCTGTTTCGGCAATCAAAATGTGGCAGAAGTAATAAACATCTTATATTAGTCAGTTATTTTTAGGTTGGAATCTTTAAGGTGAGCTTTACTTATCTTCCTTATTCTTTTCTGAAGTTTTTAAAAATGAACTAATGAGTTTATATTATAGTATACATATGACTGAGCATCTTCACTTTCATGCATTGGAGAAGGAAATGGGAACCTACTCCAGTGTTCTTGCCTGGAGAATCCCAGGGATGGGGGAGCCTAGTGGGCTGCCATCTATGGGGTCGCTCAGAGTCAGACACGACTGAAGAGACTTAGCGGTAGCAGCAGCAGCAGCATATATATGTATTATAGTATATAATAGTATTAAAAATAATTTTTAAAAATTTAAAAATAGCTATAAAGCCATTTTTTTTTTTTATCTGGGGAACAAAGATCTGTCTTGGTTTAGGTTACCCTCAAAGTTGAGCCTGAAATGAGGATTTGGGATCTGAGGGTAGTTTATGTAGGAGGTAATCAATGTCTAACTCCTGGTTTTCTAATGAACACACAATCTAGGGTGTTAATCTAGATGAGAATATTGAGTGTCACCAGAGATTATCTAAATAATAGGGCTCCATGCTGAAATGAGTGTGGAGCTGCTGGGACAAAACGGTATTTTTACTGCAGGACTTCTTAGGGCCTTTGACCTGCTAATGTACACTGAGAATCTCTGAGAGGGACTTATAGCACCAGTCCCCATTGTTTCCCTAGAGAACTTTGTGGGATTAATACTCTCATGAATATTATACTTTGAGAAATGTTGCAGGATCTCAGAGGTCACTTCAAACTATAAAGTTAGTGACGTCTATGATCTCATTTCATCTTTCTCCGGTCAGCAAGTTGGGGAAGCGTATTGAAAATCACTTATCAAAACGAGGAAGCCATCTAGGGGTATGTGCGTGTATGCTTGGTTGCTCAGTTGTGTCCAACTCTTTGCGACCCACTAGGCTCCTCTGTCCAGGGGATTTTCCTGGCAAAACTACTAAAGAGAGCTGCTGTTTCCATCTCTAGGGGATCTTCCTGACCCAGATCAAATCTGATTTGACCCAGAGCAAATCTGTGTCTCCCACGTCTCCTGCGCTGCAGGCAGATTCTTTACCATTGAGCCATTGAGGAAGCTCCAGTTAAGGGAAAAGCCAGATCATTTGAGACAACTTTTTTCCTACTGTGTGAGAACGGCAGATATTATGAATTGGCTTGTGCTCCCCAAAAGATATGTTAAAGTTTAACTTCCATACCTCAGAATGTGACCTAATTTTGAAAAAGAGCTTTTATAGAGGCAACCAAGTAAAAATGAGGTTGTTAGAGTGAGCCCAAATCTAAAAGACCTGTGTCCTTATAAGAAAAGGAAATTTGGACATAGGTGCTCATAGATAGAAGATGGTGTGAAGATACCGGGAGAATGTCATGGAGGAGGCACAGACTGGATCTGTGACGCCACAAGCCAAGGAATCCTGGGGCTACTGAGACAGGCTGGGACCTGGGACCCTTTCCTAGAGTCCTTGCTCCCGGACAAACATCTCCTTGGAGCAGCACGGACAAAGAAAGGAACTAAAACTGCATGCACGCACAGCTGGAGTGATTATGACAATAAGATACAAAAAGGCTACAAACCCAAGCTCCACTTCTGAGCAAAAGCATGGTATCTGCACATGGCCCCATTAAAGGGATGGGCAGACCACCTCAGCCACCCCTGTGGCCCAACTCACCCATCTGCTCCTATCTTCCTTCCACTTAAGGAACCAGCTCACCCCTCTTCAGGGAGTGAATAAAGGAAACTGCCACTTGTTTTTGCTCTCTGATCATGTAACACAGTTTGCAATAAAACCATGCCTGAATTCCTCATCTGGCCTCTTATCAATTTGTATTAATTAAAGAGTCCAAGGACCTTGCTCCCGGACAAACATCTCCTTGGAGCAGCACAGTACAAAGAAAGGAACTAAAACTGCATGCACGCACAGCTGGAGTGATTATGACAATAAGATACAAAAAGGCTACAAACCCAAGCTCCACTTCTGAGCAAAAGCATGGTATCTGCACATGGCCCCATTAAAGGGATGGGCAGACCACCTCAGCCACCCCTGTGGCCCAACTCACCCATCTGCTCCTATCTTCCTTCCACTTAAGGAACCAGCTCACCCCTCTTCAGGGAGTGAATAAAGGAAACTGCCACTTGTTTTTGCTCTCTGATCATGTAACACAGTTTGCAATAAAACCATGCCTGAATTCCTCATCTGGCCTCTTATCAATTTGTATTAATTAAAGAGTCCAAGGACCAGTCAGTAACACTATCGGAAGCTCAAAGAGGCCAGAAGGATCTTTCTCCTATACATTTCAGAGGGAGTATGGCACTGCCACCACCTGGATTTTGGACTTCTAGCCTCCAGAGCTGTTAAGTAATACACTTCTATTTCTCTAAGCTACCTAGTTTGTTGGTACGTGTTACAACAACTCTAGGAAATGAATACAACAGATGTGATATGAGCTCTAGAATGATACTTTCAGGCTCCTGTTTGTCAGACCTAGATCTGAGCATGGAGCAAAGCAGTGCATAGTAGGCCTGTAGGGAAATCTATTGACCTTAATCTGTGGGAGATAGTGCTTCTGTTTAATGGCTAAGAACAAGGAGATCCTCCATGTTTTCCTTGGACACATCTCTTTCCTTCCCTGTCTTCTCACCTTGGCACCAAATGAGAGCTCGGAGGCTCATAAACCTTTTATAAACAAACAGCTCCTTTAATGTTCCCTTTCCTTGTGTCTGGGCAGGGCTGTTTCCCGGTGCTGGGCTGCCGGGCTGTGGAATGTGACTTGTCTCTGTGGAAGAAGCCAAGAGCGAGTTTTGCCAGCAGAGCTGGCAGAGACAGAGCTGCCCCCACTGCAGACACCTGTGACTCCAGTCTATTTGTGGAGACCTCCTGGGTACTCACTGCCCCAGACAGGACTTGAACCTCTGACTATGTGAGTCACTTCTGCATAAATATGATAAGACCTTTTGGTTATGTGCCTAAAACAGGTTTCTGAAGTTACAGGAACAGAGGATTAAATCCCTACATCGACTATATAAAAAGTAGGGCACCTCCATTTTATTGATCAGCAAACCAAATGATGAAAAGGACTTTTTCCAGGGTCAAAGAACAAATTCATGGCAGAGTTGAGACTCTCCTGAAAAAAGAGCTGCATGTGGGAGGAACTATGTTTACCTGAGAAACTGCAGCTGCAAGGCAACAGATACTTGGTGGGTAGAGGAAGGGGCAGCACACTGAGAATCAGGAGATTGAGGGGGCCACAGAGCCCCAGCTTGGAGTCAGAACCAGCTTTGAACCTAGGTTCTGCCAAGTACTAGCTGCAAGTTGCTGTCTGTGCCTCAATTTATCTGATAAATAAAGAAAATAGTTGTACCTACTTCATTAAGCTGTTCTGGCCATCAGATGTCAGGATACATGTACTTGACTTGGTGTCCCCTGTGTGGGAGTCATTAGATACATCAGGCGTGTTTTGGTGGCGGTGGTCACTAACAGCTCTAGTCGTCCTGCACCTCTGCCTGGAGCCAACCTGGTGATTGCCGGCCCCTTTGTGGAAGGTAGGCTCAGTTTTGGAAAGAAGATGACCATACTGATGAGGAGTTGGGTGTGTCTCCAAGCCAAGAAAGGCCCTCGGCTGCTCATGAGAGCTGGGGAGCTGGGGTATGCAAGCCTGCAGAAGTCTATTCCTGTGGCTTACTTTGAGGGCCTGTGAACAAAACAAAGCAAAACCTGGTATGAAGTTTCCAAACTGCTCTCAAGTGCAGCCAAGCCTAGATCTGGTTTTGTGAGCCATGAAGGCAGTTTCATCTCCCAGTCCTTCCAAGGGCAAAGCCTCCTGACACTTGGAGGGAGCTGGAATCCATCCTGAGTGACTGCTGGACAGAGCTTATGCTCTCAGGGGGGCTTTTGGCTCTTGCCTCTGGATCCCCCAATGCTGAGCCATGCCAAAAGGTGGAGACATAGGGTTGGGATAAGATCCAGAAGATCAACTCTGATAAAGGTGAGTATTAGCCTCTTGGGTATTGAATAGGAGGGTGAGTCCTCACTCCTTGACTATTCCCCAGCATAGGTCTCACAGTGATACTTTCTGCTTCTGAGTCTCCTATGGCTTCTCATGACCTCTGCATTATAGGAAGAACTTAAAGTTCAAGACCCTTTAAGAGCTGGCTTCAGTCTCCCTGTGCAGCCTGGCCCTTTTTGGGCCCTATATGAACCCATGCTCTAGCCATATCCAGGATTTGCAGTTCCTCTTTTCTAGACCATCTCATGACAGAGCATAACTGGAGCCTTCTCAGAGGCTCCTCCCTGTCCATCAGACAATCACCATCTGTGATAATCACTTCATTTCACATTCTACATGTGAAGTTATGTATGTATTTGAAGTTATCCTATGTATTTGTGTACTTTTCTAAGCATATCCCTCGTGGCTCAGTTGGTAAAGAATCCTCCTCCAGCACAGGAGACTGCCTGCAGCACAGAAGATCCAGGTTTGATTCCTGGGTCTGGAAGTTCCCCTGGAGAAGGAAATGACAATCCTTTCCAGTATTCTTACCTGGGAAATCCCATGGATAGAGGGGCCTAGTGGGCTATAGTCCATGGGGTCACAAAGAGTTGGACATGACTTAGCAACTAAACCACAACCTAAGTTCCCCGCTAGAAAGTTAGTGCCATGAAAGCAGGACTCCTCCTGTCTTGTTAACCCTTACGTCCTAGTGCTTAGGGTCATGGCAAGCGGTAGGAAGCTTTCAGCCTTGGTACATCAGTGACTGAAGCTTCTGTTCTTTCCTTCCCATCCTCACCTATTCATCCTTCACTACTAGTCTAAATTTTACCTCTGAGGCCTATGTAACGCGTTCCTTTTTTGACTTCTCCCAGCACTTGATATAATCTGATCGACTTTTCTACTCTGTTGTGCATTTGGATTCTGCAGGTTTTGGGTTGACCTTTTTGCCCTACCACAGCCTCTTTGAGGACAAGGACTGGGCTTTACTCCTGGGTATAATTCCTGGTTTCCTCCCACCGTCCACATTGCATAGAGTGCTGCTTGGATCTTTGTTAATGCCTGTTACCTTGACTTCCACTTTGACTGCCTTCCACAGTATGGACAGGGAGTTTTCTTCTCCTCCAGTATCTTCAAGGTAGAGACATTGCCTTTAGCAGACTAGATTTCACATCCAGTGAATTTTCAAGCAGACAGGCAGTTGTTAAGGCAAGAGATTGTTGAGTCAAGCTATTGTTTGAGCTCCTCTAAGTGTATATTCTCAGCAGAATCAGAGAACTTATGAAAGGATAAGTGGAGCACTGAGAAACTTGCAAAATTCATGCTGTCAATGAAATGTGGTTTCTGGTCCTTGCTCAATTGCTCCTTTAAGCTGGCTCAAACAATGTTCTGAGATTCTCTTTTTACTAGAATAATTCCACTGAAGAATAGTACGTATTACATTCAAGAGAGTTAGAGCCAGAAGGGATCTCAGAAATAATCCAGCCTGACTCTCCTTATTAAGAGATGAGGAATCTGAGGCTTCTGGAGGGGTTGTGTCCAACATCACACAGAAGTCAGGGGCAAATGTATGATACACAGGTAGGCCTCCTGGGCTGTTTTCAACTCAAGTTTAGTCCCTTTGTCTCCACAGCTCTTTTTTTTTTTAATTTAAATTTATTTAATTGGAGGCTAATTACTTTACAATATTGTATTGGTTTTGCCATACATCAACATGAATCTGCCCCTGGGTATACACATATTCCCCATCCTGAACCCCCTTCCCGCCTCCTTCCCCGTATCATCCCTCTGGGTCATCCCAGTGCACCAGCCCCAAGCATGCTGTATCCTGCATTGAACCTGGACTGGCGATTCATTTCTTATATGATATTATACATGTTTCAATGCTGTTCTCCCAAATCATCCCACCCTCTCCCTCTCCCACAGAGTCCAAAAGACTGTTCTATACATCTGTGTCTCTTTTGCTTCCACAGCTCTTTTGATACTGTCACATAACATATTTCTTCATCCACATTGCAGGTTTTAGTCTTTTTTGTACCCTGGCAGATGAAATGGGGACTTGCCTCCATGTTCTGAGTTCAAGGACATCAGGAAATCTTCCTTGTTTTCTTTCTGCCCCAGTCTCCCACCCTAGCTAGTCACTGCTGCCAGAATCATGCCATAAGAGACAATTCTAGTACTTCATGTCTGGATGTGATCTGCCTTTAGGTCAAAGGTTCAACCTCAAATGCCTATGGAGGCTAGGTAATATGAATGGTGAGTTGGCACTGGTGGGACAAAGAGGCAATTGTGGCTCCACTGCAGCCAGAAGGGCCATATCTTCTGTGTTGCCAAAAGAAGCTGAAACGAGGATGTTTTTTCCCATTGGAGCTCTTCTGAATTTTAAGTAATGGCAACAACAACAGAAAAAAATTCAGGTACTGCCTGGCCAAAAAACAAACAAAAAGACCTCTCCAAGCTAGTTTTGATCTTTTACAGAGAAGCCATGCATAGATTCTTTCTAGTTTGGGAGAAGTCAGAGAAATGAAATATATCCTCAGGGAGCAAGTGTAGGTGGCATGTGCAGGACCTGTAGTAGGATGGGGAGAATGAGGCGCCCAAGGTACAGAAAACACTGAACTTGCATGATCTGAAGAAAGACTGTCACCTTTAATTTTGTACCCTGCGTTCCTCACTTAACTCACCCTACCTCCTGCCCTGAGCATGATAGGGGTGGAGTATAGGGGAGAGAGGTGATGAGTCAGGGGAAATCATATCTATAGGTGAGGCTGAGTGAAGACCCCAGGAAGTGAAAAAAGTGTCAAGAAGGCCACTCAAGGCCAGTTTTGCAAGCTGTGTGATGCAGCTCTGATTCCTCTGCTATGGAGGGGGCTGGGTAGAGTGTGTCCTATTCTAACATCACCACTGTTTGCTTCCACGCTATTGCCAGACCTTCTGGAAGCCTTGACTCAGTCTTGCCCCAAGTGACCTCAGTGGAAAGTGTGAGAAAGCAAGACGCAGCAGTTGTTTTTATCTCCAAATCAAGCAAAGAAAACAGTTGTGCACAATGCCGGGGTCTCAGGCCTCAGCCTTCTAACTCCCTGGGAGCCCCTGGAGCTGCTGGGGACCATTTCTGGCAGATAGGGAAGGGGCGTATCAGCTAACCCAGAGGCCCCAGGAGTTTGCATAGGCTTCTGCCTCCTAGGAGCTCCCTGGGGACAGGGCAGAATTATTGCCCTTGAGGTGTCTTCCTGCTTAATTTTGAAGAAGGGGAGGCTGGGCCTGTGCAGAACACAGACTCCCTGCCTCCTGAGTAGTGCCCAGCAGGAATCTGGAGAAGCCAGACTCTGAGCAGCTCCTCCTGCTGCCTCTTTGGCTTTCCAGCACACGCCTGTGGTTTGGACCCAGCATTGAGGACAGCTGGGTTTGTTTTGGTGTTGAAACCAGGGGGAGAGGGACAAGATTTTAACACTGAAAAAAATAAATTGTTTTTGAGAGAGAGAGTGAGCTTCCAGCGGGAGCACTTGAAGGTTTCTAACCTCGTCTGCTCCCTACTAATGTCAGAGAATTAATGCCTGACGAGAGCCAGCAGTTAGCAACAGCCCTAGAGAAATGTCATAGGAGTTGAACCAATTATCCCTAAGATGTTGGGAGAGTCCACATAGCCTTTACAGTGGGGGTCTCTGGGACCCTCTTGTTTACTTGGATCTTTTCTGCTAAGAACTGTTATTAGGAACTGTCTGTTCTTAGTAACTACAGGACATGTCTGGGTCTCCTAAGCCTCAGGAGGCTGCTTGAAGGGGTTCAGGGGGAGGAGGGCCTCGTGGGGCTGGAGAGATGTGACAGCTATCTGCAAATGCTGGATGCTGGAGAAGCTGTCAATTGGAAACAGCAAAAAATAGACTTCTCTGGGACCCCAGACTATATAATTAGAACCCAATGTGGGGTAAAGCAGACTTATCTTTCTGTTAATATAAGCAAAACAACAACAACAAAAACCTCTTGATTTTTAAAAAATGAATCAGGGATGTCTGCCAATTGTTGTGTCTCGTCTCAGCCACCTCCTCAGAGAAGATTTCCATGAACTCCTCCCCCTCTCCTCCTTCACTACATTCGACCCTCCCTCAGTAATTCTGTGCCATCAATCTGCCTATTTCCCTCAAGTAACTTATCAGAGTTAATAAATGTTGTGCCTACTGCCTATTTACTTGTTTGATTTCTGTCTACCTGTCTGGGAAAAAAGCTTCATGAGGGCAGAAATCTTGTGCCTCATTCATCCTTGCTTCCCTAGTGCCTAGCATGGGGCCTGGTGCATAGTAGGAACTCAGTAAACATTAGTTTTACCCAAGGCAATCTACAGATTCAATGCAATCCCTATCAAAATTACCAATGGCATTCTTCACAAAACAGGACAAATCATTTTAAAATCTATATGGAAACATTAGACTCTGAATAGCCAAAATAACCTTGAGAAAAAAAGAACACAGCTGGAGGAATCATGCAGCCTGACTCTAGACTATACTAAAAAGCTACAGTAAACAAAACAGTATGGTACAGGCACAAAACCAGAAATATAGATCAGTGGAACAAGATAGACAGCCCATAAATAAACCCATGCACTTATGGTCAATTAATTCATGATAAATGAGGCAAGAATATACAATGGAGACCAAGTGGCATCTTCAATAAGTGATGCTGGGAAAATTGGGCAGCTACACATAAAAGAATGAAATTAAAATAGTCTAACATCATGAAAAATATATTAAAATAAACTCACAATGGATTAAAAACCTAAATATAAAACCTGAAACCATAAAACTCCTAGAAGAGACCATAGGCAGAACACTACTTGACATAAATCATAGTAATATTTTTGGGAGGTTTGTCTCCCAAAGCAAAGGAAATAAATGAAAAATAAACAAATAGGATCTAGTTAAACTTAAAAGCTTTTGCATAGCAAAGGGAACCAAGGACATAACAAAAAAATCTATCAAATGGGAAGAAATATTTCCAAATGATATGACCAATAAGGGGTTAATATTAAAAATATACAAACAACTCATCCAATGCAACAGTAAAAAAAATCAACTCAAAAAATGAGCAAAAGAGTCAAATAGCCATTTTATCAAAGAAGAAATACAGATGGCCAATAGGCACATGAAAAAATGCTCAACATTGTAAATCATCAGAGAAATGCAAATTAAAGCCATATGAAATATCACCTCACACTTGTCAGAATGACTATTAGCAAAAAAGAACAGAAAGAATAAATGTTAGAGAGGATGTAGGGAAAAGGGACTGTTGGTGGGAATGTAAATTGGTGCCACCTCTGTGGAAAAGATTATGGATGGATGTTCCTCAGAAAATTGAAAATAGAACTATCACATGCACCCACTTCTGGGTGCATATCTGAAAAAAAAAAAAAACCATTCGAAAAGATACATACACTCTTATGTATACATATGATAATGCATGTAGCATTATTTACAATTGCCAATGGAAACAACTTTAGAATCTACCAACAAATGAATGGATAGAGAAGATGTGATATGTGTGTGTGTGTGTGTATATATATATACATATATATATACAAAGTGAAATACTGCTCAGCCATACAAAGAATGACATTTTGCCATTTGCAACAACATGGATGGTCCTAGAAGATAATTACGCTAAGTGAAATAAGTCAGATATCACTTAAAAGCAGAACCTAAAATAAAATTAGTGAATATAACAAAAAGACTCACAGATATAGAGACCTAAGGAGTGGTTACTAGTAGGGAGGTGGAAGATGAAGGGGGGCATGATAGAGTTAAGGGATTAAGAGGTACAAACTCTTATGCACAAAATAAATAGGTGCAAGGATATATTGTACAACACATTTACAATAGCTATAAATGGAGGACAACTTTTAAAAATTGTGAAATCACTGTTGTATACTTGAAATGTACATACATAGATTTTGTACCACATGCCTCAATTAAAGCCAGACCAAAACCCATTAGTTGATTGACTGAAAAGAGTGAACAAACACTTCAGGAAGAAATGAATTCCCTACCACTGGAAAGATTTAGGCAGAAGTTGGGTGGTCAATAGCCAAGGATACTAGAACGTCCTCCTTCCTCCTCCTTCCTCTACTGGTTAGTCAGACTAGCTGCTGAGACAAACAGACTCAAACCACATAATGGTTCAGCCATCTAAGTGAGTTCTTTTTGCTTTATGTCAAGTTTCAGTTGGACAAAACTTTTGATGGGTAGGCGTAACCTCTTTCGGGTTTGGTTCAGGGACTCAGGGCTATTCCATCTTGTGGCTCCATCATCTTCAATAAAGTAGTTCTCACCATATCTGTAGTTTTACTTTCTGCAGCTTCAAATTTCTACTGTCAACTATGGCCCCCAAATACATGGAAAACGCCAGAAGTAAACAATTTGTAAGTTTAAAATTGCACGCTTTCTGAGTAGTGGGATGAAATATCATGCTGCCTGGCTTTGCGCCACCTGGGGTATGCATCCTCCGTTTGCCCAGTGTATCCTGCCTATTAGGCACTTAGCAGCCATCTTGGTTCTAAGATTGACTATCATAGTATTGCAGTGCTTGTGTACATGTCACCCTTATTTTACTTACTAATGGTCCCAAAGTGCAAGAGCAGCGAGGCTGGCAATTTGGACATGGCAAAGTGAAGCCGTAATACTTCCTTTAGGTGGAAAGGTGAAAGCTCTCTACTTAATAAGGAAAGAAAAAAAAAATCACATGCTGAGGTTGCTATGGTTTATGCTAAAAATTAAACTTCTGCCTGTGAATATGTGAAGAAAGGAAAAGAAATTCATGCTAGTTTTGCTGTCACACCTCAAACTGCAAAAGTTATGGTCATGGTGTGTGATAAGTGCTTAGTTAAGATGAAAAATACATTAAATTTATACTATAAGAGCAAGGTTTGAGTCATGGCCCAGAAGAGAGAGAGGGGATGAGTTTCGTTCATAAATCATTAGGCTGCGCTGTGCCTACCTGGGCAGAAGGTGGGCACAGATCTTTTCTCAGAGCCTCTCCAATCCCAGCATTTGTGTTGAAAGGTTTAGGTTTCCTTTTCATGACAGTTTAGGATGTAAGGGAAAACCAGGCACTTGTCACCTCTCTTTCTTTGAATTTTAAAATCCTCTTCCTTTTGCTCAAGAGTTCTCCTAAGCATTTCTGGTATGTCATCACGGACAGTTAGGACATTTGCTTAGGCAACCATAACAACGCCCAGTTTCAACAAGGCTGTCTAGGAATCCCTAGGAATCCCAGCTTTATCACTCCCTAGGTATGTGGCACTGAACAAGTGATTCAAATTCTCTGTCCCTCCACTTTCTTCTCTGGAAAATAAGGGCATTAACAATAATAACACCTATTTCTTAAGACTGGGAGTTTTAAAAGAGCAAAGGTATATACGATTCATGGTGCATTCACTCCAGGTTGTTGCCCCAGGTGTTTTATATCATTTTAAAGTTCTCACAGCAATTCTATGACATAGAGACTACTGTTAGTCCTAGTTTTTTTAGAGGACAACACAGAATCATTGAGAGAGAAAGCAGTTTGCCTAAAGTCATGCAACTAATAGATTGGGAATGTGGACTTGAATGAAGTCATCCAATTCCAGAGTCTACAAGGTATGTAGAAGACGACAGCAATCATGATTACCAGGAGGATGACTTTTTGTTATTATTCACTCTGGAGCCAGTGCTAGGCTTACTTATAAGTCAGGATTTGCAAAACATTTCAAAGTCTATAAAGTGCCTTTATGGTCCTTAGCTAGATAGCTCTTCACAATGATTCTGAGGTATAATCACTAAGGTAGTCCTTTTATAGGTATAGAAATGAGCCTCAGAAATCATGAGTCACTGACCCAATGTCACACAGCTAGAATCTGGTGGTTCAGTTCAGTTCAGTCGCTCAGTTGTGTTCGACTCTTTGCGACCCCATGAATCGCAGCACGCCAGGCCTCCCATCACCAGCTCCTGGAGTTCACTCAGACTCACGTCCATCGAGTCCGTGATGACATCCAGCCATCTCATCCTCTGTCATCCCCTTCTTCTTCTTCCCCCAGTCCCTCCAAGCATCAAAGTCTTTTCCAATGAGTCAACTCTTCGCATGACATGGCCAAAGTACTGGAGTTCAGCTTTAGCATCATTCCTTCCAAAGAAATCCCAGGGCTGATCTCCTTCAGAATGGACTGGTTGGATCTCCTTGCAGTCCAAGGGACTCTCAAGAGTCTTATCCAACACCACAGTTCAAAGGCATCAGTTCTTCGGTGCTCAGCCTTCTTCACAGTCCAAATCTCACATCCATATATGACCACAGGAAAAACCATAGCCTGGACTAGACGGACCTTAGTCGGCAAAGTAATGTCTCTGCTTTTGAATATGCTATCTAGGTTGATCATAACTTTTCTTCCAAGGAGTAAGTGTCTTTTAATTTCATGGCTGCAATCACCATCTGTAGTGATTTTGGAGCCCCCCAAATAAAGTCTGACACTGTTTCGACTGTTTCCCCATCTATTTCCCATGAAGTGATGGGACCGGATGCCATGATCTTCGTTTTCTGAATGTTGAGCTTTAAGCCAACTTTTTCACTCTCCTCTTTTACTTTCATCAAGAGGCATTTAGTTCCTCTTCACTCTCTGCCATAAGGGTGATGTCATCTGCATATCTGAGATTATTGATATTTCTCCCAGCAATCTCCAGCTTGTGTTTCTTCCAGTCCAGCGTTTCTCATGATGTACTCTGCATAGAAGTTAAATAAGCAGGGTGACCATATACAGCCTTGATGTACTCCTTTTCCTATTTGGAACCAGTCTGTTGTTCTATGTCCAGTTCTAACTGTTGCTTCCTGGCTTGCATAGAGATTTCTCAAGAGGCAGGTCAGGTGGTCTGGTATTCCCATCTCTTTCAGAATTTTCCACAGTTTATTGTGATCCACATGGCTCCAGTCCCATCACTTCATGGGAAATAGATGTTTTTTGGAGCTCTCTTGCTTTTTCCATGATCCAATGGATGTTGGCAATTTGATCTCTGGTTCTTCTGCCTTTTCTAAAAACAGCTTGAACATCTGGAAGTTCACAGTTCACGTATTGCTGAAGCCTGGCTTGGAGAATTCTGAGCATTACCTTACCAGTTTGTGAGATGAGTACAGTTGTGTGGTAGTTTGAGCATTCTTTGGCATTGCCTTTCTTTGGAATTGGAATGAAAACTGACCTTTTCCAGTCCTGTGGCCACTGCTGAGTTTTCCAGGTTTGGTGGCATACTGAGTGCAGCACTTTCACAGCATCATCTTTCAGGATTTGAAATAGCTCCACTGGAATTCCATCACCTCCACTAGCTTTGTTGGTAGTGATGCTTTCTAAGGCCCACTTGACTTCACATTCCAGGATGTCTGGCTCTAGATGAGTGATCACACCATCGTGATTATCGGGGTTGTGAAGATCTTTTTTGTACAGTTCTTCTGTGTATTCTTGCCATCTCTTCTTAATATCTTCTGCTTCGTTAGGTCCAGACTATTTCTGTCCTTTATCGAGCCCATCTTTGCATGAAATATTCCCTTTGTATCTCTAATCTTCTTAAAGAGATCTCTAGTCTTTCTCATTCTGTTCCTCTATTTCTTTGCATTGATCGCTGAAGAAGGCTTTCTTATCTCTCCTTGCTATTCTTTGGAACTCTGCATTCAGATGCTTATATCTTTCCTTTTCTCCTTGGCTTTTTGCTTCTCTTCTTTTCACAGCTATTTGTAAGGCTTCCTCAGACAGCCATTTTGCTTTTTTGCATTTCTTTTCCATGGGGATGGTCTTGATCCCTGTCTCCTGTACAATGTCACGAACCTCATTCCATAGTTCATCAGGCACTCTACCTATCAGATTTAGGCCCTCAAATCTATTTCTCACTTCCACTGTATAATCATAAGGGATTTGATCTAGGTCATACCTGAATGGTCTAGTGGAATCTGGTGGTGGTGGCTCTCAAATTCTGATTTTTAACAAAGCCATTGCCTTGGTTAAATTCTAGTTAATATTTTTTAAGTACATAGAATGGTGCCTAGCATATCATAAGCATGATATCAGTTCAGTTCAGTTCAGTCACTCAGTCGTGTCCGACTCTTTGCAACCCCATGAATCGCAGCACGCCAGGCCTCCCTGTCTATCACCAACTCCTGGAGTTGACCCAAACTCATATCCATCGAGTTGATGGTGCCATAAACACTGGTTAAATGAATTAATTAAATAAATATTGAACACCACTGATCTCCTCAACAAATATTTCTTTAATAGCTGCTACTATCTGGAAAGTGAGGGGGGGTTGTAGCTGTGAACTTGGGTCTCTTGTCCCTATCTCCCACCCCACCCCACCCACCTTGTGTCTAGTGCTTTTAGGCTGCTTCTTGGCTGGGCTAATCTATTTCTGTTCACCTTCTCCCCTTGCTCTGGCCTGCTCTTTCTGGCAGCTCCGTATGATCTGGGCTCCTCCCTACAATTAAGAAAAGAATCTGGATTCTCATTGTTACTGTTTTTCAGACTCTGCTTGCTACAGTCCAACAGAATGGTCTTCTAGAAGGGGTTGTGAACTAAGACTGTGATCCCCATGGGTCACGGTGCCCTCTCACATAATTTTTTATAGGGGGCTTCAGTTAACCCGGAGGAATGCTTAGTAGTGGAATTTCAGGCCTCTGCATAGGCCAAGGGGGAGACATTTTTTAATTAGAGGGCCTGAAGTCACAGCACAAGAAACTTGCTGAAGCCAGAGGGCCAGCTCTGCTCAGGGTTTCACATGAAGTCCATTCTGGCTGGAAGATTGATGCAGCTTCTCTTTCACTCTGCCCTCTTTCATAAAAGTTCTTCCTTAAGCTGCTTCAGAAGATTCCTAACATTCCTTGTCAAATGGAGGGCCAAATGATTTCTAACTCATGTTTTTAATGGAACAGACCCAGAAATTCCTAAACAATGAGGAGATAGGATTGAGAAGCATGTGTACACTTAGGCAACACGTTTATTGAGTCTTTATTATATGTCAGGTAATGTTTTAGGTGCCGAGGAAGTGAGAACAAGCAAGTAAGCCATGGCTCAAAAGAGCTTTGAGATGGCCTGTAAAACATGGTTCTGCCTTTTAAACTAGGTGATACCCTAAAGTATCCTGAGCTTTAAGACCTATGTTCACATGTCATGACAACCTATGGTTTTACTAGTTCAAAGAGCTCCTTCCTTCTACAAGTAAAAACATCATGAAAATGTGGTGTGTCTGAGACTCCTGGTCATATTCTGTATCTCTTCTTTAGTTACCTTTAGTAATAGAGCTTCTAATTTATAGCTGGAAGTTTGGCTACAGGGGAGAAAGACTGTACTGTCCACCTTCTTTTGCAGTGGAAGGTGGCCATGTGACTAACTTCTGACCAATGAGATGTGAGCAGAAACACCCATGCAATTTCTTCTGGCTGTGCTCTTAAAGTGAAGGGATATGCTCCCTCCCATTTCCTCTTCTGACTCTGAGGGTGAGGGTCTGGTGATGAGCCATCGTGGGCCATAGGAACAGTGGAGCAACAGATGGAGGAAGAGACATAAAGAGCTTTTATTGTTGTTTAAGCAACTGATATTTGGGAGTCTCTGTTGTAACATCCAAGGAGCTCCATCAATTAATGAAAAAGTGGAGTTAAATTTTTCCATTATGATTATTGATTTGCTTACATATTTCTTTGATTCTGTTCATATTTATGTCTTTTGAAGTTTTTTATTAGGCATTTACTTATTTATGATGCTTTTGAACTGTGGTGTTACAGAAGACTCTTGAGAGTCCCTTAGACTGCAAGGAGATCCAACCAGTCAATCTTAAAGGAGATCAGTCCTGAATATTCATTGCAAGGACTGATGCTGAAACTGAAGCTCCAATATTTGACCACCTGATGTGAAGAACTGACTCATTTGAAAAGATCCTGATGCTGGGAAAGATTGGGGGCAGGAGGAGAAGGGGACGACAGAGGATGAGATGGCTGGATGTCATCACTGACTTGATGAACACGAGTTTGAGCAAGCTCCAGGAGTTGGTGATGGACAGGAAAGCCTGGTGGGCTGCAGTCCATGGGGTCACAAAGAGTCAGATATGACTGAGTGACTCAACTATTTATGATTACGTGTATTTTTGATGAATTGACACACTGTTATTTTGAAAGGCCCCTATTTATCTCTGGTATCACTTTTTTGTCTCACAATATGTTCAATTTTCATTTAATATAACCACTCCAGCCTTTTTATGCTCACTATGTGCATGGTACAGTGATTTACTCCATGGATGTGCATAGGACGTCCATCTACTTTCAATCTATACATGTTTTTATGTTTAAAGTGTGTGTTGCAGACAGTATATAGTCTAGTTTTGATTTTACATCTGTTCTGATAATGTAGTTGGAGTATTTAGTCCATCATAGTTTTAAAAATAAAGTTTGTATTTTAAAACAGTTTAAGAATTACAGAAGAATTGCAAATACAATTCAGAGTTTCCATAAACTACATATGTAGTTTTCCCATTAGTAACATCCTACATTAGAAGCTCATTACCTTTAATATAATACTGACTTGACTAGATTTCAATCTACCATTTCAATATTTAATTTCTGCTTTCCCCTCTGTTTTCTATTCTTGTTTTCTTTTGAATTATTTTAAATTTAGAATTCTCCACTTCTCTATTGGATTTTTAGCTATATATGTTTGCACTACATAGTGGCTACTCTAAAGGACTACAATACAAAGTTCTCACTTTTCAAAGTTTAGTTAGAGTTAATACTGTGCCATGGCATATAAAATGCAGAATACTTGCAATGATAGTTTTATTTACCTCCCTGTAATCTGTCGTCTTTTATCCTATGTTGTCATGTGTAGTCTATCAACTTATAAACCCAGCAAGACAATATTGCAGTTTTTCCTTAAACTGTCACATGCAATTTAAAGAAATTAAGAGTAAAATATAGCATTAATATTTATTCAGAGATTTGCCATTTCTCGTGCTCTTAATTCCTTCCTGAATTTGAAATTTCCTCTGGCATCATTTGCTTTAAGCTTAATGAATTTTATTATTTTGTATAATACAGTGCTCTGGCAAAAAACTGTCTTAATTTTATTTTACCTGAAAATTTCATTTTCATCTCCTTTTTTAAGAGGCTGGGTATAGGATTATGTCTATGGATATAGCAATATAAATTGATTGCTTATTGCTTGCAGCATTTTAAAGCAGCTGCTCCCCTGTTTTCTAACCATCGTGACTTCTGATAAGAAGTTTGTGGTCATTTGAGTCATTGGTCCCTTGCGTGTATGTGTGTATGCATAATGTGTTGTTTTTTTCTCCAGCTTCCTTAAAGATTTTGTATTTGTTTTCTAGCAACTTCACTATAATCTGTTAGGCATTTTCCCCCTCTTCTGCTTGGATTTTGCTGAGTATTTTGAATCTATAAATTTATGTTTTTCAACAAAATTTAGAAAGCTTTCAGTCATTATTTCTTCACATTTTTTTATTCCATATTTTCCCACCTTTTCCTTCTGAGAATCTAGTTACACATACATGAGATCTTTAGGTCTAACACATAGTTTCCTGAGGCTTGGTCAGTTTTTATCTTTTTGTCTTTTCTTTCATAATGTGTTGTTTTTTTCTCCAGCTTCCTTAAAGATTTTGTATTTGTTTTCTAGCAACTTCACTATAATCTGTTAGGCATTTTCCCCCTCTTCTGCTTGGATTTTGCTGAGTATTTTGAATCTATAAATTTATGTTTTTCAACAAAATTTAGAAAGCTTTCAGTCATTATTTCTTCACATTTTTTTATTCCATATTTTCCCACCTTTTCCTTCTGAGAATCTAGTTACACATACATGAGATCTTTAGGTCTAACACATAGTTTCCTGAGGCCTTGGTCAGTTTTTATCTTTTTGTCTTTTCTTTAGATGTATCATTTTTATTCCTCTGTTTTCAAGTTTACTAAATTTTTTTTAATCAAGTTCATCCTGGTATTAAATTCATCCAATGGCTTTAAAAAATTCAAATATTACATTTTTCAGTTCTAGAGTTCTTATTGGGTTTAAAAATATTTTCCATTTACCTGCTTATGTTTCCTTGGAGAAGACAATGGCACCCTACTCCAGTACTCTTGCCTGGAAAATCCCATGGATGGAGGAGTCTGGTAGGCTGTAGTCCATGGGGTTGCTAAGAGTCAGATATGACTGAGCGACTTCACTTTCACATTTCACTTTCATGCATTGGAGAAGGAAATGGCAACCTGCTCCAGTGTTCTTGCCTGGAGAATTCCAGGGACAGGGGAGCCTGGTGGGCTGCCGTCTATGGGGTTGCACAGAATCAGACATGACTAAAGTGACTTAGCAGCAGCAGCAGCTTACATTTCCTATTTTAAAAATTCATTACAAGTATTGATATATATTTTTTTCTCATTTAAATGGTTATATTAGCTGCTCTATAGTCCATGTATGATTCCAACATCTATGTTATCTTGGAGTTTAATCATGTTTAGAGAATGATACACATTTTCTTGGTTCTTCATTTGCTGAGGACTTTTGAATTAAATCCTAGATATTACAAATGCTACATAGTGATGATTCTGGCTTCTCTTATATTCCCTGAAAGAGTGTAGATGCTTTTGTTTCACTGGACATTAACTTGGTTAGACTAAATTTAGGCAAATTCTTGCCTGTGATGAATGACAACTCAGATCTTGGTTCGAGTCTGGCTGCAAGATTCTATGTGTCTGCTTTACTCATGCATGGTGTATGAGTTAGCCAGACACTAGGGGACAGTTTTTACACATAATTGTGGGCACCCCCTTTTCTGTTCCTCTCTTTTCTGAGTTTATCTCTGTGTCTGGCAGCTGTGTTTCCTAGTCTCTGTCCTCTAGTTCTTCAGATTAGAAAGATGGTGGGTTTTCTTTGGGGGTTTTAGCTGCTTCATATTATACTGCTACTTAGGTCTCATCTGAGGCTAAAGCTATAAAAACGGGAAATTCTGTACTAGCCTCTCTTTTCCAAGTTTTGGTTTTCCTCTGAACAGGCCTGCTTTTGTTAATTTCCTGGAGCCTTCTGAGAGTAGTTTTTAAATATGTTCTCCAAAGTTTATAGCTGTCTAAAGCATGGTCAGTCTGTTAGGAGTTTAATTTGCCACACTGAAATGGAACACTTGAACTTTTTCCAGAGTATTAACTTTTTATACATATGTTTAAAGCTACATGAAAGATCTGGTCTGTTGTTTCTCCAAAGAAGACATACGAATGGCTATCAAACACATGAAAAGATGCTCAACATCACTCATTATCAGAGAAATGCAAATCAAATCCACAATGAGGTACCATTTCACGCCAGTCAGAATGGCTGCGATGCAAAAGTCAACAAGCAATAAATGCTGGAGAGGGTGTGGAGAAAAGGGAACCCTCTTACACTGTTGGTGGGAATGCAAATTAGTACAGCCACTATGGAAAACAGTGTGGAGATTCCTTAAAAAATTGCAAATAGAACTGCCTTATGATCCAGCGATCCCACTGCTGGGCATACACACCGAGGAAACCAGAATTGAAAGAGACACGTGTACCCCAATGTTCATCGCGGCACTGTTTGTAATAGCCAGGACATGGAAGCAACCTAGATGTCCATCAGCAGATGAATGGATAAGAAAGCTGTGGTACATATACACAATGGAGTATTACTCAGCTATTAAAAAGAATACATTTGAATCAGTTTTAATGAGGTGGATGACGCTGGAGCCGATTATACAGAGTGAAGTAAGCCAGAAAGAAAAACATCAATACAGTATACTTACACATATATATGGAATTTAGAATGATGGTAATGATAAACCTGTACGCAAGACAGCAAAAGAGACACAGTTGTATAGAATGGCCTTTTGGACTCTGTGGGAGAGGAAGAGGGTGGGATGGGTTGGCAGAGTGGCAATGTAACATGTGTGATATCATAAGCGAAACGAATTGCCAGTCCAGGTTTGATGCAGGATGCAGGATGCTAGGGACTGATGCACGGGGATAATCCAGAGAGAGGGTGTGGGGCGGGAGGGTGGAGGTGGGGGTCGGGATTGGGAGTTCATGTACACTCATGGCTAATTCATGTCAATGTGTAACAAAACGAATACAGTATTGTAAAGCAAAACAAACTAAAAAATAAAAATTAATTAAAAAGTAAAAAAAAAAAAAAGCTACATGAAAGAATCTAAAAATTCTGAACTTATATTATTGAATATCAACATAATATCATATTGTACAGACATAAAAATGACTTAAGATTAAGTAACAACTAAGAAACATATTTATGATTAAGTGAAATTTTCATTATGTAAAATCAGATCTCCACTTTGATTATAGCTTTGTAAGAATTTGTGAATATGTGTAAAAAAAATGGTAGGAAATAAAAAAGAAAATGTTTTATTTTTAATATATTCTTTATTTTTTTTTAAAGGTATCTCTGTTGTCCTTGAAATGAATTTCAATGCAGTTAAAAATAAGTCAGAGAGAGAAATATTAGGTTCCAATCGTATAATGAATTTTGAACTGAGAATTGGAGGAAAAGGAAGATAAAACAGATTCTGATTCTGGGCTGGACTAAGACTTCCAAGAGAAGGGTAGAAAAGCAGACCCCAGCCACATGCTGGAATCCATGTGCACCTTGGAGCTTGGAATGCACCCTCTTCCTTCTGAAACTCAAGTCTAGTGCCCTCATGGGAAATGTAACTTCCTGCTTTAAAGACAAGTAGCTCAGAGCAACTTCAAAAGTCACAGACTTTAAATAGGCCTTGCAAAGCACAGTGATAAGTTTAGGGCACTGAATCAGAAACATATGGATAAATTTTGTCTGAAACTACACAAAGACTTTAATACACAGAGGAAAACATTCTCAAGGGAACAAGCATATTTTAGAAAGACTAGAGATCTCTTCAAGAAAATTAGAGATACCAAGGGAAAATTTCATGCAAAGATGGGCTTGATAAAGGATTGAAATGGTATGGACCTAACAGAAGCAGAAGATATTAAGAAGAGATGGCAAGAATACACAGAAGAACTGTATGAAAAAGATCTTCAAAACTCCGATAATCACGATGGTGTGATCACTCATCTAGAGCCAGACATCATGGAATGTGAAGTCAAGTGGGCCTTAGAAAGCATCATTACCAACAAAGTTAGTGGAGGTGATGGAATTCCAGTTGAGCTATTTCAAATCCTGAAAGATGATGCTGTGAAAGTGCTACACTCAATATGCCAGCATATTTGGAAAATTCAGCAGTGGCCACAGGACTGGAAAAGGTCAGTTTTCATTCTAATTCCAAAGAAAGGCAATGCCAAAGAATGCTCAGACTACTGCACAACTGTACTCATCTCACATGCTAGTAAAGTAATGCTCTGAATTCTCTAAGCCAGGCTTCAGCAATACGTGAACCATGAACTCCCTGATGTTGAAGCTGGTTTTAGGAAAGGCAGAGGAACCAGAGATCAAATTGCCAACATCCGCTGGATCATGGAAAAAGCAAGAGAGTTCCAGAAAAACATCTACTTCTGCTTTATTGACTATGCCAAAGCCTTTGACTGTGTGGATCACAATAAACTGTGGAAAATTTTGAAAGAGATGGGAATACCAGACCACCTGACCTGCCTCTTGAGAAATCTGTATGCAGGTCAGGAAGCAACAGTGAGAACTGGACATGGAAGAACAGACTGGTTCTAAATAGGAAAAGGAGTATGTCAAGGCTGTATATTGTCACCCTGCTTATTTAACTTCTATGCAGAGTACATCATGAGAAACACTGGACTGGAAGAAACACAAGCTGGAATCAAGATTACTGGGAGAAATATTACTAACCTCAGATATGAAGAGGTTGAAAGTGAAGAGGTTAAATAGGAAAAGGAGTATGTCAAGGCTGTATATTGTCACCCTGCTTATTTAACTTCTATGCAGAGTACATCATGAGAAACACTGGACTGGAAGAAACACAAGCTGGAATTAAGATTACTGGGAGAAATATTACTAACCTCAGATATGAAGAGGTTGAAAGTGAAGAGGAACTAAAAAAAGTGAAGAGGAGCTAAAAAGCCTCTTGATGAAAGTGAAAGAGGAGAGTGAAAAAGTTGGCTTAAAGCTCAACATTCAGAAAGCAAAGATCATGGCATCCGTTCCCATCACTTCATAGGAAATAGATGGGGAAACAGTGGAAACAGTGTCAGACTTTATTTTTTGGGGCTCTAAAATCACTGCAGATGGTGACTGCAGCCATGAAATTAAAAGACACTTACTCCTTGGAAGGAAAGTTATGAGCAACCTAGATAGCATATTCAAAAGCAAAGACATTACCTTGCTGACTAAGGTCCATCTAGTCAAGGCTATGGTTTTTCCAGTGGTCATGTATGGATGTGAGAGTTGGACTGTGAAGAAGGATTGAGCACCGAAGAATTGATGCTTTTGAACTATGGTGTTGGAGAAGACTCTTGAGAGTCCCTTGGACTGCAAGGAGATCCAACCAGTCCATTCTGAAGGAGATCAGCCCTGGGATTTCTTTGGAAGGAATGATGGCTAAGGCAGAAACTGTAGTACTTTGGCCACCTCATGTGAAGAGTTGACTCATTGGAAAAGACTTTGATGCTGGGAGGGATTGGGGGCAGAAGAAGAAGGGGACGACCGAGTATGAGATGGCTGGATGGCATCACGGACTTGATGGATGCGAATCTGAGTGAAGTCCGGGAGTTGGTGATGGACAGGGAGGCCTGGCGTGCTGCGATTCATGGGGTCGCAAAGAGTCGGACACGACTGAGCGACTGAACTGAACTGAACTACTTAAATCCCAAACATTTGTTAGATGCTTTTGAATAATTTCCTTACAAAACAAAACCAACCCCTCCTCCCCCGAGCTCTTCTGAGTCTTAGAACTTGAAAAGCTGAAGTATTATGTCTTTTCCATAGCTTGTCTCTAGCCACTTATTCTATATATCAAAGAATTTTCCTGGTATAATACTGCTTCAGAGAGGTAAAAGGAAAAAGATCTGTGCCCTGCCATTCACCACCTTTGGGAACTAGAGTAGTTTATTTTACTGGTATGGGCTTTAGTTTCCCCGTCTATAAAACAGGGCTATTATATCTTCTATGCAGAGTTGTGGATGAGAGATAGTATGGAATGTTTCTGTATAAAATGTCTGATCCATAGTTAACTCTTAATAAGTGCCTGGCAGTTGCTATTACATTGCTAAATAAATCTGTCCATTCAACATAGGGTTTTACTTATTCTCTAAACATATAGTAGTAATTTTTGCTAGTTAAACTACTATTTAATGTTTGCATTAATAGAAGGGAGACGATAGAGATTGAGCTAGGAAATTGCTTAAATGTGCAATTTTTAAGTCATTCAGTTCAGTCGCTCAGTTGTGTCCAACTTTTTGCCACCCCATGAACTGCAACACACCAGGCCTCCCTGCCTGTCCATCACCGACTCCCGGAGTCCACCCAAACCCATGTCCATTGAGTCGGTGATGCCATGAAACTGAAGAAAGTAGAGAAAACCACTAGACCATTCAGGTATGACCTAAATCAAATCCTTTATGACTATACAGTGGACGTGACAAATAGATTTAAGGGACTAGATCTGACAGAGTACCTGATGAACTATGGATGGAGGTTGTGACATTGTACAGGAGACAGGAATCAAGACCATCTCCAAGAAGAAGAAATTCAAAAAAGCAAAGTAATTTAAGTCATTAGAACTGGGTTAAAAATTTGCCTCTACTAGTATGGGCTCTATGACTAAGATAAGGGATCAAACTTCTTTTATCTATAAAGGAAACAATAGCACTTACCTCTTAGTGTTGTGAAGATAAAATAAGACAAGGGATTAATCTCCAAAATTTACAAATAGCTCATGTGGCTCAATCTAAAACAAACAAACAAACAATCCAATCAAAAAATGAATGGAAGATCTAAATAGACATTTCTTCAAAGAAGACATACAGAAGGCCAAGAGGCACATGAAAATATGCTCAACATGGCTAATTATTAGAGAAATGCAAATCAAAACCACCAAGAGACATTACCCTGCACCAGTCAGAATGGCCATCATCAAAAAGTCTACAAACAATAAAAGCTGGAGAGGTTGTGAGGAAAAGGGAACTCTCCTACAGTCTTGGTGGGAATGTAAATTCATATAGCCACTATGGAAAATAATATGAAAGTTCCTTAAAAAAACAAAAACAGGACTCCCATATGATCCAGCAACCCCACTCCTGGGCATGTATCTGGAGAAAAACATGGCTCAAAAGGATATATGCATCCCAGTGTTCATTGAAGCACTATTCACAATAGCCAAGACATGTAACAAACCTACATATCCATTCACTAATGAATGGATAAGGAAGATGTGGTATGCATATATACACACATACATACTATGGAATATTGCTTATCCCTTAAAAAGAATGAAGCAATGCCATTTATAACAACATGGATGGACCCGGAGATTATCACACTAAGTGAAATGAGTCAGAGAAAGACAAATATCATATGATATTGGTTACATGTGGAATCTAAAAAAAAAAAAAAGGTGCAAATGAACTTATATACAAAACAGAAACAGATCCACAGACTTAGGAAAGAATGAATTTATGGTTACTGAGGGGAGGATGAGAAGGAGGGACGGACTACAAGTTTAGGATTCATATATATATATATACTGCTATATTTAAAATTGATAACCAACAAGGACCTACTGTATAACACAGGAAACTCTGGTCAATATTCTGTAATAACCTAAATGGTAAATAATTGAGGCAACTGGAAGCCTTAAAAAAAAAGATACATGTGTATGTATAACTGAATCACTTTGCTGTACACCTGAATCTAACACAACATTGTTAATCAACTATACACCATATAAAATAAAAATTTTTTTAAATCACAATTATGTAAACTGGCATAGTACCTGGGTATAGCAATTGCTCTTAAAACAGTAACTGTCATCATCATCATCCATGTTCTATTAGGTGGCAAAAATTTTTTCTCTCCTTTCTCCTCTCGATCTTAAATACCCCAACATAGTTCTACATCAAATCACCATCTATACTATGCATAAAATACATAAATATACTACATTTTGGGGTTCTTTCATCCTTTTCTTTTTGGGTCAACTTAATATTATTATTCATAATTGGAAGCATTTGCAGCTAAAGTTAGTGGGAAACATGGTGTCTAACTACAAAGTCATTACAACTAAATTCATTATTACAGTAGGATTAAAAGTTTTGATGATATAGTGAAGGATCATTGAATGAGTCAGTTTCATATTTCTTAACATGAACCTTGAGATTCTCAGGCCCTCATTCTACAAAAATAGTAGGCAATTCCAGGCATAAATTTGCAATCTGTATCTACTTGAGAGGTCTGTTGGAAGTAGTTACAGCATGCAAATGTCAAAAGGTACTTTGGAGGCAATCTTTTGATGGATATTTATTGATCACCTGCTCTGTGTGCAATACTATGCTAAATGTAAGACATAAAAAGGAAAATTGGTACAGTCCCTAACCTCAGGAAGCTCACAACCCAACTAGGATATTAAAGGGTACTAAAATGCAAAATTCCTCAAGGAATAATATCTTCACTTCACTTCAGTCACTCAGTCATGTCCGACTCTTTGCAACCCCATGGACTGCAGCAGGCCAGGCCTCCCTGTCCATCACCAACTCCCAGAGTTTACTTAAACTCAAGTCCATTGAGTTGGTGATGCCATCCAACCATCTCATCCTCTGTCATCCCTTTCTCCTCCTGCCTTCAATCTTTTCTAGATCAGGGTCTTTTCAAATGAGTCAGTTCTTTGCATCAGGTGGCCAAAGTATTGGAGTTTCAGCTTCAGAATCAGTCCTTCCAATGAATATTCAGGACTTATTTCCTTTAGGATGGACTGGTTGGATCTCCTTGCAGTCCAAGGTACTCTCAAGAGTCTTCTCCAACACCACAGTTCAAAAGCATCAATTCTTTGGCATTCAGCTTTCTTTATAGTCCAACTCTAACATCCATACCTGACTACTGGAAAAACCATAGCCTTGATTAGATGAACCTTTGTTGGCAAAGTAATGTCTCTGCTTTTTAATAAGCTGTCATAACTTTTCTTCCAAGGAGTAAGCATCTGTTAATTTCATGACTGCAGTCACCATCTGCAGTGATTTTTGAGCCCCCCAAAATAAAGTCAGCCACTGTTTCTACTGTTTCCCCATCTATTTCCCATGAAGTGATGGGACCAGATGCCATGATCTTTGTTTTCTGAATGTTGATCTTTAAGGCAACTTTTTCACTATCTTTTTTCACTTTCATCAAGTGAAAGTTCTTCTTTGCTTTCTGCCATAAGGGTGGTACATCTGCATACCTGAGGTTATGGGTATTTCTCCCAGCAATCTTGATTCCAGCTTGTGCTTCTTCCAGTCCAGCGTTTTTCATGATGTACTCTGCATACCAGTTAAATAAGCAGGGTGACAATATACAGCCTTAATGTACTCCTTTCCCTATTTGGCACCAGTCTGTTGTTCCATGTCCAGTTCTAACTGTTGCTTCCTGACCTGCATATAGGTTTCTCAAGAGGCAGGTCAGGTGGTCTGGTATTCCCATCTCTTTAAGAATTTTTCAGAGTTTGTGGTGATCCACACAGTCAAAGGCTTTGGCGTAGTCAATAAAGCAGAAATAGATGTTTCTCCGGAATTCTCTTGTTTTTTTCAATGATCCAGCAGATGTTGGCAATTTGATCTCTGGTCATGAACTCCTGATTGCCAAATTCAGATTTAAATTGAAGAAAGTGGGCAAGACCACTAGACCATTCAGGTATGACCTAAATCAAATCCCTTATGATTATACAGTGGAAGTGAGAAATAGATTTAAAGGTCTAGATCTGATAGATAGAGTGCCTGATGAATTATGGAANCTGCCTCTTGAGAAATCTGTATGCAGGCCAGGAAGCAACAGTTAGAACTGGACATGGAACAGACTGGTTCCAACTAGGAAAAGGAGTACATTAAGGCTGTATATTGTCACCCTGCTTATTTAACTTCTATGCAGTGTACATCATGAGAAACTCTGGGCTGGAAGAAGTACAAGCTGGAATCAAGATTGCCAGGAGAAATATCAATAACCTCAGATATGCAGATAACACAACCCTTATGAAGGAACTGAAAAAAAAAGTGAAGAGGAACTAAAGAGCCTCTTGATGAAAGTAAAAGAGGAGAGTGAAATAGTTGGCTTAAAGCTCAACATTCAGAAAACGAAGATCATGGTATCCGATCCCATCACTTCATGGCAAATGGATGGGAAAACAGTGATTGACTTTATTCTGTGGGCTCCAAAATCACTGCAGATGGTGATTGAAGCCATGGCATTCCTTTGAAGGAAAGTTATGACCAACCTAGACAGCATATTAAAAAGCAGAAATGTTACTTTGTCAACAAAGGTCCATCTAGTCAAGGCTATGAGTTTTCCATGAGTTTGGGTAAACTCTGGGAATTGGTGATGGACAGGGAGGCCTGGTGTGCTGTGGTTCATGGGGTCAAAAAGAGTCGAACTGAACTGAATTGATGGTTTTTCCAGTAGTCATGTATGGATGTGAGAGTTGGACTATAAAGAAAGCTAAGCACCAAAGAATTGATGCTTTTGAACTGTGGTGTTGGAGAAGACTCTTGAGAGTCCCTTGGACTGCAAGGAGATCCAACCAGTTCATCCTAAAGGAGATCAGTCCTGGGTGTTCATTGGAAGGACTGATGTTGGAGCTGAGACTCCAATACTTTGACCACCTGATGCGAAGAGCTGAAGAGCTTTTTGTTTGAAAAGACCCTGATGCTGGGAAAGATTGAGGGCAGGAGGAGAAGGGGATAACAGAGGATGAGATGGTTGGATGGCATCACCGACTCAATGGACTTGAGTTGGGTGAACTCCAGGAGTTGGTGATGATGGCAGGGAGGCCTGGCGTTTTGACGTTCATGGGGTCACAAAGAGTCAGACACGACTGAGTGACTGAGCTGAACTGAACCAGTGACTGACTAATATTCCATTGTACATATGTACCACACCTTCCGTATCCATTCCTCTGCCGATGGACATTTAGGATGTTCGATGTTCTGGTTATTGTAAACAATAAATGTTGGAGAGGGTGTGGAGAAAAGGGAACCCTCCTTGTTGTCGGGAATGGAAACTGGTACAGCTACGATAGAGAACAGTATGGAAGTTCCTTAAAAAACTTAAAAAAGAGCTACCATATGATCCAGCAATCGGTACTCCTGGGTATATACCCTGAGACAACCAGAATCAGAAAGACACATGCACCCCAGTACTCACTGCAGCACTAATTAAAATAGCCAGAACATGGAAGCAACCCATTTTCTTTTTTTTTTTTTTTGGTCATTCTGTTGCATTTAGTGCAGTTACACTGCCTTTTTGAAGTATTTTCTTCCCTTGGCTCTCTTGAGCCATGTACTTCTGATTTTCTGTGACCCCTCCGGTTGCCCCTTCTCATTCTCCTCTTCTGGATTTTTTTCTAATGCACTATTTAATATAGATCAATATCTCTGAATGACCCTTTTCTATAGTCTGTCAATCCTAGGATTTCCAAACCAACACCTCCTGCCCAGACTTGTCTTGTGAGCTCCAGTTCTGTATGTCTAGTTGCATATTCAAGAATCCAGCGGATAAATCAAACTGAACATGTGAGTGTAGGAGTCATCACTTTCCCCAAAAAACTTACTCTTCCTCCAGTGTCCCCAGTCTCTATAAGGAAATACTATCTACCCAACTGCTCAAGCCAGAAAGCTAATAGTCTTGGCTACTCACCCTCTCTTACACATAGACAATCAATCACTAGTTCCTGTAATTCTATGTCTTGGATCACTCACTCTCAAATCTGTCCATTTCTTTTTATCTACTGCTGCCAAGCAAGATGTAGGCCAAGCCATCATCATCCCTTGCCTGGACTTTTGTATAGCCCCCTGCCCGTATCCAGCAGTCTCCTGTATTCACTTTAGCTGTCCATGCTATTTGCTTGTTTAGGCACAAACAGGATGGTGCATTCCCTCAGTTTAAAGTCTGTCAATGATCTCCTACATCCTTGGAATTTACTACAAGTTGCTTAAGATAGCTCATAAGACTTTGCATAATCTGGATTGTGCTGTCTCTTTCACTTCAACCTCATATCATTTTTCTTTCCTTTCTGGAGCCCGTCACAACAATCTGCTCTCAATCCCTTGAACATGCCAAGATTTTCTCACTTTTGGACCTTCACACTTTCCCTCTGCTTAAACAGCTCTTCTCCATTCTCTTTGTCTGGCTCTCACTCATCCTTCAAGCCTCAGATTAATAACACTTCCTCAGGGAAGTCGACCCTAGCCCCCAGATTACGTCAGCTCACTCTGTTGTGTGTTTTCTTAACCTTTTGAACTTCTGCTTGGCAACACTTTGCTTGTGATTCTTCTAATCAGTTAGTAGAGTATCTGTTTCATGTCTGCTTTCTCCACCAGAGTATTAGCTCTGTTACAATAGATCCTGCTTATTTTATTCACCATCGTAGATAAGCATGTAGTTAGATACTCACTGAGTATTTCTGGACTGGCTGACAGTTGGGGGGCCCAAGTAGCACTGGTCTTGGGCACAGACTAGACTTGCCTGAGGCTATAACCCCCACCCTTTCCTCTCTTAAGGGAAGTTATAAGGACCAGAGGAAATAAGTACTGGGTGACTTCATGCACTGTCTAGTACAACATGAAAGAGTATTCATCACAATTATACTTATTAGAGTGAAAAATTTTTAAAAAGCCAATAGCCCCTAAATGTCCAGCAATATGGGAATGGCTTCATACATTAACCAGTGGTTTTAAATAACTACTTAATATATCTAAGCCTTGTTTTTCAAATAGAACCTCACATAGGACCCCAACGTAAGATGCATTAAAATTTGGCTATTCTGGTAAACATGGGAGGGGGCAGAGCTTCATCTTTTCGGCCTCCCAGTTTCCCCTTTCTCTCCCCTCCCCCACTTTTCATCCTTTCTCTTACAGGTCTTGAAGGTGTTCCAGTTCCTGGCTCTATTCTCTCTTTTCAAGTCAGGACATCATTTTCTGTTTGGGTTTCCATGAGACACTCCCAAATACTTTGTTGTGTCGTTATTATGCTGACTCAAGTTGATTTTCTGTTACTTGTAATTTTCAAAAACAAAAACATCTTATGTAATACTGTCACGCGAGTGTATGTTTCTCGATTCTTTGTCCGTCACTTCAAATCTTTGTTGTGACGAGACAAAGAATTGAGAAACTAGATCTTGGGGGTAAGAATACTGTTGCAGCTTGAAATTCTTTTATGTAATGGAAAGAGAACTGCATTTGGAGTCAGAAAACTGTTTTTAAATCCATGTCCTGACTTCAGGCAAATAATCATTTTCAACTCAGTTTTCTCATCTGCAAACGGAGCTGAACTTTTGCAAGTATTAAAAAAACAATATTAATATATTAAAAGGGTCAGTATTAAGCAAGCTTTCAACAAATGTTTAACAATTAAGAGTAAAGTCTTGTTAGAAGTCCCTCCTACCTACTATAGCTTGAAGGAGCATATTTAGTGCAGCCGAAGTTAGCAAGGCTGCCATCTTGTGGCAATTTACTGACACACTGAACAGTGTCACGACACATTTCAAGTAAAACATTCATGGTCACATCTCTCTCTTTAAAAAAAAAAAATTCTTTGGCAGCACCACGTGGCATGTGGGATCTTAGTTCCCCGACCAGGGATGGAACCTACAACCCCTGCATTGGAAGCGCAGAGTCATAATCGCTGGACCACTAGGGAAGTCCCATATCTCTTTCTCTGACTGACTCTCAGGCTTCCTTCTTTCTCTTATAAGGCTCCATGTGATTGTATTTGGCCTACTCGAATAATCCAGGATCACCTCCCCATCTCAAGATCCTTAATTTAATCACATCTTAAAAATCCCTTTTGCCATGTAGGGTAGCATATTCACAGGTTCCAAAGATTTGAACGGGACATCTTTGGAGAGTCATTATCCCACATATCACAGTGTCTTCAGTAATATAACACTGGTAGGTTAAAACTGGCCGTGATAGGTGCATTTACAATACAGAAATTGGCAAATGCTACAAATCAGGTATTTCCCCAGTGGAGCACATACTGCTAAAGTCTTACTGCATACCTCTGGTCCTGATGGTTTGTTGAAGTGAAGAGCCATTAGAATTATGATATAATCCAGAGGACACCTAGGGCACCTCCTAGTTCTGCAATGTTTAGTGCAAATAATTGTGGGAATTATATATAGGCAGGAGCACCAAGGTCTTCAATCCCTTAAGAAAAAAGTTTTGGGTGACCTACAGAAAATCAGTTATGGCTCCATCTAGAGGCTATATGATTAAGTTAAAGTTAATGCAGCATATGTGGAAGTGATATCTGCCATTTCTGGATCAGGACTTTTCCTTCATGCCCTATCTCTTTTTCCATTAATATGATACTGATGAACGTAGGTGCTGGTTGAAAACAAAGAGAATATGGAATGTGTAGTGGATATGTGAAGTCAAAATTATCAACTAAGGCCTTGTGATCAGTTCCAGAAAGATTGTGTCATATCAGCTCAATAGGTATGTGTGTGTGCAAGCTAAGTTGCTTCTGTCGTATCTGACTCTTTGTGACCCTATGAACTGTAGCCCAGAAGGCGCCTCTGTCCATGGGATCCTTTAGGCAAGAATACTGGAGTGGGTTGCCATGCCCTCCTCCAAGGGATCTTCCCGACCCAGGGATCAAACCCACATCTCTCATGTCTCCTGCATCGGCAGGCAGATTCTTTACCACTTGTGCCCCTTGGGAAACTCTCAGTAGCTACATACTGCATCTAATTTTCTTCTCCCCATCTTCCAATAGATATAGGGTGTGGCACGTTGTGGTGGTTGCTCTTTGAAGTTCAATTCATAGGCTGATAAACGTTCATGAAGGGTCACTGTGGAAATGGAGGAAGATGAATATTATTCCAAAATCCTGGACTTGGAGCTGGATGAGTAATTGATGAGACTTGGATTGATTCCTTTGCGGGGTGGGAGGTGGTAGGAGGATAAGTATAGTGATGACAATTTGGTTATAAAAGGGAGGGTGGTTTTAGGAGTTTTGGTTTGTTTCATTTATTAAAGTGTTAATATAGAAAGAAGAGGATATATTACTCTTAGGCCATCCAGGGTTTATTATCATGACATCTATCATTTATTGGGCCTGCCCTTCATATGTCTGGGCAATACTATCCCAAACAAAGAGAGTGCACCTTTTATCATCAAAGCTGACAGAGCTCACTGTCCTTGTATAGCTGACCCAGCCAACTCCATTCTCTTTAGTTTGAGTTCCCTGAGACAAGTGATTTGGGGAAAGGAGAAAAGCCATTAAAAGTTCATTAATGAGTGGGTTCCTACTGTGGACAGCTGGAGCTCAGTCCCTCTGGGGGACCCTCAAAAACACTGTGAAACACACACCTGAAAATGTCCCTCCAAGGGACAAGGAAGCTGCAGTGTTTGTTGACTGTTGGTTCTGTTGAGACAGAAAGCAGAGTAGGCTTTGTGGAGTTCTTTAGGAAATTCTAGCTTTCCAGTCTCAGAGGCTGCAACTTCCCTTTTCTCTTTACTTACACATGACGTGATGGCTTGGGCTATAGCAGCAAACTTGCAACTTTAAAAGTAAGTCAAACTGAACCACAGAGATATCAGCTCTGACACTAGCGAGCCAGTAAAAGTGCCCACCTACATTATTCTTGTAAGCAAAACATACTTAAAAAAAAAAGTTACCCTAGTCAATTTTTCTCTTATCCGCAGCCAAAAGCATTCATATTCCTGACTTATCTAGTCTTGCAGCCAAGGGCACATAGGCCCAGACTCTGAATCAAAAGTTAGTGATATAAAGGAAATTTACTGGTGGTCCAGTGTTTAGGACTTGGCACTTTCCTGGCCTGAGCTCACTCCCTGATTGGAGAACTAAGATCCCACAAGCTGCAAGGTGAGGTTAAAAAAAAAAAAAAAAGTGATATAAAGAAGCAGATCTTGGGACTTTCCTGGTGGTCCAGTGGTTAAGAATCCACCTGCCAATGCAGGGGACACGAGTTCAATCCCTGGTCTGGGAAGATCCCACAAGCCTCGGAGCAACTAAGCCAGTAAGCCACAATTACTGAGCCCACATGCTCAACCCGTGTTCCACAACAAGAGAAGCCACCACTATGAGAAGCCTACGCACTGCAACTAGAGAAAAGCATGTGTGCAACAATGAAGACCCAGTACAGCCAAAAAATAATAATAAATAAAAATTTTAAAAAGCAGATGCTCAAAAAAAGAGAGAGAGAGAGAAAAAAAAGCAGATGCTCTTTGATGATGGGCCAATAGTGGCAGTGTTTCTAATGGCACCATCCAGAATGTTGACCCTTCAGATCTTATTTTGCCTCCTAGTTACCTTTACCAGGGACAGAGACAATAGACTTTCAGAATCAAATAATAATTATTACTACTCATTGAATATTTAGTGAGCCAAATGTTCTTATAAATTTTTTCTAAGTGTCATATCAATGATTCAAAATGAATTTTAACATATATGTTAAAATTTTTTGGCTGCAACATGTGGGATCTTAGATGAATTTTAACATACATATATATATTTAAAACTTTTCGGCTGCAGCATGTGGGATCTTAGATTCCTGACCAGGGACCAAACCTACACCCCCTGAAGTAGAAGCACAAAGTCTTAATCACTGGACCAACAGGGAAGTTCCTGGATTTTAATCTTTTCCTGAGGTTAATTACCTTGACCAAAATTACACATTAAGTGGCAGTGTTGTGATTCAGGTTCAGATGAGAGCGGTGCCAAAGCCAGATCTTAACCACTGTATTGTTATATCGCCAATATCTCTTTTGCCAACTTGTAATGTTTGGACTTGAGAGCTTAACTCAGGGACTCTATCCTAGAAGGAGAAGAAAGATGGGCTCACATAGATTGTCGTCTGTCAGCCTCTTCTGGCAGGAGGATACAGGATCTGCCCAAACACAGACAGGCTCTGGGCCAGGCAGCACAGATCAGACATTCCTCTGAGCCAGGCTGGGAAACACTCCAGATGAACCAGCAGACTCTGTCTGAAACTCTGAGTGATAAGGAAGAATCTTGTGTGGCACCCTCTGAGACAAAGCGATCCTGCAGGTTTAGAATTTTGCTGAAATCCAGGCAAAATAAGGGGCATATGTGAGAATCAACCAACTCTCTGCTGACAATTCTTGCTTGAGAAATAACTGCACTCCTTTCTCCCTTTCTCTTCCCAGGCTAGATTTTGAAGCTCTGAGGTGGAAACCCCCTAAATCCAGTCTTCCACTCACCTCCTATTTACCCATCTCCAAGTCTCAGAGCCACCTTGACCCCTCTCACCCTTTTCATTTAGTCACATTTTCCATAAATATCTATTGAGTATCAATTTTGTGCCAGAGAAGCAAGGACTCTAACCTCAAGGTACTTACAAGATACTAAAAGATAATCGCACAAATAATTATTTAATTAAGACTGTGCTATCTGCCAAGAAGGGAAAGGAACATTCAATGGGAGTGGACCTCTGGGGAGCTAGATCTAGTCTGAAGGTTCCTGTTCCAATCATCCTCTTTCCTCCTCGTCACTGACCCCTTTGTACAAATGCTGTCTCCTGCACTGTCTTCTTTGCTGCATCCCCATGCTAAAACCTTGATTCAGACCTCACTACATCTTTATAGCTGTTTTATAACAGGTCTCCCTGCTTCTTTTTTCACTCACTCAAGCCCATGCTCTACACCATAGAGGTTTATTTCTAAAATGCGATCTAACCTGCTCTCTCTCGCTTTCACATTAGGGTTTCACATCTCCTGCCTGGTACAACTTACTCAACCTCTTTTTTCAGACTTATCTCCTATCCCTCTCCTCCAGGAAACTCTCACCTCATCCAGGCACAGATTCCCATCTCCCCTACTGTTTATTCATGCTTGCCCTGCAATGAATTCATCTCAGCTCAGGGAAAGATTATTCTGAATTCAAGGGGCTCACTGAACATGGGCTTGATGAGAGTCCTGCATGGATGAGGTCTGAGTACTGGGCAATGAACAAGATCAGTGAGGAGGAAAAGCTGGAACCAGTAGTCAGCGCATCTTCTGATAATGTCCCCCAGCGGTGATACTGGTTTCCATTGTGAAAGGTCCATGAGGGCAGTGACAGGGTCTGACTTGTCTACTGCTGTACTCCTAGTTGTGCCTGGTACAAAGTAGTGTGGAGCTTAGCACGGAACTCAATAATTTTTTTCAGTGTATAAATAAATGAAAAAATAAAAGTCACAGATTAAATTCTTAAACTGTCTTGCACTGGAGTCACAAGTGCCTATGTTCAGACTCCTTAAAAGATTAGAAGTTCCTGAAGGGCAGGCATGGTGATATACTCATGTGTATACTCTCTACAAAGAATCACTTTACCAAATGGTTTTACATGGGTTATTGGTTCTGTTTCTCATTACAACCACATGAATTACTATCCCCAATTTATATTCGGGGAAGATTTGTTCCTTATTTTCTTCCTTCTCCTTTCTGTTTCCTCCTTTCTCTCCCCTTCCTTTAGGATGCATGTGTGGTTTAAACATTTCCTGTCTCTAATCCAGAAAGGGACTTAGAAGGGCTAAATGTAGAGCTGATTACAATAAGGGCCAGGCGGGCTACTTGCCCTGGGCTACCCACACGGGCTTGTTTCCCTGTTGACTCACATGGTAAACAATCTGCCTGCAACGTGGGAAACCTGGGTTCCAATCCTGGGTCAGGAAGATCACCTGGAGGAGGGCGTGGCAACACACTCCAGTATTCTTGCCTGGAGAATCCCATGGACAGAGGAGCATGGCAGGCTAGAGTCCAGAGAGTCTCAAAGAGTCTGAAGCAACTTAGCATGCATACATGTGTGTGCCCGCACGCACACACACACATGAAGCACTCAAATACAATCTTTTGAGGTTCAGTTCAGCTCAGTCGCTCAGTCATGTTCAACCCTTTGTGACCCCATGTACTGCAGCATGCCAGGCCTCCCTGTCCATCACCAACTCCCAGAGTTTACTCAAACTCACGTCCATGAGTCCATGATGGCATCCAACCATCTCATTCTCTGTCGTCCCCTTCTCCTCCTGCTTTCAATCATTCCCAGCATCAGGGTCTTTTCAAATGAGTCAGTTCTTCGAATCAGGTGGCCAAAGAACTGGTTTCAGTTTCAGCATCAGTCCTTCCAATGAATATTCAGGACTGATTTCCTTGAGGATGGACTGGTTGGATCTCCTTGCAGTCCAAGGGACTCTCAAGAGTCTCCTCCAACACCACAGTTCAAAAGCATCAATTCTTCAGTGCTCAGCTTTCTTTATGGTCCAACTCTGACATCCATACCTGACTACTGGAAAAACCAAAGCTTTGGCTAGACGGACCTTTGTTGGCAAAGTAATGTCTCTGCTTTTGAATATGCTGTCTAGGTTGGTCATAACTTTTCTTCCAAGAAGCAAGCGTCTTTTAATTTCACAGCTGCAGTCATTGTCTGCGGTGATTTTGGAGCCCCTCAAAATAAAGTCTGACACTGTTTCCACTGTTTCCCCATCTATTTGCCATGAAGTGATGGGACCAGTTTTCATGATCTTGGCTTTTTGAATGTTGAGATTCAAGCCAGCTTTTTCACTCTCCTCTTTCACTTTCATCAAGAGGCTCTTCAGTTCTTCTTCCCTTTCTGCCATGAGGGTGGTGTCATCTGCATATCTGAGGTTATTGATATTTCTCCTGGCAATCTTGATTCCAGCTTGTGTTTCTTCCAGTCCAGCGTTTCTCATGATGTACCCTGCATAGAAGTTAAATAAGCAGGGTGACAATATACAGCCTTGACGTACTCCTTTTCCTATTTGGAACCAGTCTGTTGTTCCATGTCCAGTTCTAACTGTTGCTTCCTGACCTGCATACAGATTTCTTAGGAGGCAGGTTAGGAGTTCTGGTATTTCCATCTCTTTAAGAAGTATCTACAGTTTGTGGTGATCCATACAGTCAAAGGCTTTGACATAGTCAATAAAGCAGAAATAGATGTTTTTCTGGAACTCTCTTGCTTTTTTGATGACCCAGCAGATGTTGGCAATTTGATCTCTGGTTCCTCTACCTTTTCTAAATCCAGTTTGAACATCTGCAAGTTCACAGTTCACAGACTGTTGAAGCCTAGCTTGGAGAATTTTGAGCATTACTTTGCTAGCCTGTGAGATGAGTGCAGTTTTGTAGTAGTTTGAGCATTCTTTGGCATTGCCTTTCTTTGGGATTGGAATGAAAACTGACCTTTTCCAGTCCTGTGGCCACTGCTGAGTTTTCCAACTTTTGATGTTATGTCTGAATAAAGTTTATGTGTGAGACACTGTTCTTGTTAAAGGTCAGTACTTAAAATACACTCCAATTTTTGTTCCATATTTTGTCACGTGATTTTTTTCTTTTAAATATTCCGGGAGTCATAAAATTGAGAAGAGGCCCAGGTTTAGAGAACTTAGATAACCTGACCAAATTCTGACACCTGGTAAAGCCCCTAAGCCATGACTGGAACCCCACTGCCTCCAAATTGCAGCAGATGATTCCAGTATGGTCTATCACAGGGGTTACGTTCTGGGGTTTAGTCACATAAATGTGTTTCCTCTAAAATTCTGACACTTTGTGAACTTGGCAAATAATTCAGCATACTCGCTTGAAAACTGGAGGCCATAATGGTACCTACCGCGGAGAGTTCCTATTAGAATTAAGTGAAAATGAGCTTGAAGCTTTCAGCAGAGGCCTGGCATGTACTCAGCGCGCAGTAAATGGTAGTCGTTATTATAAGAATTGTATTTATTGATGAGTGACTGGCATATAACGCTTGCATTGAACTTAACGCTTGGAGCTGTCAGAGGCGTTCAGCTGAAGGGGTGGCAACTTGCCAATTTTTTTCTGGAAATAAAATCTTTGTGGGAGGATAATCACTGGTTGGGAAGCGTGAGCCTTAAGAGAACAAAGCTCAGATCCCCAGGCCCAAGGAGCACGGAAGCGAAATATTTAGCGGCCACCGTGCTGAACCTCCCCCGGACTGAGTGGCAGCCGGCTGGGAACGCCCAGGCCGGGGCAAAGATGCCTCAGAAGTCAGGTTTTAGCAAGGTGAAGAAGGATCTCTTCTAATTCTGCTCATCTTTTTTTCCCCTCTCGATCATCTTATTCTCGGGGACCACACCTTGAGTGCGGGGAAGGACTCCTAAACCGCGGGGCGGAGGCTTCCGCGCGGCCCCAGACCTGACCATCTATGGTCACAGAGCGCACCGAACTAACAGGAAGTGGGCTGCGCTTCCACCTTCCCAGCCCCGGCCAGAGCAAGCGGGGCTGCGGCGGCGGACACGCCCATAAACCCTGGGCTATGCCTGAGCGCCCCGCCCACCCCTCCCCACACTCAGCCTCGGAAGGTCCTTCCGAAACACTGCCCAGACCAACGGCCTCCCAGCATCACAAACGGCGAAACCGAGGTATCCACGCCCAGAGGGAGGCGGAGCTTAGCTTGGTCCACTACTGTTGGAGGGCGTGGTCTAGCCTTAGACACGCCCCCGTCGCTCCCGCCTCGGGGGCGGGGCTCTTTTACCAAGCTAGAGGGAAATTCTTTCTCGCGGGCGTGGCGGATAAGAGGCGGAGTCACCAGCCGGGCGGCCAGACTTCCTCCCGGGTCCCTCCACTGGGCCGGCGTTTTAGCCGGCCCTTCATTTCCGGTGGGGGTGCCGCGCCCAGTGAGGGCCCGGAAGTGGGTCGCGCGAAGGTTGCTGGGCGGTTCTTGCCGGAAGTGGAGAGAGGCTGATCGCAGTCCGGAGGTGAGACAGAAGTCTGAGGTGAGTGTGCGCGTGGGGAGTGACTGGGGTCCACTCCTCGGCCCACTGGCTTTTGGCGTTATTAATGGCCTTTCTGGCCTAGGTGCGTGCGGTGAGCCCTCCTGAGGGGGCTGGCGCGGTGGGGCCCTTCGCCGACCCCGGATCCTGGGTGCGGTCTCTTGAGGTGGGGCCGGGGTGACCAACTGAGCCGGGCTTTCCTGTGGAGGCCCTCCCTCCGCTGGACCTAGCGGTTCTGGAGGTCATTGTCAACGGAGGCCTGATTCCTGAGGAGCTCTGACTGAAAGAAACCTCCGAGACCTTAGAGTCTTCACTATTCCTGGTCTCGCCCCCATTTCTTGGATGGGTAAACTGATTCCAGAAGAGACGAGGCTTGTCTAAGGTCTTACTGCGAAACAATCGGAGTCTAGACCTCAGTTCCTTAGTTTTATCAGCCCCAGATCCTTCCCCCGTTTATTTCCCAGGAACCTTTCTGTACCTTGGGGTGGTCTTCCGGTAGGTGTCTCTCAGGCAGTTGCAGGTTTAAAGGATACCCGCTGCGTGGAACTTTTATTTAAAAATACAGCTTGTTTGGAATGCTTGGGGAGTTTTTTTTTTTTTTTTTAAAGAGTGGAGCGGGTCTTTGTGTTTGCAATCTGAGAGCCTCCCCTTTCTCTTAGTCTGTAGTTCTTATCTTGAAAACCCAAGTTAACTTTATTGAAGGTATCTCATACTTGTGGTCATAAAATCTGTTGGCTCAGGTTTGGTCTGTCTCCACTGCAAAGCCTCGGTAGCCATAGGTGCTTTATTGTTTGAGCCTCATTTTTTCTCATCTTTTAAGTGAAGATCTCTGCTCACCTCACAGGATTAAATTCAGTGTAACAAATTATGTTTATTCTTTGTTAGGCACTCTGCCATATCCAGGGGTTGCAGAAACAAAATAAGGTAGACCCTGCCCTCATGGATCTGACATTGGACACAGGGAATTTAACAAATATTATAAATGTGATGCGTGTTAGGAAAGAACAGGGTACTATGGCAGTATGTAACAAGGGGCTAGGAAAATCACTTCTGCAGAAGCAGGGTTTAAGATGAGTTTCAAACAACGAAGAGCTCGATGAAGACAGGATGAGAAACTTAAAGCAGAAGTTAGTATCAGAACTGTGTCAGTTGAAGCTCTGTAGGGATCCCTGTTCAAGTGACACATTAATCATTCACTAGTCATTTACTGAATATGTGTGAGGCACATATGAAATGAGGCACTTGGCCCTGGTGACCAAGAATACAGTAGTTCTCTTGGAGTGGAGGAGGAAGCAGACCAGTAAATCGTGGGTAGCTTACAGTGTTGGGGTGCCCTGTGTGAGCACAGGGCTCTGAGAGGAAGACTACCTGAGCCAGGTTTTGGGGAGGAAGTGGGAGAGTAAGTCTTGTAGGATTTATTTAGCCATATGGTGAATCTGAAAAAAGAATTTCCAGCCAAAGAGTCCAGTGCAAGAAATGGAGACTGGATGTTGAAAGACCATGACTGGAATTCCAGTAAAGCTCAGAGAAGTGGAGGAAGTGGGCAGTGGTGGGATCAAATAAACCCTGCTAAGGAATTTGGAACTTACCCTGAAAGCTGTGGGGAGGCTTTGAATCACTGTTGCATAGGAAAATGATATGGTCTGATTGATGTTTTATTAATAATTTGTGGGGGGGAGGGGAAGGACTTTAATGGGGAAGTAGACGGGTGTTCGGAAGGTTGAACAATGGCTTGAACTAAGACAGTGAGAATGGACAGAAGAGGAGGGATCAAATTTGAGCAATATGAAAAAGATGGAATCCATAGATATGGAGGCTGATTATTTATGGAAATGAAAAATAGAAAGAGCCTAGGACAGTTGTCTGGTTTAGGGAAGTGGTAGTACTATTTACCAAGATAGGTACTCTATGAAGAAGGTTAATTGGAGAGGTGACATGGAAAGAAAATAAATTTTGGACGTATTTAGTTTGAGGTGTTTGCAGCACATCTAGGCAAAGATGTCTAATAAGGTATCCTGGCTAGAAGAAACAGCACGAACAAAGATTTGGAGGCTGGAGAGGTTTATATTGTTCAGTGAAGTACTGGGGTGGGGCCTCAGGTTTGTAGGGGAAGATAAGACCAGAAAGAAAAGGAAGGTGCTGCCAGGTTGTCAGGGGCTTTTGATGCCTTGTTTGAATGCATTTGGATTTATTCTGTGGTTGCCATTTTGCTTATTGTTTGAGTTACTTCTGTTCAGTATAAAGAAATTTCAGTTGAATTTTCTTCCCCCTTCCCCAGAAATCAGTCAGATGTTTTGGAGGAGTTTAAGTAAAATGGTAGTAGTGAAAGTACTTTGTCAGGTACAACCTGTCATACAAATCAAAAGTGGTAGTATTGCTAAGCTTCAGTGTGTGTATTTTTGATTTGCAGAGGTTAGCTGTTTAGTTTGTAAAATGTTTCCAGCCTGAAGGATTGAAGCCTTTTTTTCAATCCCTTTTCTTCCTTATACATATCTTTGTTTAGTTGCAGTTGTGTTTCAACTAGGAACTGAGCCTTTAAAAAGTGACTTCCTTCTTTCAGTTTTCTGTGAGGCGTGGTGAATCAGAGATGCATTTTACTTAAGCAAATGCAGTGTCATTGGAAGTTGAACCTTCTGGTTTGAAATTTAATCCCGAGATTTGAAATCTGAGGATCCTCAAGCCATATCTTAGGCAATCCTACTGATTATTTCTTTGCCTTAGCCTCATCAGTTTCTTTATTTTTTATTAAGCTGGCTTTCATATCGATACTTAAGCTTTTCAACCAAACCAGACTGCTTTTTTGAAAAGAACCATTTTCATCTTGTTACCCCTTCACTGGCTTCATTTTCCCAAAAAATCAAGTCTAAACTCTTTTGTCCAATTTACAGAATTCTCCAGAGTCAGACCCTTAATTTAGTTTTCATTGGGTGGTACAGATTGACATTCTGATTTAGAGAGTTCCAAACTATTAGCGTTTTATTTGTACCTTTTGCACTTACCTTTTGTTCATGATTACATTAGAACAGAGTTTCTCAACCTCAGCATAATTCACATTTTGGGCCAAATAATTCTTGATTTTGCGGGTTGTGTTGTGCATTGTAGGATTTCAGCAGTATCCCTGGCCTCTACCTATAAGATGCTAGGGGCAGTCCTTCATCTGTGATAACCAAAAATGTCTTCAGATATTGCCAGATGTCTCCCGGATGGAGAATAGTGCATAAGAAAATATCTTAGCTCTGATTGTGTGGTGTCTTATCTTCAATTCAGTTCTCTGAGAGCAGGCTCCATTGCCGTGATTAACACAGTGTATGGCACATGATAAGTGCAGGGAACTTTGCAAGTAATGGATCATGGGTTTCATTGAAGCGTCAAGAATTGTTTATTCAAGGAATTTCTGGGTGGGCTTTGAAGGACTAGCTGTTTTGTGGTTTTTTCCCCCTCAGAGAATGTGATCTTAATGAAGAAAGCCATTGTTTAGGCACTCACTAGAAATGAGATTTGTATTAGTTGACAGCACAAGTCAGCCGATTTATATTTCTCCTATATTGGAGGTATATAAATTCCTGTTTTCTTTGCCTGCACTTAGGCAGCTTTCTTTAGCAAACAGGGATTCTCATTTTATTTCTTTATTTTTGGTTGTGCTGGATCTCCATTGCTGCGCACAGGCTTGCTCTAGTTACAACTGGGAGTTACTCTTGGTTACAGTGCCTGGGCTTCTCATTGAAGTGGCTTCTCTTGTTGTGGAGCATGGGCTCTAGGTGCCTGGGCTTCAGCAGTTGCTGTACTCAGACTCAGTAGTTGTGGACTCTAGATCTCAGACTCAGTAGTTGTGTTGAATGGGCTTAGTTGCTTTGAGGCATGTGGAATCTTCCTGGACCAAGGATGGAGCCAGTGTCCCCTGTATTGGCAGGTGGATTCTTATCCTCTGTATTATCTTCTGGATTCTTATCCACCAGGAAAGTCCCTATCATTTAGTTTAAATTGCATGCAGTTTATGATGTTGTTACTCAACATTTATTTTGACTGATAAAATTGTTATATAGTTGACCCTCGTACAACATGGATTTTCAAGAGTTCACTTACACCGATGGATATGGAGGGCTGCTGTAAAGTTATTTGTGGAGTTCCTGCTGCACTGAGGGCCTGTGCTCATGCCTCCAAGTAGTTCAAGGGTCAGCTGTAGTTTCATGAGCGTAAAGTTAATGCAGCTGTAGCATTCGCCATGAAACTATTTGTTTTTGATATACCATCACGTAAACATAATAAAAACTATCAAAGCTCTAAAAATACTCCTCAGCTACAATGCAGCTTTGTTTGCCTTATATTACCAGACCTGTTATGTCACATTTTTCCATTCCACTGCAAAACTTAGTTGAAATGTTTAGTGGAAAGAGTGAGCTTTGTTGTTGTTGTCTTTTTCCCTCCAGAGGTCAGTAAAATTCCTGTACTTAAGTTAATTATAGAGGTACAGTCACAGATCTTTTCATATCTGTAGCTGTAGCTGAATCATGGCTAGGGACAAATGACATCCTTGAATCTATCTTTATGCATGAGAATGGGAAATGCTGTTCTGTTTAAAGCAACTACTGATTGAAACCAACCAATGTGGTTTTTCCTTATGTAATGTAAAAGATGCCTACTGAATGCTTTTATGCTGTTAGTCTTCATAATATGAATGAATGTTCATTGAATACAAGAGAGAAGGTAACCCATGACCACACAAAGTTATCTCTTTGCCCCAAAGCTTTGAAACAGCTAGTTCTTAAATCTGACTTCAGCTTGTGCAGTTACTAACTTTACTCACTCCTGCAGCTTTAGATAGAGGACATGTTTATTGAGGGAACAGGAAACAAGTGCTGATATTAGGCAGAATTCTTTCCCTCCCTAGAAGACAGACCTTTCTGGGGTGGCAGTGACTTGGGCACTAAATGTCATTGGTTTCATCAGAGAAACCAAATGCTTGAGGAAGAACAGTGGCTCCTGCTTTGGGTTAGATTTAGATAATATCTTTACTGGGGCAAAGTGCTGTCCGTTCTTTGGTTTCTGGGTTATAAGCCAACTTGTAAGTAACCTGTAAGCATGTGTAGGTTTTGCTCTGTAACATGTTAGAGCCTAGTGATGAGAATTCTATATTGTTAGGAATAGAACTAAACTAATGCCTTATGGTTTAGTGTAGCTTAGAAGAGATATCCAAGTGGAACTGTTTTGTCTTTTGTTTAAAAGAAATTATATAACTATTTTTTTTTTAAGTTTGGAAAACAGAAGGGGGAATTGTGCAAAAATCTTGGCAAATATTGTAAATTTTGTGTTCTTTTCAAGTCTTACATACCACAGTGCATGTAGCTATTTCCCTGTAATTAGAAGTCTAAGCTAACACTGCAGTGAATATCTACATGCCTATCACTTTTCCCACGTTAGTATTACTTCCTTAGGATAACATCCTGGGAACAGAATTCCAAAGTAAAGGCCAGCAGAAGCATTTTGAAGCAGATCAGGTGGGCTACAATAATATACAAGGTGACTTGTATAGCTGCTTTATTTTCAATTCTACTTAAGGATATGACCTACAGGAACAACTACCAGACAAAGCAGAAAACATTTTGATCATAGCAGCTTTTTGTAAGTAGAAATTCATTCCACTGCCTTAATTGCCTAGTGAAAAGAGGCAAGAACTGCAGGAGTAACCTGGTTCCATTTACTTCTGAATGACAGGTAGAAGGAATTGGGTTGTTTGAACTGTTAGAATGAGGAGAATATGGAGCAGCTTTGGCAGGAGTCACTGACCATTTCTGATTTCACTTAATTTCAAACCACAAAAGAAGTTGCTGGAGAATCAAGCTCGTTTCTTTTTCTTCTGCATAATATCCCTCCAAAAGCCTATGCATTCTCATTACTTAATGATGTTTTCTTGCTTATGATGTGTAAACATTGATCTCCAGCCTTGATCCTTCCCCAAGCTTATTTCTAACTATTATTGGATATTCCTACTTGGAAACTTCATCTTCTGTTCAAACTGTGTATCCAAGATTGACCTCATGTTCTTGCCTTAGCTAGAACATGCCAGAAACGTGTTCTTGCCTATAGCATCATCATTCTCTTACTCCCCTGGATTTGCCACTCTGGAGTCATCTTTGACTTCCTTCTCTGATGCTACTATACTCAACAGTACCAGACAGTTGATACTTGTTCTGTGTTTAATGCTCACTTGTTTTGTGTGACCTCAGCAGGCAGAACCAAGATCAGTGGGTGGAAGTTGCAGGGAGACTGGTTTTGCCTCCATATAAGGAAGAACTTTTAAATACTTTGAGCTGTGTGAATGGAATAGGCTGCCTCCAGAAGTCTTGAGTTCTCCACACTGAGGGCGTGTGAACAGAGGCTACCTGACTAATTGCTGAACATGCCGAAAGATTTGTTCTTGCTTATGCTTTCTAGACTCCTTCCCGATCCTGAAAGCCAGTGATTCAGTGAAAGATAGCTTTGTCACTCCTGCTAGACTCCCTCAGAGCAGAAAAACTGTTTTATTGTTAATTCAGGTGCTGGTCACTTGGTGGCCTAAAAGTGATTTTTTTTTCCTTTGCAATATCAAAAATGTTTTTTGTAGTAGCGCTTTTATTTTGTAGCTTTCAACCTAACCTAAATCCTAATACCGTCCTTCTTTCCCCTCAAAACTGATTCTCAGTACTTGTAAAAATTTTGCTTTCATCATATTACTCCTTCATTCAGCATCCTTGAAAGGCTTCACATTTATCACAGCACGAAATTCAAATGCTGCCTGGCTCTTAGTGCCTCCATAACCGAGCCCGCCTTGCTTATCCTCATAATACTGTGTAGACTGTCTGCTCACGCTCTGTACTGAGCCTCCTTGGTCTCTATTTGCTTTTCATTGCTCTAGAATGTCTTCTCTTTTTTCTTTTACTTTTTCTGCCCCACTGCTCTCCTGAAACCCCTGAGACTAACTCTAGTCCTCATTGATTTCTTCTGAACTCCAAGAATATAGTCATTTATACTCTGTAATTTAGAACCATACAACATCTTACAAAGAAAAAGCTCCAGTGTATTGGCTGATACTTTAACTTTTCCCAATCCAAATGAAATTAGTTAATCTCTTAACAGAACTTTAAAAAATATAGTCTTCAGTATTTATTCCATTAGCATTTGTGTTGTCCTTCCGATAAGAATGAAAGCTTCTAGATGGCAGAGACCATGGGTCTGCCATTTCTTCAGTAGCTATGACAGTGCTGAGCACTTTCCTGTTCCGAGCATCTTCTATGTGCCAGGTTTTCTAGATGCTGGACATTTGTTGGGGGAGGCAGTTAGGGGAGCAGAGGCAGGGAGAATGAAGAAATTTCCCATGCTTCTGGAGCCTACATTCTAGCACATGGTAGGCAGTGATAACATTTTACATTTAAACTGCATTTTAAGGCTCCCAAAGAGACTGTGCTTAGTTGGTCAGTTGTGTCTGACTCTTTGTGACTGTAACCCGCCTTGCTCCTCTGTCCATGGGGATTCTCCAGGCAAGAATACTGGAGTGGGTTGCCATGCCCTCCTCCCGGGGGTCTTCCTAATTCAGGGATCAAACCCAGGTCTCCTGCATTGCAGGTGGATTCTTTACAGTTTGAGCCACCAGGGAATCCCATGAATACTGAAGTGGATAGCCTATCCCTTCTCCAGGGAATCTTCCCCACCTAGGAATCAAACTGGGGTCTCCTACATTGCAGGCGGATTCTTCACTACCAGCTGAGCTGCTTATCTATAAAACCCACTCTTTGATCCTTACATCTCTGTGTGCTAGGTGCATGCATGCTAAGTCACTTCAGTCGTGTCCAACTCTATGTGACCATACGAACTGAAGCCTGCCAGGTTCCTCTGTCCATGGGGTTCTCCAGGCAAGGATACTGGAGTGAGTTGCCATTTTTCAACCCAAGGGTTGAATGCCTATCTCTTGGGTCTCCTGCATAGGCAGGCTTGTTCTTTACCACTGGCGCTGCCTGGGAAGCCCCAGGTGTGCTAGGTGATGGTCCGTTAAATGACTGTCCTGAAGTTACGCAGCCAATACGTGACAGAGTTGGGCCTCAAACCTTGATCTCCTGAATCCTAGTTTTATTAAGACTTGAGTAATTAAGACTGCCTCACCTTCTGAGGCTTTTATGGTGAACGCTTAAATAGTTGGGAATCTGTATATTCATTTATGACACTTACATACAGTTCTTGGCTATTGGCAACCAAAAATGGCAGGGAACAAGATTAGGCATAGCTTTAGTTCTCTGCTTTGGCAATTCTGTATTGGGAAAAATCTTATTGTAAATATTTACCTTCCAAATATGTGTCATCTCTACTGAAGGTAAAAAAAAATATTGGCCTCCATGGAGGAAATTGAGAGCAGAGAAATTGAAGGCTGCTAATAATGTGACTCAGGATACCATAAAGAGACCTTGAAGCCACAGCTGGGGCTGGATGCTGTGATGAACCCTTTAGTCCCTTAAGCGCTTGAAAGCCATGTGGAGTGGTGGGAAGAGCCTGAGAATTTGTGTTCTCCCCACTTTAACTTCTGTCAGTTTCTTTCCTCTAAAGACGGGGATCAGTATCTTTGTAACATACATCATAGAATTACTAGACAAAAGAAGCTGTAGTTTGATGATGTGAAGCACAACTACAAGGGAGTTTTGTTTTTTTCTTTATAAATTTTTTGTTTGTTTTGTTGGCTGCACCTTGGGGCGTGCGAGATCTTAGTTCCCCAACCGAGGATTGAACCTGTGCCCCTTGCATTGGGATTGTGGACTGTCAGGGGAATCGGGGAATTTTGTTTTTAATTGATATTATATAATCTAATAAGGTTATCTTCCTTAAGGTATTTGGTTTGACAATCTCCATATCAGTGTAATTTGTGCCCAAGAAGGCCATGTTTATTTGAAAGACAATGTTTGTTAGATCCTACAAGTAGGAGGAAAAAACTTTTTTTAAGAAAGGGGGAAAAATACCCCACACTTCTCCTCAGACTTGACACAGAGAGGAGACAACCAGAATTGTGTTGAGGGGAGAGAGGGTAAAGGCCCTTATTATTATCAATTTTTTCAAGGACCTATATTAACCTATTGTGTTTATAGTGCCTACCACATTTATAGTACTGGAATTACAAAGGCAAGACGTGGTCTCTTCTGTAAGATGACTAATTGCCTGTTGACTATTAAATGATTTTAAAGCTGTGTGTGAAATTATGGTAGAAATAAGTACACAATGAAATATTGTGGGAGACACACTAGAGATGCTTCTTGGTGAGATGATACCTTGGCTGAGATTTAATGGATGGTAAGAATTCTAGGGGCAGATTGACAAGGGAAAGCATCAGTTCAGTTCAGTTGCTCAGTCATGTCCGACTCTTTACGACCCCATGAATCACAGCACGCCAGGCCTCCCTGTCCATCACCAAGTCCCGGAGTTCACTCAGACTCACGTCCATCGAGTCCGTGATGCCATCCAGCCATCTCATCCTCTGTTGTCCCCTTCTCCTCCTGCCCCCAATCCCTTCCAGCATCAGCCTTTTCCAATGAGTCAGCTCTTCGCATGAGGTGGCCAAAGTACTGGAAAGCACACCAAACTGGAAAAAACTTCCTCAGTTCAGTCAGTTCAGTTCAGTCGCTCAGTCGTGTCTGACTCTCTGCGACCCCATGAATCGCAGCACGCCAGGCTTCCCTGTCCATCACCAATTCCTGGAGTTCACTCAGACTCACGTCCATCGAGTCCGTGATGCCATCCAGCCATCTCATTCTCGGTCGTCCCTTTCTCCTCCTGCCCTCAATCCCTCCCAGCATCAGGGTCTTTTCAAGTGAGTCAACTCTTCTCATGAGGTGGCCAAAGTACTGGAGCTTCAGTTTTAGCATCATTCCTTCCAAAGAAATACCAGGGTTGATCTCCTTCAGAATGGACTGGAGGTGAAAGCGTAGCTGAATTTGAAAAAGGCAGTAGGAGTTATGAGATAAGGAACAGGTTGGGAAGGGAAAGCAACCAAGCAGAGTGGATAGCATTGAAAAGTCTTAAAAGTAAGAGAAAGCAGAACTCTTTCTGGAAAATGCCAGTAGTTTGGGTTGCTGTGGAATGTTGAGGAAAGGTGTGGAAGGAGATAAAACTGGCAGAGTGGTGGGAAATAAAACAGGGCCAGATTGTGGAAACCCTTGTTTGGACTTTACTCTGAGTCACTGTGGTAATAAGGAGAATGGATAAGAAGGTGTGTTACTGAATTAGAGGACTAGTGAAGAGGTTATTGCAGTAATCTAGGCAAAGTCATGATGGCTGAATTTTTATAAATCAGGATGAAGACAGGGGGCATCTATTTATGATACACAAAATAGAGCTTATGGATTTTGATGACTTGATGAGATTAGTAAGAAGACAATTTAGTTAATGTTTATGGAATCCTAGCCATGTTTCAGGACTGAGCCAGTCAAGCAATTCCACGTGTATTTCCTCACGTATTCTTTCTACAGCCCTTTGCGTCTTATGCTGTTCTTCCTGTTTTACAAATAAGGAAGCTGAGGTTCAAAAAATTTGGTAACACTCAGACACAGAGACTCCCAACCTATCTGACTTCTCTAAAGAATAATGCTCTTAACCACTATACTGTACTGCTTAACAGTTTCCAGGTTACTGTCTGTCTTTTTTTTTTTTTTTTTTTTTTATGGCTACTTTACAATGTTGTATTAGTTTCTGTTGTACAGCAGAGTGAATCAGTTATATGTATACACATATCCCCTCTTTTTAGATTTCCTTCCCATTTAGGTCACCACAGAGCATTGAGTAGAGTTCCCTTTGCTACACAGTAGGTTCTCATTAGTTATCTATTTTATACATCAGTTTATAAATCAGCTCAGTTGTGTCCGACTCTTTGCGACCCCGTGGACTGCAGTACACAGGGCTTCCCTGTCCATCACCAACTCCTGAACTCATGTCCATTGAGTCAGTGATGCCATCCAACCATCTCATCTTCTGTCGTCCCCTTCTCCTCCTGCCTTCAATCATTCCCAGCATCAAGGTCTTTTCAAATGAGTCAGTTCTTCGAATCAGGTGGCCAGAGTACTGGAGTTTCAGCTTCAGCATCAGTCCTTCCAATGAATATTTAGGACTGATTTGCTTTAGGATGGACTGGTTGGATCTCCTTGCAGTCCAAGGGACTCCCAAGAGTCTCCTCCAACACCACAGTTCAAAAGCATCAATTCTTCAGTGCTCAGCTTTCTTTATAGTCCAACTCTCACATCCATACATGTTACTGGAAGAACCAAAGCTTTGACTAAACGGACCTTTGTTGGCAAAGTAATGTCTCTGCTTTTTAATATGCTGTCTAGGTTGGTTATAACTTTTCTTCCAAGGAGCAAGCGTCTTTTATTTTCACAGCTGCAGTCATTCTCTGCGGTGATTTTGGAGCCCCCCCCCCAAAATAAAGTCTGTCACTGTTTCCATTGTTTTCCTGTCTATTTGCCATGAAGTGATGGGACCAGATTCCATGATCTTGGCTTTCTGAATGTTGAGATTCAAGCCAGCTTTTTCACTCTCCTCTTTCACTTTCATCAAGAGGCTCTTTAGTTCTTCACTTTCTGCCGTAAGTGTGGTGTCATCTGCATATCTGAGGTTATTGATACTTCTTCCGGCAATCTTGATTCCAGCTTGTGCTTCATCCAGTCTAGCATTTCTCATGATGTACTTTGCATATAAGTTAAAGAAGCAGGTTAACAACGTACAGCCTATGTATTTCATATATAGTAGTGTATGTATGTGAATCCCAATCTCCAAATTCATCCCATCCCCCTTCCTCCCCACCCCTGGTATCTATAAGTTTATTCTCTACATCTGTATCTCTATTTCTGCTTTGCAGATATGATTTTTCTAGATTCCACATATAAATGATACTGTATGATGATTGTTTTTCTGACTTCACTCTATTACAGTCTCTAGGTTTGTCCCTGTCTCTTCATATGGCACTGTTTTGTTCCTTTTTATGGCTGAGTAATATTTCATTGTGTGTATATTACATTTTTTTTATCCATTCCTCTATTGATGGACATGTAGGTTGCGTCCATGTCCTGGCTGTTGTAAGTAGTGCTGCATACTCCCCACCCCTGGTATCTATAAGTTTATTCTCTACATCTGTATCTCTATTTCTGCTTTGCAGATATGATTTTTCTAGATTCCACATATAAATGATACTGTATGATGATTGTTTTTCTGACTTCACTCTATTACAGTCTCTAGGTTTGTCCCTGTCTCTTCATATGGCACTGTTTTGTTCCTTTTTATGGCTGAGTAATATTTCATTGTGTGTATATTACATTTTTTTTATCCATTCCTCTATTGATGGACATGTAGGTTGCGTCCATGTCCTGGCTGTTGTAAGTAGTGCTGCATGAGTATTGGGGTGCAGATTACTATCTTGATTCCCTCAAGTGATTGGTGGCAGTGCTGTAAGTGCTGTATTACTGAAACAGCGAGGGTGGGGTCTGGAGGAGCGGTGTTAGGGAAAACGAGTTCTGTTTTGGACATTTCCTTTGGGACATCTAGTTGATGTCTAGGTGGGAACTCGATCTAAAATTCTGAATTCCAGAAGGATGGCCTGAGCTGGATACACTGCTCTGGGAATTGTTAGTCTGTAGGTGGTTGTGGTGGTATACTCTGCGAGTGGACTGAATCAGTTCAGTTCAGTTCAGTCATGCAGTCGTGTCTGACTCTCTGCGAAGTATGCAGGTCAGGAAGCAACAGTTAGAACTGGACATGGAACAACAGACTGGTTCCAAATAGGAAAAGGAGTACGTCAAGGCTGTATATGGTCACCCTGGTTATTTAACTTCTATGTAGAGTAGATGAGAAATGCTGAGGTGGAAGAAGCACAAGCTGGAATTGAGATTGCTGGGAGAAATATCAATAACCTCAGATATGCAGATGACACCACTCTTATGGCAGAAAGTGAAGAGGAACCAAAAAGCCTCTTGATGAAAGTGAAAGTGGAGAGTAAAATAGTTGGTTTAAAGCTCAACATTCAGAAAACGAAGATCATGGCATCTGGTCCCATCACGTCATGGGAAATAGATGCAGAAACAGTGGAAACAGTGTCAGACTTCATTTTTTGGGGCTCCAAAATCACTGTGGATGGTGATTGCAGCCATGAAATTAAAAGATGCTTATTCCTTGGAAGAAAAGTTATGACCAACCTAGACAGCATATTCAAAAGCAGAGACATTATTTTGCCAACAAGAATCCATCTAGTCAAGGCTATGCTTTTTCCAGTAGTCATGTAGGGATGTGAGATTTGGACTGTGAAGAAAGTTGAGCGCCGATGAATTAATGCTTTTGAACTGTGGTGTTGGAGAAGACTCTTGAGAGTTCCTTGGACTGCAAGGAGATCCAACCAGTCCATTTTAAAGGAGATCAGTCCTGGGTGTTCTTTTGAAGGAATGATGCTAAAGCTGAAACTCCAGTACTTTGGCAACCTCATGTGAAGAGTTGACTCATTGGAAATGACTCTGTGCTGGGAGGGATTGGGGGCAGGAGGAGAAGGGGATGACAGAGGATGAGATGGCTGGATGACATCACCGACTCAATGGACATTAGTTTGAGTGAACTCCAGGAGTTGGTGATGGGCAGGGAGGCCTGCAGTGCTGCGATTCATGGGATCACAAAGAGTTGGACATGACTGAGTGACTGAACTGAACTGACGTCCTGCCTTATGCCTTAGGTGGTTGCCCTCTTTGCCCAAATTAAGAGCTTTAAGGGGTGTACACATGGAGCTAGACAGGATAAAAGAGGTATTTGCTGAGTTAGCCGGAGCAGTCAGTTCAACTCTGCAACTGCAGGTGACAGAGGACAGAGCCAGACCACCTTCATAGATGACATTAAACTAATATGTACTCTGTATTACCACATAATTCTGAGTACTAAGATGAAGTCTCTTGTAGTCTCTAGTAGGATCAAATTTTCTTTGATGTTTAAGAGTCGATAAGATGCATTCATTCATGTGAGCTTCTCTGAGGAAACTCACTCACTCATTGACAAATCTGACGCAGAAATTACCATGTGCTGTGCTATCCCAGGAAGATGCCTTTTAGAGGGAATCAAAGGAGTTTTTTAAAACTGGTCTTTCCAGGATGTGTAAAACTTTTCCTGGGAAACAAAGTATATATGTAGGGAAGGAGGGGTGAGACTATTGGGATAGAGAGGATGGTAATATTTTTTGTAATATTTGCAAAGGAAGTAAATGAGTATGACAAAGTATAGTTTGTAATTGAGGAATAATGAGTCATCAACTGTGGCTATTATGTAGAGTTCATGAACAGATGTATCAAGAGGTAAAGCTGAAAGAAATAGAATGAGATGCTATTTTGAAGAGCCTTAAATATCATATTCAGCAGATTGGATTTATTTTATGAACAATAGAAGCCAATCGTATTGTTAAGTAGGAGAGGCGATGGATTGGAAATTAGTAGATGGGCTTGGGTGCAGTGCAGAGTATGGCCAGGAAGACCAGGGAAATGGGCAGGGAAAATCCATTGCCTCTGTCTAGATAAGCAATGATGAGGATCTGTACCAGGACAGTGATCACGGTGTAGGGACAAGGAGGGAAGAGAATTTTTAAAAAGACATTAAGTTTATGAGATGCCTAAAGGGCAGGATCGGAATCAAGGAAATTATTAAGATTTCTGGACTTGATGGTTTTAATTGAGCTAGAAAACACAGGCGGAGGCCTGTTTTCAGGAAGGAGCTAGTGAGGTTTGAGGTATGTAAGGTTAAGATTTTAAGGGACACCCAATTGGAGATGTCCAGTTCATTGTTAGGTGTGCCAATTTAGAGCTTGCATGACACGATGAAATTGGAAGTAGATATTTGGAATTCAGCATAAATGAGACAAAACCACAAGAGTGGATAAATTTACATACAATGAGAAAAGTGCTGAAACATAGCCCTGAAAACACCAACATTTGTGGTGATTAAAGGGGAAGAACTCTCAAGGAGAGTAGTTTCGAGTAATTACAGAGACAGAAAGAGAAACTGTGTCCTAAGACTACAGAAAATTCCAAGGAAGAGGGAACTACCATTGAAATAAGATTGGAAGAGGGAAAATTTGCTACAGTTGTCAGGTTTAATAATAAAAATATAGGCTGTCCAGTTAAATTTGCATTTCAGATAAATTATACATATATAATTGAAGTGAAGTGAAGTTGCTCAGTCATGTCTGACTCTGCGACCCCATGGACTGTAACCTAGTATGCTCCTCTGTCCATGGGATTTTCCAGGCAAGAGTACTGGAGTGGGTTGCCATTTCCTCCTCCAGAGGATCTTCCTGACCCAGGGATCAAACCCAGGTCTTCTGCACTGTAGGCAGATGCTTTACCGGCTGAGCCACCAGGGAGGTTTATACATATGTGTGTATGTGTGTGTGCACGCATGCACCTGAGTGATGCATTTAACTGGGAATTTTGTATTTTATCTGTGAACTCTACTAGTTGACCAAAGGATGACTGGAAATCATTCACTTTGACAATCAGGAAGCCAATGATGTGCTCCACAAGGGCAGTTGCACCACAGCAGTGTGAATAAAATCTGAAAACTGGTGAGCTCGTGACAAGGAAATGAAGATGGTAAGGAAATGACGGTGGTAAGGCAGCAAGATTAGTGAGGGAGTCAATTTTGTGGAGGATATTGGTGTTCAAGGAAGGTGAGAAATGGTAAGAGTGGAAAAGTAGTCTGAGAAGAGAGGATCAGGGAAGATATTTTTTTGCTTTATTTTAGAAAAAGAAACATACATGCTTGTAGGCTGACAGGGAAAAGTAGAGAGGAAAATGAATGAAAGAAAAGAAGAGAGGAGATAAACGGATGGAGTGGGAGTCTGAAGGAAGATGAAGAGAACATTGTCCAAGATCAGCCTTGGACAGGAGATGCAACTGCTTTTCTGAGTTGGGAGGCAGGGAGGAAGGATGAACTATGGTATAACTAAATCTGGAAATGTAGGGGAGAAGTTGAAGGAATCCATCTTACAGTTTCCTTTTTCTTTGTGATCTAGGAAGGTTCATAGTTTTATGACAGCTGGGGCTTCTGGGAGTTTAGGATTTTGAATCTGAAGTGTGTGCATTAGTCATTCAGTTGTGTCCAACTCTTGGTGACCCCATGGAGCCCAGTAGGCTCCTCTGTCCATGGGATTCTCCAGGCAAGAATACTGGAGTGTGTAGCCATTCCCTTCTCCAGGGAATCTTCCCGACCCAGAGATCGAACCCAGGACTCCTGCATTGCAGGCAGATTCTTTACCATCTGAGCCACCAGGGAAACAAGGAAAATAGTAAAAGAAAATGTCTTGAGTGCTAGAAAGGGGAGAGCTTCAAGGCATGGGTCTGAAAAATCAGTATCTGCCAGTGAGGCTAAAACAGACTGGAGTGGATAGATAGGAAATGTGTGATGGATAAAAGGGCATCAGATTTGGAAGTGGAAAGGTCTGGGTAGTGGTCTTGTCTCTATGTTTATTTAGTACATTTTACTAGACCATGGCTTACAGAAACATTTTCTTCTTTCTCATATTACATGGTAGTGGCTGCAGGTCAATTGTTACACCTCTTCTTCAGGCAATGGTAGAGTTCAAATCCATTTCATATTCCAGGATTCATGTAACCAGAAAAGTAGCTTTTGGGGCATAACTCCTCATGGCAAAGGACAAGGAGCAAGAAACTAAACTGAAGCAAGCCATCACATTTAAATTTTTTTCTTGGATGATTTATGTCGTGTTCACTTAGGTTTTATTGGTCAAAGCAAGTCAAATGGCCAAGCCCGATATGTATGGGGTAGGGAAATAATTTACTCCAATATGGGGAGAGGGAAATGAATATTTACAAATAATAATACAACTATCACATCATCTAAAGATCTTGTAACTTTGGTCAAGCTACTGCAGCTTTCTGGGTTTCAGTTTCCCCATGAGTAATATGGTGATAGTAGCACCTGTTTCCTATGGTCATTAAAGGATGAAATAGATTAATATGTCTAAAACCTATTACAGTGTCTAGTACATAATAGTTCTTTGTACATATGAGATTGCTCTGCCTTGGTACTGAAACTCTACAAATCCATGATCATAGAAAATAAAATTAAACTTTCTGCTCTATATTTTCCTTCTCCCAACTGACTGGGTAAACTGTAAGACCCTTTCTTGCTCTAAAATCTGTGATAAAAGACTTATACCAAATAGTCAGATAGTCTCTTACCTCTGAAGAACCCCCTGGCTTAAGAGGAAACTACAGATTAATAAATAGTTTAATTTGGTTTATATTTCCTTGGCTCAGCCAATTACCAAGGGCAGAAAGAAGACTTGTTCAAATGAACCTAAGAAATCCATAGGAACCAAAGTGTATGGTAGACCATCTCATCATCCATTAGCAACACTGTTTAAAGTTTAGATAAAGGGTGTTATTTTACAGAGAAAGGTCAAGATAGTCTCACTTCTCCTAGAGGAGGTTGCTGCTACTGCTACTGCTGCTAAGTCGCTTCAGTCGTGACCGACTCTGTGCGACCCCATAGACGGCAGCCCACCAGGCTCTGCCGTCCCTGGGATTCTCCAGGCAAGAACACTGGAGTGGGCTGCCATTTCCTTCTCCAGTGCATGAAAGGGAAAAGGGAAAGTGAAGTCGCTCAGTCGTATCCGACTCTTCGCAACCCCATGGACTGCAGCCCACCAGGCTCCTCTGTCCATGGGATTCTCCAGGCAAGAGTACTGGAGTGGCCCACCTTGAATAAGAAGCTTTGTTGGTGAGATGTGAAATCTGAACAGCAAATGAGAAAATAGTTGAAGAGGAGGCTTTGGAAATGCCTGGACGCTTCCCAGGTACTACTTGCTGCCTTAATTGCCTTGAAACAGCGTCTGACAGAACCTCTGGAAACTACCCACTATACATCGCTGACTGCTTCACAGAGTGGAAGCAGACAGAGACATGTCTGAACACTGTTTAAGTGACCGATTACATATATCAATTAGTATTATGAGTGGCTATAAGGTACAGAGACCAGACCACAGTGGCTTATATAAAACAGTTATTTTCCCAGGAGCTGTCCTTTGGAAGTAGATAGGCAACTATTTTTACTATGGTATCAATGTCATGGGATTTCCTTTTATGCATCAGTCTAGAAGAAGTTTGGCGTGGAACATTTTTACTAGCTGGCAGATTGAAATTTAAGCTTAAACCCAAGGATTTCACAGGTGCATTCCAATTTTAATGTGTAGCTTAAGGTGGTTGACCAGATGGGCAATTTAAATATCTAGCTTTAAAACCAAACGGAGTTAATTGGTCAAATATCTAAGTATCTATCACAGGTCCTGTTGTGGTTTGGGTTTGTAAATAATAGAAAAAAACACAAGGTTCAGTCCAAGTTTAAAGGAAAACAGAGAACATACAGAGGAAAGAGATTATTACATTTAGGGAAAAGCTGGTAAAAAAAAATCCTGACAATTTTTCTCATCTTTGTCCAAATCTTATTTTTAGTGGAAAAGCTACCACACTTACCTGTCCCTCCAGTTTATCTAGTCTTGACATAGCAGTTAAAATGTTCTTTAATAAACATTAATCAGGTATCACTTCTATGCTTAAATCCTTCCAATACTTCAATTTCATTAAGAGCAAAATCAGACTCCCCACCCTGACATAGTTGGTGGGCCAGCCCTTCCTCTCCAGTCCTATCCTGCACTACTAAAGTCTCATCCTTTGTTCTAGCTACATTGCTCACTAGCCTAGTTTCTACCTCAGGGCTTTGGATTTGTGATATCCTTCACCAAGGCTGCTCTTTCTGCAGAGGAGAGGGTTGTATCTTTTCAACACAAATGTCACCTCCCAAGAGATCTTTCCCCACATCACCTGATATGAAGCAGCCTTCCAATCCTCTTATTCATTCTATTCCATTATCCTATTTTTGAAATTATTACTATCAACTGTATCTTATTTACTTATTTGTTGTTTCACTATCCTTAACAGAGCTTATAGCTCTCTGAGGGTAGAGTGTAGCACATGTGTTACTAGGTAAGTATGTGCAAAATAATCTCATAATCAACTGTTTCAGGCTCTAATCATTCAGAAAGAGGGATATACCATGAGCCTTCAATCATGGAACTCTTCATGGAGGAGAAGCCAATGGGTTGGGTTAGACTTGGAAGAAAGAAGCTTTGGATTAGAGGTACCTAGGTGAAGCCATGGGTGAAGCTTGTGGGCAAGACCTTTGTCTGTGGTGATGTCATTTCTGAACTGACAGCAAACAATGCCCATATTTCTGCCCTTGGCAGATCAGAGAGCACAACCTTTCTTAAGGAAATATGATCAAGGGCATGGAAGGAAAATACTCTGATGACTTCATCAAAAGAAAACATGTGACTCTTGCATAGACCAAAATAAATTCCCAGACCAGGGGGTGAGGCTGAGAGACAGTTCTTGAGCTGAAGAGAAAATGCAGGACCTTCCAAGGCATTCTGTGAAAAATGCTCTCTGGATATAACTGCAACTTAAAAATAACTGCTGTTGGGTGTGGAGGGAACAATTCAAATATTAGGGCCAGAAAACCAGAATGAGGGCCAACTTTGGGCTAAGAAAATGCTAGATTTTTGAGATCTTTGGAAGGCAATTCCCGTCCCCTTGTCTATTTACAAGAAACAAAGTTTCTTAGAGCAAATATGAGGAAATTGACAGTTTGTGATTTTTAAAGTGTTAAATCTTCCACTGTGATGAGGGAAGGAAACATCTGAGAAAGACAGGTCTGCGATCCAAGACAAACAAATATGACACCACTGGAGATCAAGATGGTATCTAGAATAAGGCCAAGTGGAGTGGTCCTACCTTGAGGAGCAAGTGGTATAAGGCAGCTAAATAAAGTAGAAATTGAGAACTTTCACGGGAAGCAGGCTCACCACCTCTGCCATTCTTCCTGTGTGATCTTACGTATCTACTCCTTTTGCCTCAGTTTTTTCATCTGTGTAATGGAAAAATGTCTATCTGCCAAGGATATTGTGGAGAGTAAATGAACTACTTCATAAAAACTACCCACAGAGTACCTGAATGTTAGAAAGCTTTAAAAATCTTGGAATTCTACTTCTGTCCCTACTCTTGGAGAGTTAGGGAAATTGGAGAACTTTAGAATTATGATGGATAAGATTTAAAACAAGATTTTTGCTTTCCTAGGTAGGGAGTATAACACTTATCTTTTGCTACAATAGTGATGCAGAACAAACCAATAGTAAATTCAGTGGCTTAAAATGGTGAGCATTTATTTAGCTCACAGATCTGCAAGTTGGGTTTAGTCTAGATTCAGTTGGCTAGTTCTTCTGCTTTAGGCCCATAAGTTTCAGAGGTTTACTGTTGATTGGTCTAGAGTGGCCTCACCCAGGGTAATTGACTGCTTGGCTTGGCTCTTCTCCAGGAGGCTGCTGCTGCTGCTGCTAAGTCGCTTCAGTCGTGTCCGACTCTGTGTGACCCCATAGATGGCAGCCCACCAGGCTCCTCTGTCCCTGGGATTCTCCAAGCAAGAACACTGGAGTGGGGTGCCATTGCCTTCTCCGCTCCAGGAGGCTAGCCTAAGCAAACTCTCACGGTGAGGGAAGGGGAGCAAAAGTAAGCAAGCCCAGGTGTGCAAGTGTTCTTCAAGGCTGTTTGTGTCATATTTGTTAACGTACTATTGACAAAAGCAAGTCACAAGGTCAAACCGAGTCACAGCTGGAGGGCACTACAAGGTTACATAGTATGGGAAGGAGGAAGAATGAGGCCAGTGATGCAGATAATCTACTGCAGGGAGACTAGACAGAGGCATGCACAGATAATTAAATTCTATATAAACACACAATAAAATACATATACAATTAACATAAGATGAAAGATAATGGCTTATAATCCCATAGCATTTCACTGATTCTAAAGAACTTGGCCCCAAATCTTTGGTCTTAATCAACCCCTGTGATTAGGGAACAGGCATCACCATTTATCTTACATACAGTAAACAAAGAAACCTACACCCAAACTTCTGATGACAAACCTCCCCTTTATTCAATGGCCTCTTAAACCAAGACTTAAACAAGTGGAACACACACAAAAGAGACAGGGATTTCCATGAGCCTGGGTAGCCAAGAAGCCTTTGTGAGACAAATCTACTTCAGACATGGATATATGCACAATGATGAGTTTTCAACATTTCAAATGCAGGAAACACACTATTTTTGGACAAATTTTTATGCAGAAATTGCCAATTATATAAATTAATAAAAGAGCTGTTTTATTAGCATACATTTACTTTTAGATTCAAATGTACAAGATTTACTTATTACCAAATCAATATGTAAGATGATAAGGTCATTTGGGGGGAACTCAAGGGCTTGGTATCAAAGGGACACAGTGCAGCCTTGGGGGAGTTTGCTTAGCCTGCCCAGTAGGATGGACTTCTCCTGTTTTGCTGCCCAGTCCCTGTTCCTCATTTCCCATCTCTCACTTCTGCGCAAGTGGCTCTGGAGTGGCTGGTCCCACTCCCAGCTACGAAAGTGGGTCTTGGAGGCAGGGACAGGGAGTGCTGGAAATGGAAGCTCTTCCTGGAAACTGGAATAGCATCAGCCTGGAGTTTCTGGGGACTATTGTACACAGACAACCTGTCCAGGAAGCCAACGTAGGGGAAAGCTCTGCCAAGAGAAGGAAGATGTGATGCCACCATCAAAGTGTCTGGATCTTATTGGAACTTAATCCAGCTTGACCCTTGGGATTTGGTATTATGTAAGCCAGTGATGCCTCTTTTGCCTTTCAGACCAATTTGACTTGGAGCTCTGTTGCTTGCAACTAAAACATTTCTGACTATTGTCCAGTATTAAGGAAATCTGATTCAAACAGATAAGTAACCACAAGTAGTCTTACAATGTCAGGACATTCCTCTTTAAAAAAAATATAGGAGAAGCTTTATTCCAAATCTTTACTCATTCACACATGAATGCTGAACTCAACAACACAAGATAATATCTATGATAGATTTAAAGAGCTAAAATTTAGTATACAGCATATTTAAGGGGATGTTTGCTTGTTATAGATTTTAAGATTGATTATATGTACTTAACCATGAAATTTGATGAATTTTTTAAGAACTCAAGATGTCCTTTGGATCCCTTTGGTTGCCAGGATAGGTTGAAAACCTACTGACAGAGCAGAATAGAAGGGGTCTATGAGAATATTCTAGGCCTCTGATAGTTGCCTTTTAGCACCAGAATGAAACTAACAATGCCACTTAAGAAACATTAATTCACTGACAAGTCCCATTTAGTTGTTCTGATTGAAGCCAGAGCAGTTCCATAATCATTCAGTAGACCGGATGTGGGGTTGTCAGCATGATCATGCCACCCCTTTTTCTCATTTCACTAACTCTCACAGCCCGTCCTAGGATAGGACACTCCTTCCTCCCCTGGAGTGGGGGCGGGGTGTATATAGCACAGAACATATAAGTGACTAACCAGTGTGGCTCTGCCCCCAACCCCAGTGAATCATCAAATAGAGGATGAAAAGCATTGAATCTCTAGGGATGGGAACAGCCTCATAAGCTGTGAGATGGTTCTGAAATGCCCAACAGTAATGTGGTTCAGGAAAACCTGTAGAGAAAGCTCCGAACTGTTCTAAGGTTTGCTATGTAATTAAATTCCATCCCCCCTGGACCGGAGGCAGGTGGTACATCCTCCTCACCTTCCCAAGGAAAGGCAAGAAGCTGCCCTTTTCTTTCTTCACGCCTCCTGGCCTCTTTACACTCTCCCATGAACATACTCCAGCTTCTCTGTTCTTTGATCAGTATTCCTTCCCCTCATACTACTTTCCTGCTATTTAGCATCCCTACCCTGCCCAGATCTGTTGCCCTCCTGACCCTTGGATCCTTGCCTACTGCTTTGTCTTTACCAAACTTAGCTCCTCTCTGTCCCATGCCCTCCAGGTCTTATTAAGTGAGGGAAGCTAGGTCACAGTACTTTCACTGACACCATGATGTTTGATCAGCACACCAATCCTGAGGGCAGGTAAGGCAGTTATGATGGTTTTTCACCTCATCTTACAGGTGAGGAAACTGAGATTTTGACTTATAAGCCACAGAGCAGGGAAATGAGAGAGCTGCTCAAATCTAAAATGTTACGATTTTCCCCTCCGTTAGTATAGGTGGACAATAAGACAACCAACCAGTTAACAGTCTATGCTTTTAGGATAGCTTTTTGTAGTGAAATGGCACTTTGCATACAGTTGGTAGTCAATAAACATGTTTGGAAGGATTTTCTGGAAGCAGAAAGGAAAATTCCTGGCAGGAGGCACAGCTTGAAAAAAGGCATGGAGGTGTGAAAGCACATGTGTGTTTTGGGATGCAAGCAGCTCAGAATGGCTACAACACAGTGTATATGGAGATGGAGGGTGTGGGGGTGGCAGGAAGTAAACTGAAAAGGTAGACTGGAGTCTCAGTAAGAGGATAACTGAATACCATGTGATAATACAAGATGACTTCCTGGGCAATAAGACCATTAAAGGTTTGCTTATGGTTTGCTTTTTAGAAGTAGAAAGCAGGCATGATTTTATCTGTGCTTCAGAAATAAAAATTGTCCAGGCAGCAATATGAATGCTATATGAAATACAAGGTGAGTCGGAAGGAGGCATGTGCAGGGTGAGGATACAATATGCCCTGAGTCATGTTTGCAGTTACTTTCTTTGTCCACTCACTAGACAGCAAAATGACTAAGAGTTTGGAAATAACTGTGTGGTTAGATGTGCTGTGACCATCAGACCAGAAGCTCAGTGATGCTTCTACACTCAAGGGTCTAGATTACATGAGAAATGCATGAACACTTGATTATTAGCTAGTCTTGTGCCTAACACGCCTATGCGAACTCTTTGACAAGTTGGGCTGGAATATTGAGCTTAGGCTCAAGACCAAAGCTTTCTAGCACACTCACAAGGACTGCCCACTCTTGTTGGGACCCAATTAGCCTCCTCTAGTGGGAACCATCAGATAACTCTTTCCTCTTGGAGAAAAGGTGGACAGGGAGGTGCTACGAGAAAAATGCTAAGACCTTCTCCTTGTCTGCTCCCCCCAAACCAGTGTTCTAAAAAGGTTTTATTTTTTATTTTTGCAAAATATAGCTGGTAGCAGTGTTTGTGAGAAGAGCAACAAAACCTCTTTGTTGCACATGCTTTTCTTTTTCTTTAAAATAAAGATACAAAAGTTTCTCTCCATTAATGTCGACACTCAAAACAAACAAACAAACAGGGAGAGAGAAATTGCCTCCTTAAAGCAAATATTATTATTTTGGGGGGTCCTGAAGAATATGATATGAAATATTAACAAATGTAAAATCATGACAAACCATGCTGTTGTCTGAGCATGCTCTTGTCTCTGAGTATGAGTTCACGGAAAGCAGGAGCAATGATTGCCACTTTGAATGGCTTCTAAGGCAGTCAAGCAAAAGTGGAATTTCTTATATAATAGCATTTGCATGCCTATTATTATGAAAATGCGAGTAGAGGATTCCAATCTTGTTCTGGTGACCTCTGGAAATCTCAAATTCAAAGGCATGGAGGTTCAAACGCCAAGGATGCTTACTGCCATCCTTGATAAGATAAGATTAATTAAAAGAAGCTGGGAGAGCTTGGGGAGTTCTTCCCAAACTCTCTGGTCTTAAGACACTAGAGATGGAAGGGTTTTTAAATCTGTAGTCCAATTCCCTCCCACTACAGGATTCTTTGATCTCTTCTCAGCTCAGCTCGTTGCTAAATGTTTTAAAATGATCTTTTATGTTAAGGTAAACCTTGTTGTTTAGAAATATAGACCCATCTTGTCAGAACATACCGATTTTTCTACTCTGAGAGATAGAAAGTGGGGTTGGCTGGCACTTGTGGGATACATTGATGGTCTTCTATGCATAAGGGAGAAGCCAGGTCTGGACAGGGTCCTGTGATCAAAGGAGGACTCAAGACTTCCAGAGAGTGGTGATAGAATCATTTTGAGTTTACCCCATTTTCCATGCAAAAACAAAGAGAACAAATACATAATAAAATAAAAACATTTGCTGTTCCCATGAAAAATATAAGCTATGGGGACAAAGCAGCAACTGCCCCCAGACTCACATGGTATCAGTGACTATTGGTGAGGAAGGAAGGAATTGATTGGCTATCTGACAGCCCTGAGAACAGGAGAAATCCAACACAGGCAGCAGGAACTTACTGGAAACACATGAACCAGTCTGAGAGTGGCAGCTGAACCAGGGAGATTTTGCTGAAGTCAGTAGTGGAGAGATGTAAGGGGTCCAGAGAGAGGGTGGAGGGCTGGAGCAGTCTAGCCATCATGGGCTCCTAAAATTGACTATTAGTGCTCCTTTTCCAGGACAGAGACCCACACTGGGGAGAAGTTTCTGGAAGTTGAACAAGAATTGAGCAAGAAATGGACAAAAGAGATGAAAAAAAAGAGAACTTCAGTTAAAAGCTGGAAGTGAGGGAAGAGTCAGAAATCTCAGAAAACAAGTTAGAAAAATTTTAAGAGAAAGAAAGAACTGGAAGTGGGTACAGAAACCTATAGATAAAAAGAGACATAAGGTATCCTAATGAATGAGCAAAGCTAGCTGTAGTGTTTAGGGAATGCACACTGAGTGAGAAAACGAAGAGGAAATTCAACAAATTATTGCAATGGACCAAATGTTTATATCTCCTGCTCCCCTCTCTAATTCTTATGCTGAAATCTTATCTTGCAGTGTGATGGTATAAGAAGGTGGGGTCTTTGAGATGTGGTTAGGTCATGAGGGTGGAGGTTAGTGGCCTATGAAAGGGATCCTAGAGAGCCCTCTTGCCCTCAGTCCACCATGAAAGGACCCAATGAGAAGTTAATTTGCAACCTGAAGAAGACTCTCTCCAAAACCAGCCATGCCGGCACCCTGATCTCAGACTTCCAGCCCCCAGAGAAATAAATTTCTGTCATCCATAAGCCACCAAATCTACAGCAGTCTGTTATAGCAGCCTGAATTGATTAAGAGGTGTTTCCACAAAAGTCAAGATCACAGTTACTTTTGGTCGGCATCTGTGATTGGATGTGGACTGCAGGTGGACTTCTGGGATTGGTGTGACTTTCTATGTCTGTGTTTCATTATTTTCACCATAAACAAGTAATAAAAAGAGAGAAGGATCGAGGGGACCTCAAGTCCTAACTAAATACTGAATACAAATACTAAAGCCAATGTAATTCTAGCTTACGTTTTTGAAACATGCCTTATGCAAGGTGCTATGCTAAATACTTCACCACAGTAGTTATGTGCGCTGATCTAGAGTCAAGTGGCTGGGTTAACTTCTTTAACTAGCTGTGTGATTTTTAGGCAAGTAAGTAATTATCTTGGTGCCTCTGTATTCTCATCTGTAAAATGGGATGACAGTAGTATATCTCTTGTAAGGCTGTTAGGATAAATGAGTTTTGCTTGTAAAACCCTTGACACGACTAATTCATAGAATGTGCTTAACCAACTGTAACTACTGCTGTATCCCAGGGAGGTTGCTATTAATACTCTCAAATTATGGGTGAAAAAATAAAAAATTGGAGAGGTTAACTCATAGAATTATTCAGTGTTGAAGCTAGGCTCTCAACCTTTTCCTTCTGTTTTCCCAACTCATTAACTTCCTTCAAAAGAAAGATAGCGAAATAGCAAATGACAGCAACCTGGCTTGGATCCACAGCTCTGTTTTGAAGGATATCTGGGGTCTTGTTTCCTCCCTTGCCCCAACACATGGTGTTGCAATTTCACTACAAGGCAGAGCATCTGGCAGTGCTGTCTGAAGCACGTCTCTCTGAAGCAATCTTGGAAGAGGGAGTAAAGGCGAGAAGGATGCAGGACTATGTATCCCCTTCAGCAGAGGCATAAACAAGCCACATTCCCAGAGGGGGCCAGGAGTCCAGTGAGGCAGCTGGCTGGATGCATCACACACATCATGCTTAAAGAGAAAGTAAGTGTCATTCCTCGGTTCTGAAGTTTAAGTGTAAACAAGGAGCAAGTAGTTTTCATGATAATTAGCAAATACTAGAAATGTATTGTTCCTTTCCCACTCCCAGGACACTTCTAGGAGCTCCAGCTGTGCTAATAATGTGACGGGAACCACTTCCAGGGCCACGAGTATTGTTCCAAGACAAAGCCTCTTCGTGTTTGTTCTTATTTTCCATCAACACTTGAAACCTAGGTCATCTAGCTTCCTTTTAGGACTCTGTGTTTTCTTTGGGTGGAAAAGAAAACATCATTGGAGTTAAGATCTTAATTTGCACTTGAAGTCTTCATTTCCTATCTCTGTCTATGAGAAGGGGAAGTATTATTTACACGATAGAACTGACATGAAGCACCTAGCATAGAGCTGGGCATATAGTAGACACCATAAATGAAGGTGCCTCCCTCACTGCCACACCAGCACACCTTGAAAATGAGAGCCAATATGGCAGACACATAACACACACACTTCTTTCCCCTATGGTATCCATGGTAGACATTATTAATCAATCATAGTATTCTTTTCTACTTGGATTGGTTTGCTATAGCCACAAATTGCTGTAGCAATTTACTACAAACTCAATAGATTAAAACAGCACAATTTTATTATCTTACAGTTCTGCAGGTCTGAGGTCCAACAGTTCTCATTGGATTAAATTCAAAGTTTTGGCAAGTTTGCTTTCCTTTTTGGAAATGCAAGGGGAGAATTCATTTCCTTGCCTTTTCCAGTTTCTAGAGACCACTCTCCAGCTCATGACCATAGCTCCCTACATTTCAGAACCAGCAACCAGGCATCAAATCCTTCTCAGGCTGCTGTCACTCCCTGACCACAGTCAGGAAATGTTCTCCACTTCTAAGTTGCTTAGTCGTGTCTGACTCTTTATGGCCCCATGGATTATACAGCCCATGAGGCTCTCCAGGCCAGAATATTGGAGGGTAGCAGTTCCCTTCTTCAGGGGATCTTCCCAACCCAGGGATCGAACCCAGGTCTCCCATATTGTAGCAGATTTTTTATCAGCTGAGCCACCATGGAAACCATTTCTAAGGACTTATGTGATTAGATTGGGCCCACTGGATAATCCAGGGTTATACCTCTGTCTCAAGATCCATAACCTTCATGAGTCTGCACAGTTCCTTTTGCCATGTCAGGAAGCACAGTCACATGTTCCTGGATTAGGATGAGGACATATTTGAGGTTATCATTCTAGCTATCACACCCCCCCAGTGCACTACAACCACTACCTATGGATTAGAATTTGACCTATAAGATCAAATCTATTGGCCAGTGAGACCAAAGTCATCCCTACTTTAGAGAGTCATCAGGAAAGAAAGGAAAAAAAAAAATGACAAAGTCAATCAGGGGATAACTGGAAACAAAATAAAGTACCTACTATGTGCTAAATACTTTTAAAAATCTGCCTGGTTCTTATTGCCACCATCAGGAGTATAAGTGGTAGCAGACAGTGCTCAGCAGCTATAGAAAATGGAATGTTCATTTGGGGTTGCTTTCTACTAATGGGGTCCTAGAGTCCCACCTCCAGGCCTCTCAGCTTGAGACTGCCTTCATGTGGGATCATGCATGGCTGCACATCAACCTAAATACACTTTAAAAAACAAGTTCATTGAGGTATAATTGAGATATAACAATCTGTACACATTCAAAGTGAATAGTGCAATATGTTTGACTTATTTATATTAATACCTGTGAAACTGTTACCTTACTCAGGATTATGAACTACTCTTCCTTACCTAGGACTTCCCTGGTGGCTTAGACAGTAAAGCGTCTGTCTACAATGTGGGAGACCTGGGTTCGATCCTTGGGTCAGGAAGATCCCCTGGAGAAGGAAATGGCAATCCACTCCAGTACTATTGCCTGGAAAATCCCATGGACAGAGGAGCCTGGAAGGCTACAGGCCATGGGATCACAAAGAGTCAGACACAACTGAGCGACTTCACTTCACTTCACTTCCTTACCAAGAGTCTGGCTATCCCCACCTGTTCCCAGATAAACACTAATCTGCTAATGTCACTATAGTTTCCGTTTTCTAGAATTTTATATAAATGATATCATACAATAAGTATACTTTTTGGGTCTGGTTTCTTTCATTTAGTGTAATGATTTTGAAATTCACCCATGTATGTATCAATAGTTTGTGGTTTTTACTGCTGGGAGAAGGAAAAGGCAACCCACTCCAGTGTTCTTGCCTGGAGAATCCCAGGGATGGGAGAGCCTGGTGGGCTGCCGTCCATGGGGTCGCACAGGGTCGGACATGACTGAAGGGACTCAACAATGGCATCTCAAGTAAGCCACAATTTTGTTTACCTTTCCACTATCAGAAATTTTCAGTTTGGGGGCTATTATAAATAAACTCTTATGAATATTCATGTACAAGGCTTTGTACTGGGCATACATTTTCATTTTTTTCTTGGGTAAATATCTAGGAGTTCAATGGCTGGGTCATATAGTAGGTGTATATTTAACTTTCTAAGAAACTGCCAAAGTAGTTGTAGCATTTTACATCCTCATCAGCAGTGTTTGAGAGCTTCAGTACCTCCATGGTCTTGGCAATACTTGGTATGGTTAGTCTTTTTAATTTTGGCCATTCTAAGGGGTGTATGGTATTCTTTTTTTTTTAATTTAAATTTTATTTTTTCACTTTAGAATACTGCATTTGTTTTGCCATACATTGACATGAACCCACCTCAGGTGTACATGAGTCCCCAACCCTGCACCCCCCTCCCACACAACAAAGGAAACTATAAGCAAGGTGAAAAGACAGCCTTTGGAATGGGAGAAAATAATAGCAAATGAAGCAACTGACAAACAACTAATCTCAAAAATATATAAGCAACTCCTGCAGCTCAATTCCACAGAAATAAACGACCCAATCAAAAAATGGGCCAAAGATCTAAGGGGTGTATGGTATGCTAACAGGTTCTGTTCACATTTTCTTAATGACAATGAGGGCTTCCTAGGTGACTAGTGTGTAAAGAATCTGCCTACAAGGCAGGAGATGCAGGAGACACAGGTTCAATCCCTGGGTTGGGAAGATCCCCTGGAAGCGGGCATGGTGACTCACTCCAGTATTCTTTCCTGGAGAATCCCATGGACAGAGAAGGCTGGAGGGCTATAGTCCATGGGGTCACAAAAGACTTGGACATAACTGAAGCGATTGAGTATGAGGACAGTGACAATGGTGTTGAGTATCTTTGTAATTTGCTTATTTGCCATCCATGTATTTTCTTTGGTGAAGTGTAAGTTCAAATCTTTTATCCATTTTTAAAATTAGATTTTTCATTTTCTTATTATTGGGTTTTAGAGTTTTTATATATTCTGAATACAATCCTCTTGACAGATACATAATTTACAAATATTGTCTTTCATTTTGTGGTTTGTCTTTACATTCTCTTAACAGTATAATTCAAAGAATAGTTCTTAATTTTGATGTAGTACAAGATACTGATTTTTTCTTTCATGACTTGTGCTTTTGTATTATATTTAAGAAATCTTCACCCAAACCATAAAGATTTACTCCTATTTTTCTTCTAGGAATTTTATAGCTTCAGGTTTTACATTCAGGCCTATGATCAATTTTGAAGTAAATTTTGAATATGGTTTACAATATGAATTAAAGTTCAGTCTCCCCATTTCCTGTACTGATATCTAACTATTCTAGCACTATTTGTTGAAAAGACTTTCCTTTCTCCACTAAAACACTTCTGCATCTTTATTGGAAAACAATTGTCTATAAGTCCGTGGACCTATTTCTAGACTCTCTATTCTGACACATTTATTTATCTATCATGACTCTAATGATTAGTGTATCTTTACGAAGTGAAGGGAAGTCGCTCAGTCATGTCCTACTCTTCGCGACCCCATGGACTGTAGCCTACCAGGCTCCTCTGTCCATGGGATTTTCCAGGCAATAGTCCTGGAGTGGATTGCCATTTCCTTCTCCAAGGGATCTTCCCAACCCAGGGATCAAACCCAGTTCTCCCGCATTGTAGACAGACGCTTTACCGTCTGAGCCACCAGGGAAGTCAGTGTATCTTTATAGTAAGTCTTGAAATTAGATAGTGATTCATCTGCAATGGTGGGCTCATAGATTGAATTGGTAAGTATTGCTTCCTCTTCAACTTTTTTAGAGTTTGTATATTATTTCTTCTTGAATATTTTATAGAATTCCCCAAGGAAACAACCTATGTTTGAATTTTTCTTTTTTCCTAAGAAATTTGTTAACTACAAATCCAGGCTGTTTCTTCTTGAGTGAACTATGATAGATTGTCTTTTGCAGCATTTGTCCATTTCATTTAAGCTGTTAATTTTATATGCATTTATTAGTTATTTACAAGCAAAGAGTTGTTCATAACATCCTCTCATTATTGCTTTAATATCCATAGAATCTGTAGAGTTGTCACTTCTCATTCAAGACATTTAGCAATGTGTGTTCTCTCTTTTATCGTATTCAGTTTGTGAATTTTATTGATGTCAAAGAATAAGCTTTGGATTTTAACAGTTTTCTTCATTGCTTTTCTATTTCATTGATATGTCCATTGATTTTTATTTATTATTTCCTTTCTTCTGCTTACCTTGGCTCTAACTTCTTTTTTTAGTTTCTTAAAGTGGGAGCTTACGTCATGGATTTGAGGCCTTTCTTCTTTAAAGTACAGGCATTTTAGTGCTATAAATTTCCCCCTAAGCACTGCTTTAACAGCTTCCTGCAAATTCTGATATGCTATGTTTTTATTTTAACTCAGTTTAAAAGATTTTATTTCCCTTTTGATTTTTTCTTTAACTCAAGGTTTATTAAGACGTGTTTATGTTATTTCCAAATATATGAGAATTTTATAGTAGCTATATGTTACTTATCTCTTGTTAATTCCATTTTGTTCAGAAAACATATTTTGTATGATTTGAATCCTTTTAAATGTATTAAGACTTGTTTATGTCCCAGAACATGGTCTATCTTGGTAAATGTTACAAACAGTATTGCTGTTGCTGCTGCTAAGTTGCTTCAGTTGTGTCCGACTCTGTGCAACCCCATAGACAGCAGCCCACGAGGCTCCCCCATCCCTGGGATTCTCCAGACAAGAACATTAGAGTGGGCTGCCATTTCCTTCTCCAGTGCATGAAAGTGAGAAGTGAAAGTGAAGTCTCTTAGTCGTGTCCAACTCTTCGCGACTCCATGGACTGCAGCCCACCAGGCTCCTCCATCCATGAGATTTTCCAGGCAAGAGTACTGGAGTGGGGTGCCATTGCCTTCTCCGACAAACAGTATTAAGCACTATAAATATTTTTTGTATGTAATCTTCACAACAATGCTTACTTTATATCTCCATTTTAACGAAGAGGAAATAGGCAATATGGTCCCTGTTTTAAAGAGAAAAGGCCAAGGGCCAATTAATTTAAATAATGTTTCAGTGCCAGACAGCTAGTAAGTAGCAGAACTAAGATATGCTCCCAGGTCTAACACCAAACCCAAGCTATTAACCACTCTTCCACAATTCCTCCATACCCATCCCTCATCCTGATAGGCAGGAAGAACCGCTTGTGCTTAAGAGGGTGAGTTTAGAAGTTAATATCCTCTTTCTGAAAACGCTGGGATATATCTCATTAATTGCCCCTTCCTAACATAAAAACAATTGTTTCAACTGTTGATGCAAACCTAAAGGTGCATTCTGTCTGATGGTAAGAGATGCTCCAACCCACAACTGCTAATCTGAGTCGGAACCTTGCAACTGAGTCCTGCTGCTGAATGATGCTCAATCACCAGCTTATTCTAATAACTCCTCAAACCAAAGAGGCATTAGGTGCTTTTGCTTGTTCCTAGCAGGTAGCAGGGGATGGCTGATTGCCCTCAGAGCCCAGTGATAATTTAGGAAGCCTCTGGACTAGCAGACTCTATTTATATGTTCCTTGAGTTTGCATAACAGTTTTCACATCAACCTGGGTGGAAATGACTATTTTCTTACTTCTTTCTTGAATTTAATAGTCAAGCATTAAAAGCATGATCTTATTGCTAATAAATGTGGTTACAGTTCTTGTTCACTGGGACTGATGCTGATCTGGGACCTGTTAGTTGAATACAACAAGAGAGTTTTTGCATCTCCAGTTATCTCAGTGATCCAGCCCCTTTCTTCCTCCTATTACCACAGTCATTTGACTGAGCCTGTTAATGATCTTTTTGGCTGCATCCATGTCCCTGCACAATGGGTTTATTTGAATAGATGTCTTCCAGGAGATTATTTCTCTCACACACAGGGTCAATTTAACTTCCACAGTTATTTGCAGGGTCCGAAATTGTCCATAATTGACTGCTTCCTAATGCCACTTATCCTAAAATTTGAAAGGAAAGGAGTGTGCTGCCTGAGTGGGCTATTCATTCTGAGGCCATTTCTTCACCACTTGAAATGCTAAATGGTCAGCACTAAAGGAAGGAAAAGAACTCCTGGGGATCTTCATTGAGTAGCTAAGCATCTAACCTTTTGCTGAAGTAGGCTGGCTTCTACATGCTAATCATTAGCTTCAGATTACTAAGGAGCTAAAATAAAAACTCTTTGGTAAGACTACACAATCCTCAGAAGTTAATCTATAGTGCCTAGTATCTGATTTTTAAATTACTTCTGAGGAATGATGTAAAGAATATAGAAAGGAGGAGTTCTGCAGCAAGGTCAAAGCCTAAAGTAGTCACTATTCTTATTGGATAATTGCCTAAGTCTCTACTTTCTCCTAAGTGGAAACTACATGGTTGACAGAAATCTTTCCTTAAGATTCTGCGAACCTTTGATAAACTTCTATAGTTAGAATCGGCAAATCAGTTTTGGCTTATGTGTCAAATATATTGGCTGGCATGAAATTCTTGAGATTCTGAGATCACACTTTTTAAAAAATGACATAGTTGATTTACAGTATTAGTTTCAAGTGTAGAGTGTAGTGATTTAGTATTTTTATAGATTATACTCCATTAAAAGTTATTGCAAAATAATGGTTATAATTCCTGGTGCTATACAATATGTTTGTTGCTTATCTATTTTATATATAGTAGTTTCTCTTAATCTTATACCTCTACCATACTCCTTACCCTTCCTTCTCCCCACTGACAATCTCTAGTTTGTTTTCTGTATCTATGAATGTGTTTCTGTTTTGCTATATACATTCATTTGTTTTATTTTTTAGATTCCACATATAAGTGACATCATAGAGTATGTATCTATTTCTGCTGGACTTGTTTCACTACGTATTATATTATATAGATCCATCCACATTGCTGCAAAGAGTAGCATTGCATTCTTTTTATGGCTCAATAGTATTCCATTATGTATGCATGTGTGTGTGTGTTTACACATCACATCTTCTTTATCCATTTGTCTGTTGATGGACATTTGGGCTGCTTCCATAGCTTGCCTGTTGTAATAGTGCTGCTATGAAAACTGAGGTGACATGTATTTTCTTGAATTAATGTTTCCATTTTTTCTGAATATATATACCCAGGAGTGGATCACATGGTAGTTCCAGTTTTAGTTTTTTGAGGAATACAGTTTTCCATACTGACTGCACCAATTTACATTCCCACCAAAAGGTGTAAAAGAGTTCCCTTTTCTCCTCATCCTTACCAACATTTGTTATTTGTGTTCTTTTTGGTGATAGCCATTCTGACAGGGGGAAATATCAATAACCTCAGATATGCAGATGACACCACCCTTATGGCAGAAAGTGAAGAAGAACTAAAGAACCTCTTGATGAAAGTAAAAGTGGAGAGTGAAAAAGTTGGCTTAAAGCTCAACATTCAGAAAATGAAGATCATGGCATCCGGTCCCATCACTTCATGGCAAATAGATGGGGAAACAGTTGAAACAGTGAATGACTTTATTTTCTGGGCTCCAAAATCACTGCAGATGGTGATTGCAGCCATGAAATTAAAAGATGCTTACTCCTTGGAATGAAAGTTTTGACCAAACTAGACAGCATATTAAAAAGCTGAGACATTACTTTGCTGACTAAGGTCCATCTAGTCAAGGCTATGATTTTTCCAGTAGTTATGTGTGGATGTGAGAGTTGGACTATAAAGAAAGCTGAGCATGGAAGAATGGATGCTTTTGAACTTGGTGTTGGACAAGACTCTTGAGAGTCCCTTGAGCTGCAAGGAGATCCAACCAGTCCGTCCTAAGGAAGGTCAGTCCTGGGTGTTCATTGGAAGGACTGATGCTAAAGCTGAAACTCCAATACTTTGGCCACCTGATGCAAAGAGCTGATTCACAAAGACCCTGATTCTAGGAAAGATGGAGGGCAGGAGAAGGGGACGACAGAGATTGAGATGGTTGTATGGCATCACTGGACTCAATGGACATGAGTTTGGGTGAACTCCGGGAGTTAGTGATGGACAGGGAGGCCTGGTGCACTGCGGTTCATGGGGTCTCAAAGAGTCAGACACGATGAGTGACTGAACTGATTCTGATAGGTGTTAGGTGATGTCTTGTTGTTGTTTTGATTTACATTTCTCATAGTTAGTGATGTTGAGTATTTTTCATGTGCCTGTTAGCAGTCTGTATGTTTCTTTGGAAAAATGTCTATTTAGGTCTTCTGTCCACTTTATTTGGGCCTTTTATTTTCCTGATAGAGTTATTTATATATTTTGGATTTTAACCCCTTGTCAGTCATATCATTTGCAAGTATTTTCTTCCACTCAGTAGGCTTTTTGTTTTGTCAGTGGTTTCCTTTGCTATGCAAAGGCTTAAGGTTAAGTACGTCCCATTTTTTAATTTTTGCTTTTATTTCTTTGGCCTTAGGGGAGAGAGAAAAAAATCATATTGTTATGATTTATGTCAAAAGTGTGTTCTGACTATGTTCTAGGAGTTTTATGGTTTCAGGTCTTACACTTAGGCCTTTAATCCATTTTGAGTTTATTTTTCTATATGGCATGAGAAAATGTTCTAAATTCATCCTTTTACATGAATCTGACCAGTTTTCCCAGCACCATTTATTGAAGAGACTATCTTTTCTCCATTGTATATTTTTGCCTCCTTTGTCATAGATTAATTAACCATAAGTAAATGAGTTTGTTTCTGGGCTGTCTGTTCTGTTCTATTGATCTATGTGTCTATTTTTGTGCCAGTACTATGCTGTTTTGATTACTATAGCTTTGTAGTACAATCTAAAGTTAGAGAGGGTGATGTCTTCAGCTTTGTTCTTTTTTTCTCAAGAATGCTTTGGCAATTTGGGGTCTTTTGTGGTTCCATATAGTAATAAGTTCTAAGATTATTTGTCCTAGTTATGTGAACAATGTCATGGGTATTATGATAGGGATTGCAGGATATCTGTAGATTGCTTTGGGTAGTATAAATCATTTAAAAAATATTCATTCTTCCATTTCAAGAGCCCAGGTTCTTTACATCTCTTTGTGGCATCTTAAATTTCCTTCCAGTGTTTTATAGTTTTCAGAGTATAGGTCTTTCACTCCTTAGTTCAGTTTATTCCTAGGTATTTTTTTCTTTTCTTTCTTTCTTTTTTTTTTTTTTTTTGATGCAATCTTAAATGGGATGTAATATTTTTAAACTTCTTTTTCTGATGGTTCATTATTAGTGTATAGGAAAACAACAGATTTCTGTATATTAACCTTATATCTCACAACTTCACTGAATTTATTAGTTCTAATTGTTTGTTTGTTTGTTTTGGTAGAGTTTAGAGTCTTCTATGTATAGTATCATGTAATATGCAAATACTGACAGTTTTACTTCTTCCTTCCCAATTCAGATTATTTTTGTTTCTTTTTTCTTGTCTGGTTTCTCTGGATAAGACTTCCAATACTGTTAAATGGATGTGGTGAGAGTGAACATCCTTGTCTTGTTCCTGAATTTAGAGGAAAGGCTTTTAGCTTTTCATAGTTCCTCTGATGTTAACTGTGGGTTTGTCATTCATTGAGATATGTATAGCAAATTTGATGAGACTTTTTATCATGAATGATGTTGAATTTTGCCAAATGCTTTTTCTGCATTATTTCAGATGATCATGTGATGTTTATTCTGACTTTTGATAATTTGGTGTATTACATGGATTGATTTGTGATTATTAAACCATCCTTGTGTCTTTGGAATAAATTCCACTTGATCATGGGGCATGATCCTTTTTTATATATTGTTGGATTTGACTTGCTAACGTTGTTTTGAGGATTTTTGCATCTATTTTCATCAAAGGTACTGGTCTATAATTTTCTCTTTTTTTGTAGTGTTTTTGTCTTGTTTTGGTATGAAGGTAATTGTGGCCTCATAGAATGATTGGAATGTTTCATCCTCTTTGATTTTTCTGAAGTTTGAGAAGATATTGTTTGAGGTATTACATCTTCTTTACATGTTTGGTAGAATTCCCCTGTGAAGCTCTCCAGTCCTAGACTTTCATTCACTGGGAGATTTTATTATTATTATTACAAAGTCATTTTCACTACTAGTGATTGGTTTATTTAAATTGTTTCTTTTTATTCAGTTTGGCAGACTGTACACTTATAGAAATTCATCCATTTCTTCTAAGTTGTCTAATTTCTTGACATATAATTATTTGTAGTACGCTCTTATGGTTTATTTATTTATTTATTTTGCATCTTGGTATTGGTGGTTATTTCTCCTATTTCTCTCTCTCTTTTTTTTTTCTCTTTCATTTTTTGTTTACTTGGGTACTCTTTCTTCTTCATGCGCCTGGCTAAAATTTTTTCTTTTTTGTTTATGATTTCAAAAAACTATCTCTTGGGGAGAACAAGATGGCAGAGGAGTAGGTGGACGTGGAGTACATCTCTCTCCACAGGTACATCAGAAATACACCTTCAGACACAGAAGTGTATGCAGAACACCAGCTGAGAGTGGACAGGAGTCTACCTGACCAGTGGAAAGTAATATATAGAGTGACACAAAACTCCGTAGGATGAAGGAAATAGGGGGAAAACCAGGAGTGTTAGTAGGACTGCACCTGCCCTCCGCGGGTCGGGGAACTGAAGCAGGGGTCCAATCCCCACATCAGGGCAACTGTCTGAGTCAGAGAAGAAATATTTAAGGCTGAGAGTAAAACATCTGATTTGTGGCAGCCTAAATGGAATGAGAATCAGACAATCCTTGCCACAGCCATACATATCCCAAACAGGGTTGTAGATTCTAGGAGGTTAGGGATTGTGGAGCAATCCCAGGGCGAGGGCTGCTGCTGACTATGGAGAGACAGATCAAGGGGATGTGAGGGAGGAGATTGTGGTGGGAAATGCCTGTGGAGGAAAGCTGGGCAGCCATGGAAGCAAGGTGATACTGCTGAGTCACATGTAGGGGTTGGAGCCATCACTATACCCTCTTCCCCCCCACACACCAGCGTTGGCAGTTGAACTATAGAGAGGCTAGCCAATCAAATGCCTAATGCACTGAACTACAGAGTAGGACCCCACCCAGGGTGCTCTTTTAAGTGCCTGACATTCCGATTTACAGAGAAGGACCCCAGCCAGGGGGCGCCCCTCTATGTGCCTGATGGACTGAAAGACAGAGAAGGACCCCAGGCAAGGGAGCCCTCTAAGTGCCTGAGTAGGGGAGCTACGGAGAGACTGGCCAAAGAGGCCTTTTGACCGCCAGCTACAAGAGGCTCACAGAAAGACTCTGATAGGGCCATAACTCCTGCAGCAGAGGCAGTCTGTGTCCCTGCACACTTGGCACCACCAGGGTACCCGCAAGCCAAGCAGCTTTGCCACCTTCACACTCAACTCTCGCTGGGGCAGAGCTACCACAGGCAAAAAATGTCTTGCATCTATGCACGCAGGGTCACTGTGGTAGTGTCTAACTCTGTGACCCTGTAGGTTGTGGCCTGCCAGGCTTCTCTGTCAGGGAGGGGAGTTCTCCAGGCAAGAATACTGGAGCATAGGGGACAATACTGGTTGCCATACCCTTCTAGAGCACTATATTTCCTGCTGCCCTAGCTGCCAATTCCCCCGAGTACCTGGTATTGACAGAATCCCTGCAACCCAAGCAGCTGCACCACCTCCACACCTGGCTCTCACTGGGGCAAACCCAAGTCCTCCAGGGCAGCCTCAGGAGCAAACCCCAGTGAATGACCCATATCCAGAGGTGGTAATAAAACCACAGTTGAAACCCAGGGGCAGTGTGGCTAAGGAAGAAGACCCCAAACCCTCCCACCAGCTGTACAAGCTGCAGATTAAATCCACCAGAGCAACTAGGTAGACTCTGTATCTACAGAATATATAAAAGGTCACTGAAAGCTCTCACAAAAGAAAATGCACTAGTTCTGATAGCTGTGAACACTAGAGGCAAGAACACAGAAGAGTAGGACCAGATTAGAATCTGAGCTGCCCCTACAACAGGTCCAGAGATCAGCATAGCATTGAAGGCCATCCTAGGGAGGTGAGGTAGACTGTGACTCCCAGCAAGGGAAAGGACTCTGACAGTGAATCAAGAAAAATATTTATTATTCTTATGTTTTGACTTGTTCTGTAGATTCTTTTGGATTTCTTTTTCTATTTTTTTCCTTCCCCCCACCTCCTCTGTGTAGTTGTCGATTTTATTGGCACTATGAAATCTAATTAAGCTTTGGAGCTTTTTTTTTTTTTTTCTCAGTCACATTTTTTACTGTTGTTATAAACCTCTACCTCTACATAGGGCTTTTGCAACTCTGGGGAGTTTTCCTTTTTTTTTTTTTCTTCTGTTTTTTATCTTTAATTTTTAACCTATTATTATTTTTTCCACATTTATTCCTTTGTTTCCTTTTTCAACTGTTCTTTTCCCCTTGTAGTTAATCTTTAATGTATATAAATCTTCTTTATCTACCTCTGTGTAACTTTGCATATCTATTCTTTCTTTCCTTTCCTCTCAACATAATTGTTAGTTTTATTTTCATTGCTTTATTCACCAGTTGGCACCTTGTTTTAGCTTTGTTTTCCAGTTTGTGCTTTAGTTAGTTTTGCTCTGGTAGATGTAATTTTGGTTTCCTTTATTCATTGGGTCAATCTATTTTTGTTGGACTGTTTTGATTTTGTTTATGGGTGTATATGTATATGTGTATACTCAGTCACACTTTTTATTGTTGTTATAAACCTCTACAACTATGTTGAGCTTTTGCAGTTCTGTGGAATTTTCCTTTTCCCCCCTTTTTTCTTTCTTCTTTTCTCTCTCTTTTTTATAATTTTAACTTTCAATTTTTTTCTTCTTTTTTAAAAAAAATTTTTATTTTTACTTTATTTTACTTTACAATACTGTATTGATTTTGCCATACATTGACATGAATCCGTCTTGGATGTACATGAGTTCCCAGTCCTGAACCACTCCCCTCCCCCACCTCCCACCCCATATCAACTCTCTGGATCATCCCCATGCACCAGTTCCAAGTATCCTGTATCCTGTATCGAACATAGACTGGTGATTCATTTCTTACATGATAGTATACATGTTTCAGTGCCATTCTCTCAAATCCTCCCACCCTCTCCCTCTCCCTCAGAGTCCAAAAGTCCGTTCTATTCATCTGTGTCTCTTTTGCTTTCTTGCATACAGGGTTATCATTACCATCTTTCTAATTCCATATATATGTGTTAGTATACTGTATTGGTGTTTTTCTTTCTGGCTTACTTCACTCTGTATAATTGGCTCCAGTTTCATCCATCTCATTAGTACTGATTCAAATGTATTCTTTTTAATGGCTGAGTAATACTCCATTGTGTATATGTACCACAGTTTTCTTATCCATTCATCTGCTGATGGACATCTAGGTTGTTTCCATGTCTACAGGCCAATATCACTGATGAGCATTGATGCAAAAATCCTCAATAAAATTTTAGCAAACAGAATTCAGCAGCACGTCAAGAAGCTCATACACCATAATCAAGTTGGGTTTATTCCAGGAATGCAAGGATTCTTCAATGTATGCAAATAAAACAATGTAATATACCATATTAAAAATTTGAAAGATAAAAACCATATGATCATCTCAATAGATGCAGAAAAAAACCTTTGACAAAATTCAGCACCCATTTATGATTAAAACTCTTCAAAAAATGGGCATAAAAGGAACCTACCTCAACATAGTAAAGGTTATATATGATAAGCCTATAGCAAACATTATTCTCAATGGTGAAAAACTGAAAGCATTCCCCCTAAGATCAAGAACAAGACAAAGGTGTTCATTTTCACCACTATTATTCAACATAGTTCTGGAAGTCCTAGCTATAGTAGTCAGAGAAGAAAAAGAAATAAAAGGAATCCAGATTGGAAAACAAGAATTAAAATTCTCACTGTTTGCAGATGACATGATACTGTACATAGAAAACCCTAAAAATAGTATCAGAAAATTACTAGAGCTAATCAGTGAATTTAGCAAAGTTGCAGGATACAAAATCAATACACAGAAATCACTTGCATTTCTATATACTAACAATGAAAAACCAGAAACAGCAATTAAGGAATCAATCCCATTCACCGTTGAAACAAAAATAATTAAATATTGAGGAATAAACTTACCTAAAAGACAAAAGAACTGTACACAGAAAATTATAAGACACTGATGAAAGAAATCAAAGATGACATAAACAGATAGAGAGATTTCCATGTTCCCATGTAGGAAGAATCAATATTGTGAAAATGACTATACTACCAAATACAATCTACAGATTCAATGTGATCTCTATCAAATTAGCAATGGCATTTTTCAGAGAACAAGAACAAAAAATTTCACAATTCATATGGAAACACAAAACACCCCAAATAGCCAAATCAGTCTTGAGAAAGAAGAATGGAGCTGGAGGAATCAACCTTCCTGACTTCAGATTATATTACAAAGCTACAGTCATCAAGATAGTATGGTACTGGCACAAAAACAGAAATATAGACCAATGGAACAAGATAGAAAGCTCAGAGATAAACCCATGCACCTACAGGTACCTTCTTTTTGACAAAGAAGACAAGAATATACAATGGGGCAAAGACAGCCTCATCAGTAAATGGTGCTGGGAAAACTGGACAGCTACATGTAAAAGAATGAAATTAGAACACTTCCTAACACCATACACAAAAATAAACTCAAAATAGATTAAAGACCTAAATGTAAGACCAGAAACTATAAAACTCTTAGAAGAAAACATAGGCAGAACACTCAGTGACATAAATCAAAGCAAGATCCCCTATGATCCACCTCTGAGAGCAATGGAAATAAAAACAAAAGTAAACAAGTGGGACATATACACAATGGAGTATTACTCAGCTATTAAAAAGAATACATTTGAATCAGTTCTAATGAGGTGGATGATGCTGGAGCCGATTATACAGAGTGAAGTAAGCCAGAAAGAAGAACACCAATACAGTATACTTACACATATATATGGAATTTAGAATGATGGTAATGATTAACCTGTACGCAAGACAGCAAAAGAGACACAGATGTATAGAGCGGCCTTTTGGACTCTGTGGGAGAGGGAGAGGGTGGGATGAGTTGGCAGAGTGGCAGTGTAACATGTATGACATCATAAGTGAAACAAATCACCGGTCTAGGTTTGATGCAGGATGCAGGATGCTTGGGACTGATGCACGGAGATAATCCAGAGAGAAGGTGTGGGGCGGGAGGGTCTT
>SJXQ01001947.1:84077-98081 GCA_006408695.1 Aepyceros melampus
AGCAACCTAGATGTCCATCAGCAGATGAATGGATAAGAAAGCTGTGGTACATATACACAATGGAGTATTACTCAGCTATTAAAAAGAATACATTTGAATCAGTTCTAATGAGGTGGATGATGCTGGAGCCGATTATACAGAGTGAAGTAAGCCAGAAAGAAAAACACCAATACAGTATACTTACACATATATATGGAATTTAGAATGATGGTAATGATAAACCTGTACGCAAGACAGCAAAAGAGACACAGATGTATAGAGCGGCCTTTTGGACTCTGTGGGAGAGGGAGAGGGTGGGATGAGTTGGCAGAGTGGCAGTGTAACATGTATGACATCATAAGTGAAACAAATCACCGGTCTAGGTTTGATGCAGGATGCAGGATGCTTGGGACTGATGCACGGAGATAATCCAGAGAGAAGGTGTGGGGCGGGAGGGGGGAGGGGGGGGTCGGGATTGGGAGTTCATGTATACTCATGGCTGATTCATGTCAATGTATGACAAAACGAATACAGTATTGTAAAGCAAAACAAACTAAAAAATAAAAATTAATTAAAAAAAAAAACAACAAACAAGTGGGACCTGATTGAATTTAAAAGCTTTTGACAGCAAAGGAAACTATTAGCAAGGTGAAGAGACAGCCCTCAGAATCGGAGAAAATAATAGCAAATGAAATAACTGACAAAGGATTAATTTCCAAAATATACAAGCAGTTCATACAATTCAATGCCAGAAAAACAAACAACCCAATGAAAAAGTGGGAAAAAGACCTAAACAGACATTTCTCCAAAGAAGACATACTGATGGCTAACAAACACATGAAATGATGCTCAACATCGCTCATTATTAGAGAAATGCAAGTCAAAACCACAATGAGATCATCTCATACTGGTCAGAACGGCCATCAACAAAAAGTCTACAAACAATAAATGCTAGAGTGGGTGTGGAGAAAAGGGAACCCTCTTGCACTGTTGGTGGGAAAGTAATTGATACAGCCACTATGGAAGACAGTATGGAGGTTCCTTTAAAAACTAGGAATAAAACCACCATATAACCCAGCAATCCTACTCCTAGGCATACACCCTGAGGAAACCAAAACTGAAAAAGACACATGTATCCTATTGTTCACTGCAGCACTATTTACAATACCTAGAACATGGAAGCAACCTAGATGTCCATCGATAGATGAATGGATAAAGAAGTTGTGGTACATATACACAATGGAATATTACTCAGCCATAAAAAGGAATTCATTTGAGTTCTGATGAGGTGGATGAACTTAGAACCTATTATACAGAGTGAAGTGAGTCAGAAAGAGAAAGAACAAATATTGTATTGTAGTGCACATATATGGAACCTAGAAAAATGGTACTGAAGAATTTATTTACAGAGCAGCAATGGAGAAACAGACATAGAGAATAGACTTATGGACATGGGGAGAGGGGAGGAAAGGGTGAGACGTATGGAAAGAGTAACATGGAACCTTACATTACCATATGTAAACTAGATAGCCAATGGGAATTTGCTGTATGGCTCAGGAAACTCAAACAGGGGCTCTGTATCAACCTAGCGGGGTGGGATAGGGAGGGAGATGGGAGGGAGGTTCAAAAGGGAGGGGATATATGTAACCTATGGCTGATTCATGTTGAGGTTTGACAGAAAACAACAAGATTCTGTAAAACAATTATCCTTCAAAAAGTTTTTTTTAAAAAACTATCTCTTGATTTTATTGATCTTTATATATGCGTGGGTGTGTGCACATGCTCAGTCACTCAGTCGTGGCTGACTCTTTGTGACCTCATGGACTACAGCCCACCAGTCTTCTCTGTCCAGGGAATTTTCCAGGCAATAATTCTGGAATAGGTTGCCATTTCCTCCTCCAGGGAATCTTCCCAACCTAGGGGTTGAACCCATGACTCCTGTTCTTTATCACTGTGCTATCTATCTATCTATAGCTTTATTTTATTTATTTCCTTTCTGATCTCTATTATTTCCTTTCTTCTACTGACCTTGGGGCTTTTTGCTCTTCTCAAAATTCCTTTAGGTGGTAGGTTGGGTTGTTTTCTCTGAGACCACACTCCTGATCAATGGAAGAAGTAAGGTGATTGATTAATGGTGCCTGTCATGAACAAGGATAAGGAATGGTGGCACACCCTTGTGTTCTAGACACTATGCCAGCACTGGGAATACAGCAGTGAACAAGATAGAGTCCACTGATGAACTTAGAAAGCTACAGGGTGCAAATGATTAATAAAGCCACTTCTTACTTTGTTATTCTAAAATTTGATGGTCCCTGTTCTGTCACCATGGTTACTATTAATGGATTATTACAAAATAGACACAATGTTAATTAAGATCTCTCCGTACAGTTTTCTAACAGGAAAAACTAACAAGTGGAAAGTTGGATTTTTTTTTTCTCTTTGAGAGCACAATGGCTGAGAAGACCTTTATCTTTGTGAAGATACCCCTTGCCAAACCAGTACATTTCTCCTTAGTGGTAGGTAGCTACAATTTTGGTCAAGGTCAACTCTTGTTTATGGAGAATGGAAAACAATTGACAAGAAAAGATCAAGAATAAGGGTAGAATGGTGAATTATTGTCTTTTCCGGGGCCACATGAAAACGTAATTCCTGGGATTTCCCTGGTGGTCAGTGATTAGGAATTCACCTTGGAATGCAAGGGATGTGGGCTTGATCCTTGGTTTGAAAACTAACATCAAACTTGCCAAGGAGTAACTAAGCCCATGCACTCTGGAGCCAAAACACTGCAACTAATGATCTCATGCTCCACAACTAGAGAGCTTGGGTGCTGCAATGAAAGATCCTGTATGACATAATGAAGACCCCACATGCCACAACTAAGACCCAACACAGCCAAATAAATGGAAAGATAAATATTTTTAAAAAAGATAATTTCTGAGTTAGAGCAATCAGACCAAGACAAAGGGTATTCACCTTCTTGCTAACTGACCAGCAGCTGTCCCCAGATTTCCCCTCATGCTGGTTATATAAACTGTGTTCAGTAACATGCAAAGTTCCTTTTCACCTAGTTAGCAGATGCCACCATTGGCTCTTCAGCCTGGTGGGGACAGGCCCTCTCTGTGAGGGCATCACAAGTGCAACTTTGAAATGTTAGCACCAGAGTCATAGTCTGAAATCTGCTGCAAAAAGCCCCCGGCATGCACAGATGATGCAATGGATTGGTATCTTTCTCACCATGGTGATAGCAGTTGACATGGAAACAGTTGTTTCTGCTTCTACACATAATCATTGCCTTTACTCAGGCTTGCCAAATGCCAAAAATATTTGCCTGTTTAGTACTCATTTCTTCTATCTCTAGGAACTGTATAAAGATTATCTTTTGGGAAATCATTCTTTCTGAACATCCAGCTCAGAGGTGTTGGATAATATCTCAGCTCAGCAGGTAATGAATAACTGATCAAGCTGAGTCATAGGAACTGGTTTAAGTTTAGACATGTGGCCCATTCTGAGTCTCAGTGTCAGGTCCACATTCTGTTAACATGATCAGGGAAAGTGACAGGGTTTTGCCTGCTGATCGAATATAAGCCTGAAGCTGTTGGCAGCTCCTTGCCACCAGCTGTGTAGAACATGCTTGAAAATTTAGAAGAAAAAAAATAGAGTGGAGGGACTGAGAAATAGTCCTGCTGATAAACTTGAGGACATGTATCCAGCTTCACCTGAATGTAACTACACCTTTGGACTTTTTCAGTTATACGAACTAATTTCTGCCCCCCCTTTTTTTTGCTTATTGAAATTTCAGTTAGGCTTCCATCACTTATACACCCCAAAAGTCTTGATGAATATATAATTTTCTCCCTTTATAGAGATTTTCATAGGAATGAGATAAAACTATAGACATGCCTCTGAAATTTCCACCATTTAAACAACCTATATCTTTCTATTAGCATTGCTGATGAAATATAAGCCAGAAGCTATTAAGTCTGATTTATCAGTTCATCAGCACATGATTAGTTAACAACAGCCACATGTCAACCAGAATACTGAGTACCATGGTGAGGAGGGAAGAAGTCAGCGGGGTTCCTGTCCTCACAGAGTTTACAATCTAACCGGGAAGGCAGAAGTAACACAAGTGAAAACTCGAGGAGAAGTTTTCACCTTCAGGGCCACAGTGCATTGGTGAGTCACCATATATTATGAGATCCGCCACAAGGAATGTGTGACTCATGAAGCTAAAGTACCACTGTTGGCAGATGGTTAAAAAATAAACATGAATTAGACTGGATTTAAGGTTACCATAATACTAATGTCACATCCATTCACTTAGTTCTCCAGAATGTTTTCTTGATGGGGAGAGACAGGGCTGGCAGCAACAGCTAACACCCACGCATCCATGGCCCCAGTGGTGTGTTGTTCCCAAGGATGCCATCTACCATGTGTCCCCAAGCAGTGACAATACTACTGATGTGAAGGAGGAGGAAGAACAGCAGCAGCAGGAGAACTGCCAGCACTTGCTGTGCACTAAATAGGCACCAGGTACTGCGCTGAGTGCTTATAAGGGTTGTTTCATTTACTCTACATGAGAAACCTCTGAGTAGTCATCTTCCCTGTCTGGCAGAGTAAATAGCAACATCAGTGCTAAACAGCTCGAGTCTGTCTTTAGCACAACTGGAGTTTAGAGACAGGAGAGATTAGCATAGTCTAGGCTGCTGGAAAGTTTTTTCCAAGCAGGGCATGAGCTTGAGCAGTTCCAGAGAGGACAAGTTGGCTCTGCACAAGCAGCGGGGAAGGGAGGGCACGTGGGGTCTGGTATAAAGGAGACAACTGCAGTACATTGGCGACAGTCTCCCCTTCCGGGCACCTTTCAGCAGGGACCAGGTCTTGCAAGACGCGTGCCATTGCCCTGTGCCCGCTTGGCTGCTCCCTGCAGTGCATTCTACCTCTAGGCCTTTGTGCTGTTTCCCCTACCCTTCCGTGCTTTGGTTAAGTAGCTCCTGAGGGACACACTGGATACTCTGAGATCTTGTCTACTCTCTCCAGAAAAGAGAAACCGCTTCTCAGAGACAACAAAAGCAAATGATTCCCCCCTTGACTGCTGAAAAAATTCTGCTTCCCTTCAGACTCCCTCTCTGTGGTGCCGCCTGTGGGCCCAACCCCAGCTGTAGACTTGTCCCTGTCCTTCCTCTTAGCCTGCCCCCAATTCTTGACCAGCTCCTCCTAAGGCCAAAAAGGAGCCACCCTGCCCCAGAGCCTCCCTCAGTTCCCTGCCCTCAGCTAGGCAGCTTGTCTGGGTAGCCATGAGCTGTATGTACCCTGAAAAAACCAACCCACACACCTACCAAACATCCCTCAATTTAATCATTTCCCTTACCAAAACTTTGCAGTTCATAATGAGCATTTATCAACTCCTTAGTGTGTGCCCGGCGCTGTTCTATGCAATCTCATGCATTACTTTATGAAATTTTTACAAGGAAGCTATGAGGTAGGACAAGTGCCACCTACATTTTATAGACCAGGAGTCAGTGGCTCTGAGAAGTAACTTCTGTGATATTAAGGGAGGACAGTAGCATGATGCCAGGCAGACTGCTGCTCCTAAGCGTGTTGCTCTCATGCATCAGTCATGGCATTCAGATCAACCCCTAGCAGTCAGGCCCTCCACCACCAAGACTGGGTTTAATTCTCTAGTCCTAACTTCCCATGTAGCCTCTCAGTATGCTCCAACCACCAATCTAGATAAACATAGTTGCTGGGTGTACTCTGCCTTTTCCCATCACCATGATTTTGTTTCTGCTGGTCCGTCTGCCTGGAATATCATCCTTTGTGACCTTCTCTTGCCACTTCACTCTTTAAAATCTGCCTATTCCTCAAAGTGTTGCAATTTACTCTCAGCTCATTGCCATTGATACCACGCAGGGCCCTGCGGGGCTCTTGGGCACAAAGCCTTTCTGTGTCCCTCAAGGCCTTCCTTTGATTATAAGAAACAGCCTTCATTCAGCCTCCATGACCCTCCCTGAGTTCCAATGGGAAGATTCAAGCAATTGTTAATTAGGGAAGGGAGGGGATGTGAGACCTGGGAGAAACAAGCAGTCAAGAGCAGTCCTGGGGTAAGGTCCTGTTTCTCACCCAAGCATTTACACAATAATATCTTTGAGCTACATTGCAGATACTGAAATCCCCTCAGATGGGAGAAATTTAACAATGGTATGCTGCCCAGAAGCATGTAGACCCCAGGCCAGTTGGACCTGGAGGTTGATGATGGCGATTCCTACTTATCTCACCACCAACCCATCAGAAGAATGTCCACAAGCTGATCACACCCAAAACTTTTCACTATCTTTCCTAATTTGGGACACAGTGTTTTGATGGCATTATCCTGCTGTGGCCCCCTTTGCCTGGCAAAGTAAAAATGCTGTCTTTCTACTTCAACAAAATTCTGTCCCCGAGATTTGATGCGGCAGGTCGCACAGAGTCGGACATGACTGAAGTGACTTAGCAGCAGCAGCAGCGTACTCAGGAGCTGAGCTTTCAGCATCATCATCAAAATAAGTCTCTGCCTTTCCCATATATGTCCTTCATATCTCTTTCATAATGCATCTCCCGTGCTTTACTGTTATTTGTCCAGTTACTTTATCATCAGTCCCTGATAGGCAGGAATTGGGATTACGGTCAGTAAGTTCCATTTGGTTGTTAAGATCAGTGCCCTGCATGTGGAAGCTGCTAGTCCCTACAAGAAATGTTAGCAGTTAAACTGGATGGCCAAGTTCTACCTTTCTCCAAACACCTTCACACAGCAGCCCACCAAAGTGCATGAGAGTTCCACCATCAGAGCCACTTCCTTAACTTAAAAGCTTGCCTATAGAAGGTCTCTGTTGAAATTTAGACATAATAGCTAGAAATGTAATGAATTGATTCATGAATACTTTGGGTTATTAGTTACTCACTCACCAGAGTTCAACCACCACTGGTCTGGAAAGAATGGACTCATTTTCCAAGGTAAGAAATGCCTCATTTCTTGGTGGTGGACACAGGTGAGGAAACTCTTAAACATGCCTCCTTCACCAGCAAAATGATTCCCAAGTGGTTGCAAGCTTCTAATCCATTCCCTGTGATGATTCAATAGTATTTACAAAGAGACAGCATGATCTTTCTGGTTCTAGAGGGGATATCGGTGAAACAGCAGGCGGTGAGGGGCGGTGTAAGGCTTCAGGTTCTGACATGAAGCCTGCTGTATCTCACTCAAAAATCTTGGCTCAGAAACCTTGTAGTGAAGAGAGGTTAGAAAGGGACTAAACCGAGTTTAAGAGTGGCCCTCCCAAATCCATGTCCAACTGGAAGCTTAAAATGTGACTTTACTTGAAAAAAGGGTCTTAGCTGATGTACTCGGGACAAGATGAGGACATATTGGATTAGGATGGGCTCTAAATCCAACGACTGGTGTCCGTAAAGAAGAGGAGAGAATTCACAGACATAGAGTAGACCAGATGAGGATGAAGGCAGACATAGGAGGAATGGAGCTAGAAGCCAAAGAAAGCCAAAGTTGTCTACAACTAGTTCTTTTTCAGAAGCCAGAACCAGAGGCACAGAAAAGATTCTCCCTCTGAGCCTCCAGCAGGAACCAATTCTGCCAACACCTTGATTTTGTACTTCTGGATTTCAGAACTATGAGAGGATATATTCCTGTTGTTTTAAGCCACCAAGTTTGTTATGTCAGCCCTAGGAAACTAATACAGTAACCAACTTGCAGAGATGGCCTAATACGTACCAGGCACTTTACTTCAGTGCACACAACCCTCACGAACGGAGCTGTTTCCATGTTTTTACAGATGAGAAAGACTGACACCCAGAGACTAAGAACTTGTCTAGTGTCACAGAGCCGGGAACCTGGAACCAGCAAATTTGGTTTGGAGTCTATGAAGTTGTATTAGATTGTTGGTGTTCTTCTGTCACTGACGTCCTCTTAATTTCTTTCCCTGAGGGCTTACTAAGTGACAGGAACTCCTTCAGAAGATCTATATGTTGGCTTCTAATCTCTACCTATTTTGTTCACAGATGTATCTGAAGTGCACAGAGCAGCTTCTGGCACAGAAAAGTTGCTTAACAAATATTTGCTGAATAAGTGAATCCTCTCCTAAATCTCATGGTGTAGGTATAATTATCATATTCCTTTTGCAGAAGAAGAAAATGAGGCACACAGGGGATCTGGGACTTTCCCAGAGTCTTGATCTGACCTTGGTATCAGATCACAATGGGATTCATTCCCTCACCCCTAAGCCAAGGGACACTGACATTCATAAACCCAGTTCCTCAGAATTGTCTGCACTTCATCATATTCAGCATATCATTTGTTGAGCATTGCCCAGTGTAGCATTGGGTGAGGTGTTTTGCAAACAGTCTCACCTTTAACCCTTATTATACTCATGGGCTAGTTACTAAGAGCATCTTGTTTTAACATACGGGGATTTGAGGAACAGTGAGATGAAATAATGTTTCTGATGTCACAAACTGGTGGACTGGTAGGCGACAGGACCACTGTTCAATTTCTGATTTCAAAGCATGTGCTCAAAGCCATTAAGTGGACTGTCTCTCTTAGCAGAGTACATCATGAGAAATGCCAGACTGGAAGAAGCACAAGCTGGAATCAAGATTGCAGGGAGAAATATCAATAACTTCAGATATGCAGATGACATCACCCTTATGGCAGAAAGTGAAGAGGAACTAAAAAGCCTCTTGATGAAAGTGAAAGAGGAGAGTGAAAAAGTTGGCTTAAAGCTCAACATCCAGAAAACGAAGATTATGGCATCTGTCCCATCACTTCATGGGAAATAGATGGGGAAACAGTAGAAACAGTGTCAGACTTTATTTTTTGGGGGCCCCAAAATCACTGCAGATGGTGACTGCAGCCATGAAATTAAAAGATGCTTACTCCTTGGAAGAAAAGTTATGATCAACCTAGATAGCATACTCAAAAGCAGAGACATTACTTTGCCGACTAAGGTCCATCTAGTCAAGGCTATGGTTTTTCCAGTAGTCATGTGTGGATGTGAGACTTGGATTGTGAAGAAGGCTGAGCGCCAAAGAATTGATGCTTTTGAACTGTGGTGTTGGAGAAGACTCTTGAGAGTCCCTTGGACTACAAGGAGATCCAACCAGTCCATTCTGAAGGAAATCAGCCCTGGGATTTCTTTGGAAGGAATGATGCTAAAGCTGAAACTCCAGTACTTTGGCCACGTCATGGAAAGAGTTGACTCATTGGAAAAGACTCTGATACTGGGAGGGATTAGGGGCAGGAGAAGAAGGGGACGACAGAGGATGAGATGGCTGGATGGCATCACGGACTCGATGGACGTGAATCTGAGTGAACTCCGGGAGTTGGTGATGGCCAGGGAGGCCTGGCGTGCTGCGATTCATGGGGTCGCAAAGAGTCGGAGACAACTGAGTGACTTAACTGACTGAATTCTCTTAGCAGGAACCTCACCCAACATGAACAATGTCAAATGAATGAAAGCTGACAGCTGGTGATGGCCTCCCTCAGGCTTCCTCCTTTTGTGGCCAGTGGATGGGATCTCCAACTCTGAATTCTCTGTGCTCACTCAACTCATCTTGGATTGGTTCTATTCACCCTTTGCCAGAAAGCATAGGCTCTTCCCAGGAATTCTCTCTCCCTTCCTTCATGCAAAGCTGAGGACTGTTCTTTACTTCTCTGTCAAATAAAGATGGGCTTAAAGATAGAAGAGGACTGTGGATATACCAGGAATATAGCAGTGAAAAGACAAATACTGTTTCTCTTCCCAAGAGACTTCACCCAATATTTTTTCCTTGCTAGTTCCCAAAAGTTCTATCTTATTTATTTCCCTTGGCAACCGCTGGCTTCACACCACCATGAAAGGTTTTTTTTTTTTTTTTTTAATGCAATCCCAAGATGCATCCCCTTCAGAGTGAAGTATACTTAAAGCTAAGATTCTGTAATGATACTGCTTTTTAACAGGGGTTCAGTCTTTACAAACGACTATATTGGCAGTGTTGCTGTCATCAGGAAGGTGGAAGGGCCTCCCTCTCCCGGAATTATACCACAGAGGTGGATGTCTACTCTGTCTGCAAGGAAGCCTGGCTTTGCCTAGAGTGCCCCTGCATTCCCTTCCATCTGGCTGAGTGCCTAAGAAGATCTTGAATATGATAGTGGTAACAGTAAGGAAACCCAGAGAACATCTCGATCAGCCTTCCAAATTCACTCATGGAGAAAATGGGACTCCCCAGAGGGAATACATTCTCCCAGCTGACAAGCACCAGCTGGCCTGAATCCCTTCCCATACACAGTACTGGGCCACCATATTACTGGTCTTTGCGGATTTCGGTAAAATGCCTCAAAGTAGGAGGAAAGAGTTTATCCTGTGAGATGGGAAGGGAAGCAGGTTCACCTGGGGCCTCTTCTGGAACTTGGCACTTATAATCATGTCAAGGTAACCTACCGTGGACTTGACCCTAGCGCCCAGGAATAGGAGTGTGTGGAGGAAGGAGTGTCAGAAGGAACCTTGACACAAAGCAGGCAAAGGCAGCAAAAGTGGTATTGAGTGACACAAGGGCTTGAGGATTTATTGTCTACTCACAGACAGACAACAGTCTGGCCAGAGGGCCTTAGCAGTCCTGCAAATCATGGGGGCCCTCAGGGCAGGCTCTTCCCACTGAGCTGTGCATTCTCTGGAAAGAATCACCTAGCTTAAGAACAAGACCAAGTGGCGTGCCCAGTTTAGGGCCACGTGGTGGGAGGAGGGGAACTCTTCATCTGTTATGACTCCACTTTGGACTGATTCTTGGAGATTCTAGAAGCTCCTTTATGCATCCCTACATCTAGGGTGCAATAGTGGATGCTCAATCAATATTTATTGAGTGAATGAGTCCCCTGGGAAGGGTAATATATTAACATATTATCTGCTGCTAATAGCTTGGTGAAATTAGTTTAAAATTAAAATGAACACTTCTTCAGTACTTTGCATCTTATTACAGTAGCACATGCAGAATCTCATTTAGTTTCACAGTATTCTTAGGAAAGCTGTATTTGTGACCTTGGGTAAAATAGCTAACCTTTCTATGACTTAGTTCCCCCATCTATAAAATGAAATTAATAGTACCTACCCCATAGGGGTCGGAGAAGGCAATGGCACCCCACTCCAGTACTCTTGCCTGGAAAATCCCATGGACGGAGGAGCCTGGAAGGCTGCAATCCTTGGGGTCGCTGAGGGTCAGACATGACTGAGCGACTTCACTTTCACTTTTCACTTTGATGCATTGGAGAAGGAAATGGCAACCCACTCCAGTGTTCTTGCCTGGAGAATCCCAGGGACGGGGGAGCCTGGTGGGCTTCTGTCTATGGGGTCACACAGAGTCGGACACGACTGAAGTGACTTAGCAGCAGTAGCAGCAGCATAGGGGTAGAATGAACGGGTAATACGTGTAAAGCATGAGAGTCTTTCCATAGGGACTGTTATTTCTATGTATTGTGGCCTGTTCTCCATTCCGGGGAGACAGGCTATTTAAATGGTGCCTTGGGATGTGGAGACAGAGCTGTGACTAATGTCAGCTCCTGCTCAGGGTTACCATCATGGACTCTGACAGCTGGCAGACAGTTCCTCACCAAGACAGAATGTGGGCTGGAGTCCACTCTGGCTTCACAACTTCAGCCCAGAATTTTATTTTGGAAGGCACTATAAATTCTTCCTTTGGTTGCTTACTTATTGTTCTCAGATTATGTGGAGAGGCCTCTGGAACCTTCGGACAATGTTATCATGAGCCTGGAGAACTGGTGAGGGAGAAGCTGAGAGGAAAATAAGAGAAGAGCACGGCGGTTGCTTGGGACCCCACCTTGGCATTTGTTTGCCACATTTTTCTAAGCTAGATTTTTATTAGTACCCAGGGGCTATGGCCAAGCCAAGTTCTTCTGTTCTCTTCTACCGCAAGCCTCCAGCCTGAGCCTGTAAATGAGCCCCGCTCCTCATGCCCTAAACTTTCTTCTCTCCACTAACTCTGCCTTATGAGGGAACACAACTCTGTAAACATCAAAACACAGGAAGAGCAAAAGAGAGAGAGGAAATAAACAAATTAAAAACAAAGAAAAAAGGATTACATGGAGTACATGCTGAGCTATGGCAGGGAGGGTATAGAGGGAAGGGAGGTGGAGAGTAAGACAGGACGATGAGGTCCCAGGAGGTAGAGTGGGTTCAGCCATTGAAAGGACTCTGAGCCAAGGACATTTAATATCAAGTTTGCAAATAGCCAGCCTATGGGTTGAATCCAGCCATGAAAAAAATGGGCTTTTAAAATTTGGGGAATTTTCCATAAAACCCCAAATATCCAGCTTAAAAAAATCTAGTCATTCTGGATTCACATTTCATAGCAACAGTAGAGCAGAGCTGTGGAGTAGCTGTCCCCTCTCAAGAGGCACATGCCATTCCTACTTGACACAGTCTCCACCACTCTCTATTGTGTGGCACTCAACCTAGGTCACTTACTTAAATTATTTAAGCCCCTGTAGGTACCTGAGATTGGGAGACTTAGTTTATATGTATCATTCTTAGTACCAGTTGATGAAACTACCTCCATCTTACCCAGCTACCTCCAAAACATAGACCTGAAAGATGGTTTTGAAAGGAGTATAGGAGGGCAGAGATAGGGAGTAGAGGTGAAAAGAGAGAGACAATTTGCAACTGGGAAAGGAAAAAATCCATAGTGAAGAGAGGAAGGTTTGACAAGTAGAGAGAGAGGGAAGAGTTAGAATTCTCCTTTCCTGTCTGTTCCCACTGGCTCCCTGGATTTCCTTAAACAAGGCATGTAATCCTTGTGGATCAGTAACTTTCCTCATTAGTACAAAGTTGTATCATCATATTCAACATCAAATAATGAAACTTCCATCCAGCTCTTATGAGAGTAAATCAGATGGAGATTCTGAAATAAATTAATCAGTGATATCATACTGTTTATATTGGCTTCCCTGAAAGATGATTTAATATTTATCAAGCCTCGAATTTGTGCACCTGTATAAATGATACTGTGACTTCCCTGGTGGCTCAGACAGTAAAGCGTATGCCTACAATGTGGGAGACCTGGGTTTGATCCCCAGGTTGGGGAGATCTCCTGGAGAAGGAAATGGCAACCCACTCTAGTATTCTTGCCTGGAAAATCCCATGGACAGAGGAGCCTCTTAGGCTACCTTTACTACTTTCTTCCAGCTTGTATTAATTTCACAAAATGAGGCATTTGGACTCAAGAATTTCTAGGTTAAAGCTTTCAAAAGGGTGGTGTTGTGTGTGCTGGGTAAGGAGAGAGAGAAAGGTGAGGTTTATTGTATGTCATTTCGTTAAAACATCAGTCAATCTTAACCATCCTTTAAATAGTTCTCATCTCCCTGACTACCGGTGTTTGCCAATATTGTAGCTGATTTGCTGAAATTGTTTGCTATTTCTGAAAGAAAGAGCTTTCATGCTAGAGAGATTTAAGGACTTCTGTTTACGTGTTTGCATCTATCTGGATTAACTCTGATCAGCTTTTTCTGCATCTATCTGGATTAACTCTGATCAGCTTTTTCTAACCCAGACATAAAGTTGGTCTAGAAACTGTTCATTTCATTCATTCACTGGATAATTCCTGAGCACCAGCAACATACCAGGCACAGTTTCAGGTGCAGGAACAAAGAAAGAGAGGCCTCTCCTCTCATGAAGGCTCCAGCCTAGAAGGTGGACACAGGCATTAAATAAACCCACACAGGTTCGATTGGGGGTTGGGAATGAAAGTAGCTTAAACCAACGCGAGTTGAAGTTGTGTGAGGTAAAGAGGGCTCTTTTAATAAGGTGCATGCTGAGGAATGAACATGTCCTGGCTCCAGTGATAAGAAGGAAAGTTCTCTGTGAAGACCTGGGGGAGGGTGTTCCTGCAACAGAAACAGCAAATGTAGAGGTTTGGAGGCATGGAAGAGCCTGCTCTGTGCAGAGAAATGGCAGCATCAGATGGAGGTGGGAGACATGGGGGGCAGGGGTTGGG
>SJXQ01001947.1:98679-119639 GCA_006408695.1 Aepyceros melampus
GTGGGAGGTGGTTCCTGGAACCAGTGAGATCAATTATAAGATATTTTAAGGGACATGCAATTTGGTTACTTTTAAGCACTGAATACTAATTGGAAGCAGGCTAATAAATGTACTAAAGAACCCCCTTAGGGAACCTACTTTAATGAATAGAGAAGAAGTGTTTACAATTATAGTAACAGGGTTGTCTGTAAATAAATGTGTCTAAAAACGCTTAATTTGACATTTTTAAAACAATTTGTCCTTTTAAGCAGTTTAAACGCACTGTTTCCCAAATGTTGTTAAGATCTTCCATTTGCATCTAAATCTTTCATCTCTTCTCTCCCTCTTCCCCTCAAGTAAGTTCTGACAAGCTCTTCAGAGCTTGGAGTTCTTCACAGATTTTGAAAAGGCCAACACCAATCAAGTTCTTACTGAAACTACCACAAATTTTTAATGAATAAAGTCTAGATTTTTTGCAGCATTCCTAGAATAATAGTTGATAGTTATTATATTAGTTATATTGATTCACAATGTGCATACATTACTAACTCCATCTTGCAAATGAGGAAAATGATGCTTAGAAAAGTTGTATAGCTTCATCAAGGTTACATGGCAAGGAATCAGAAGGGTCAAGATTAAAAGCCAGATCCTCTGAACAGCCTACACACATATAAGTATAGTAAGTGTGCTGTATTAGAAGTTAAGTTGGCCTAGGTTCTAGTGTAATCTGTTGCTAACTAGCTCATGACCTTGGACGAGGTGTTTAACTTCTCTAAGGGCTTAGTTTCTTTATCAGGAAAAATGTTGCTCGTGACACCTGCTTAGTCTCACCAGACTGCATCCATTTCACAGATGTGTCCTACATGCCATGGAGTGTGCTGGGGGCTGCTCATACCAGGGAAACAGGACGCAGAAGCTGGCTTCATGGAGATTACCATCATGGAGAAGGATCAGGTATTATTCAAATGATCCTACAGATAGTAGTAAAAAAACAATCACAGTGAAAGCAAGTCTTTTGAGTCCTTACAGGAAGACCTGACTAAGGGTGTATCTTACCAAGGGTTTTGGCATTGCCTTGGGCCAATCTTCATTGCAAATAGTCAACAACCAGCACAAGCAAGGCTCTGACCTGGCATTTCGGGGCTCAGGAACCTGTTGCAGATCAATGAGACAGCATATTCTTTTCTAAGACAAGAAAGATCCTGAGATCTTTGGCAAAAAAAAGTCAGACCTGACAGGAAGACTTAGTGGTCAAGTCCTCAAATGCTGGAAAGGAAATTAGTTTCAACAAAAACACAGAGCTGAACATTAGGCCCTCGACTTTCTGCTCAGATGCTAATCGGCTGGCAATTGTGGTGTACAGGAGACAAAAGGTCACATAGGTGCTCTGTGGTGTATGCCTCTCCCCCACCCACACCTTTTTAATCTCTGATGGTGTGATGAAGGATTCAGGATGCTGGGCTCCTGCCTTAATCAAATTCATTCCACTTTGTTGGTAGTGGTGCTGTTTTCTGGTGTCTCTGAGGAAATAAAGATGATAAATAGAAGTCTCATGCTTTATTAGCATGGATGGGCAGACAGATCCCAGTAGTAATTAATCCCAAGATGGTTACAAATTTTTCCTTCTTTGTTAACCAAGAGTTGGGGTTTGCAGTTGTTGCCATAAATGAAGAATGAAAACTGAACAACTACGTCCTCCTGATGGAGCTGGAAAGAGAGATGGCAAAATATTGATTAATCATCCCATGATGCTTAACAAATATCAGTGTCCTACAAGTCAAGACCTTAGGTGGTTAAGGAAAAGCAAGTCATAGACAGGCAGTATCCTCTTAGGACAGCATAGAAAATTCTGTAGCTTAAACCTGGGTTATAAAAGATCTTTTTTGGGCGGGAGGGTAAGGAAAAAGGGAATATAGAGAAGGTAAGGGCCACCCAAACGATGTAAAACAGCAATGAATGCTTATGGAAATTGGGTTGTTTTGGAACTTTTGTGTATAACTAAGGATCAGGCAGAAAATTCTCTTGTTTCAGCCCTGGGATTGTTCAACATCTTTCCAGAATATTCACGTTCTCTTTCTTGCCTAGTAAGGACTGCAGAATGGCTAAAGGTCAATCATTACAGGACAGTCATTCTGGAAGGATTTGAGTTGTTGTGAGATTTTGGGGACACTATTGTAACCATTAATTCTTTTTATGCTTTGACCTAAGTAAGAACAGGAGATTCAAGTTTTGGTTCTAGCTCCATAAAACATGAATCATGTGACCTTGGGTAAATCATTTTACCTCTCTGAACCTCAGTTTACTTACCTGAAAAATCAGTAATTATGCCCAGGATAGCTTAAAATTCCTATGTTCCTGAATTTAAAAGTCTGCATTTATAGCAATTTTAGGATATTGGGCTGAGTATATAATCAAACTAGGACAGATATCTCTCATGCTTTTTAAATATATTTGAGAGGTGAAAGGTGTATTTGTAGAGTGGTGGTGGTGAGATGAGATTTATCTATTTCTTCTTAAAGATTTTTGGGAAGCATTAAAGATAAACAACTAAGTCCTTCTCAAACTCTTCCAAAAGGTTGAAGAAGAGAGAACACTCCCAAAGTCATTCTCGGAAGCCACCATCACCCTGATACCAAAAGACCAAGACACTACCAAAAGAGAAAAGTGCAGGCTAATATCTTTGATGAATACAGATGTGAAAATTCTCAACAAAATATTAGTAAAATGAATCCAACAACACATAAAAAAGATCATATTCTATGATCAAGCTGGATTCATCCCAAGGTCACCAGGATGATTCAACATATGAAAATCAATCAATGTGATACCTATATCAGCAAAAGAAAAAACAAAAACCTCATGATTATCTCTAGATGTGAAAAATCATTTGATAAAATTCAACATTAATTTATGATAAGAACTTTTAACAAAGTGATATAGAGGGAACATATATCAACATAATAAAAGGTATTTATGACAAACATAATACTCAATTGTGAAAAGCTGAAAGGCTCCCTGCTGAAATCTGGAACAAGACAAAGATGGCCACTCTCACCACTTCTATTCAACAGAGTACTAGAAGTCCTAGCCACACCAGTCAGGCAAGAACAAGAAATAAAAGAATCCAAAGTAGATGAGAAGAGGTAAAATAGTCATTGTAGGCAGATGACATGATACTAAATACGTGTGCTTAATCACTTAGTTGTGTCCAATTCTTTGCAAACCTGTGGACTATAGCCTACCAGGTTCCTCTGTCCATGGGATTCTCCAGGCAAGAATACTGGAGTGGGTTGCCATTTCCTTCTCCAGGGGATATTCCTGACCCAGAAATTGAACCCTTGTCTCCTACATTGCAGGCAGATTCTTTACTGTCTGAGCTACCAGGAAGCCTGATACTATATATAGATAATATAGTTAATCCTAATATAGATAATCCTAAAGACTCTAAACAAAAACTACTAGATTTGATAAATTCAGCAAGGTAGAAGGATACAAGACTAACCTTTTGCATTTCTTCATACTAGCAGTGAAATATTACAAAGGGAAAGTAAAAAAAAAATGTATTTAAAAATATCTTTTAAAATCACATAAAATAAAATGCTTAAAAATAAACTTGACCAAGGAGGTAAAAGATATATGCTGAGAATAAAACATTGATAAAGGAAACTGAAGATAATTCAAACAAATGGAAAGATATCTCATGATCTTAGATTGGAAGAATTAATATTGCTACCATGTCCATACTACCCGAAGCAACCTACAGATTTAATGTGATCTCTATCAAATTACCATGAAATTTTTCACAGAACTAGAATAATTCTAAAATTTATATGGAACCATAAAAGACTCAGAATTTGCAAAGCAATCTTGAGGGGAAAAAAATAAAGCTAGTGGCATAACTCTCTCAGACTTCAGACAATACTACAAAGTTATAGTAATCAAAACAGCATGGTATTGGCACAGAAATAGACATATGGATAATAGAACAGAACAGAGAGTCCAGAAATAAACCCACACACTTATACTCAATTAATCTTTGACAATGGAGGCAAGAGTATACAATGGAGAAAAAATAGTTTCTTAATCAAGTGGTATTGAGAAAGCTGGACAGCCAAATGTAAATCAATGAAGTTAGAACACACCCTCACATTATACACAAAAATAAACTCAAAATGGCTTAAAGATTTAAATATAAGATACGATGCTCGCTTCGGCAGCACATATACAAAAATTGGAACGATACAGAAAAGATTAGCATGGCCCCTGCACAAGGATGACATGCAAATTCATGAAGCGTTCTATATTTTTGAGATAAATCCACACACCTAGGACAGCTTATCTTTGACAAAGGAGGCAAGAATATACAGTGGATTAAAGACAATCTTTTTAACAAGTGGTGCTGGGAAAACTGGTCAACCACTTGTAAAAGAATGAAATTAGATCACTTTCTAACACCATACACAAAAATAAACTCAAAATGGATTAAAGATCTAAACATAAGACAAGAAACTATAAAACTCTTAGAGGAGAACATAGGCAAAACACTCTATCATGTATACTCGTGGCTGATTCATGTCAATGTATAGCAAAACGAATACAGTATTGTAAAGCAAAACAAACTAAAAATAAAAATTAATTAAAAAAGTAAATAAATATAAGATACAACAAAATCAAACTCCTAGAAGAGAACATAGGCAAAACATTCTCTGACATAAATCATATCAATGTTTTCTTAGGCCAATCTCTCAAGTCAATAGAAATAAAAGCTAAAACAGACAAATAGGAACTAATCAAGCTTATAAGATTTTACACAGCAAAGGAAATCATAAACAAAATGAAAAAACAATCTGTTGCTTGGGAGAAAATATTTGCAAAAGATGAAACCAACAGGGTTAACTTTCTAAAATATAGAGATAACTCATATAATTCAATAATAAAAAACCAACCAACCCAATCAAAAGTAGGTGAAGACCTAAATAGACATTTCTCAAAAGATGACATTTAGTTGGCCAATAGGCACATGAAAAGATGTTCAACATAACTAATCATCAGAAAAATGCAAATCAAAACTACAATGAGGTACCACCTCACACCCATCAGAATTAAAAGTCTGTTGTTGTTGCTGTTCACTCACTCAGTCGTATCTTACTCTTTGCAACCCCATCGACTGCAGCAAGCCAGGCTTCCCTGTCCTTAACCATCTCCCAGAGCTTGATCAAATTCATTTTAACTGAGTCGGTGATGCCATCCAACCATCTCCTTCTTTGTTGTTCTTTTCTCCTCCTGTCTTCTGTCTTTCCAGCATCAGGGTCTGTTCTAATGAGTTGGCTCTTCAGATCAGGTGGTCAAATATTGAAGCTTCATTTCAGCATCAGTGCTTTCAATGAATATTCAGGGTTGATTTCTTTTAGGATTGACTGGTTTGATCTCCTTGCAGTCCAAGAGACTCTCAAGAGTCTTCTCCAACACCACAGTTCAAAAACATCAGTTCTTTGGTGCTCAGCCTTCTTCATGGTCCAACTCTCACATCCATAAGTGACTACTGGAAAAACCATAGCTTTGAGTAGATGGGACTTTGTTGGCAAAGTAATGTCTCTGCTTTATAATATGCTGTCTAAATGGCTCTTCAGATCAGGTGGTCAAATATTGAAGCTTCATTTCAGCATCAGTGCTTTCAATGAATATTCAGGGTTGATTTCTTTTAGGATTGACTGGTTTGATCTCCTTGCAGTCCAAGAGACTCTCAAGAGTCTTCTCCAACACCACAGTTCAAAAACATCAGTTCTTTGGTGCTCAGCCTTCTTCATGGTCCAACTCTCACATCCATAAGTGACTACTGGAAAAACCATAGCTTTGAGTAGATGGGACTTTGTTGGCAAAGTAATGTCTCTGCTTTATAATATGCTGTCTAAGTTGGTCATAGCTTTTCTTCCAAGGAGTAAGCGTCTTTTAATTTCATGGCTGCAGTCACCATCTGCAATGATTTTGGGGCCCAAGAAAATAAAGTCTCTTACTGTTTCCCCATCTATTTGCCATGAAGTGATTGCCATGATCTTAGTTTTCTGAATGTTGAGTTTTAAGCCAACTTTTTCACTCTCCTCTTTCACTTTCATCAAGAAACTCTTTAGTTCCTCTTCACTTTCTGCTATAAGGACGGTGTCATCTGCATATCTGAGGTTATTGGTATTTCTCCCAGCAGTCTTGATTCCAGTTGTGCTCCATCCGGTCCAGCATTTCACATGATGTACTCTGCATAGAAGTTAAATAAGTAGGGTGACAATATACAGCCTTGACGTACTCCTTTTCCTATTTGGAACCAGTCTGTTGTTCCATGTCCAGTTCTAACTGTTGCTTTTTGACCTGCATATAGATTTCTCAGGAGGTCAGGTGGTCTGGTATTCCCATCTTTTGAAGAATTTTCCACAGTTTTTGTGATCTACACAGTCAAAGGCTTTGGCATACTCAATAAAGCAGAAGTAGATGTTTTTCTGTAACTCTTGCTTTTTTGATGATCCAACGGATGTTGGCAATTTGATCTCTGATTCCTCTGCCTTTTCCCGTATAATATTACAAATCTCAAAAGTCTACAAACAGCAAATGCTTGAAAGGGTGTGAGGAAAAGGGAACCCTCGTATACTGTTGGTGGGAATGTAAATTTGTATAGCCACTATGGAAAACACTATCAAGGTTCCCTAAAAGATGAAAATTAGAATTACCATATGATCTAACAATCCCACTTCTGGGCATATATCTGGAGAAAACTATAATTTGAAAAGATATATGTACCCCAGTGTTCACAGAACCACTATTTACAATAGCCAAGACATGAAGTAACCCCACTGTCCACTGGCAGATGAATGGTTAAAGGTGTGGTGCATATATATATAACAGAATACTACTCAATCACAAAAATGAATGAAAGAATGCCATTTGCAGCAATATGTTTGAACCTAGAGAATATCATATCAAGTGAAGTCAGAAAGAAAGGTAAATACCTTATGATACCACTTTTATGTGGAATCTTAAATATGACACAAATGAATTTATTTACAAAACAGAAACAGACTCACAGACAAAAAGACAGGATTACCAATGGGGAAGGGGTGGGGAGGGATAAATCAGGAGTTTGGGAAGCAAATACGAACTACTATATATAAAATAGATAAACAACAAGGTCCTACTCTATAGCTTAGGGAACTATATTCAATATCCTATGGTGGAAAAGATATGAAAAAATGTGTGTGTATCCAAATCACTTTGCAGTAAAGCAGCAAACTAACAAAACAGTATAATTCAACTATACTTCAAATAAAAAATAACTAAGAATTGTTTGTAATTTGTATACTGAATACATATGTGTTTCTAAAGAATTTTACAGTGTTTAAAACTGTTTAGTCACTTGGACACTTTAATTTTACTCCTCAAAGATTTTTTCTTTTCTGATTTTTTTTTGTGTACATCTTCACTTTGTTTTCAAACATTTTATTCTTAAAACATGGAGAAGTCAGCCTCAGCCAATAGATTAAATATGTGTACTGCCTGAATTAAGGAAAACTTCTTATACTTTCTGAATCTCTGAGCATCTCAAGCTGAATCTTCTGAATTCTTGGAAGCTCCAAATCCATTTGCTGAGGCAAGAAGAATAAAAAAAAAATTCTTGGAGGGTATCCAAAATAGAATTAGACTGAATTTCCAGTGGTTTCTGTTCAACCCTAGCCTCTTTGACTTGCCATGGGTCCTGCCCATCATACTCTGTTAATGAGAAAATGGCCAAGAAATATCTGCAGGTTTTTAGCAAACAAACTCTACTTCACTGGAGATGTGCTATTATGCAGTAGAACACTGGACAAAGCTAACAGTGCCACACAATAAATAAATACACCAGTAAATAAAGGGAAACACAAGGTCTTTTTTTTAAAGATGCAAAGTTGGAAAGAACATTATTTTCACTTTCTTGAGATTCAGCCTCCGCTATGAACCAAAAATCAGAGTTCACCACCCTAATACTCTAAACCTATTGAACCAGATCAAAATCTCTGTGTCTAAATATGCTGTGAGCTGAACCTGAACAGAGCCAATATTTCATCTGGTTCAAATTCATGTTCTTTTTTTTTTCTGCTCACAGAATTACCTAAGTGATTTAGTGACCAGTATTTCTCACTTGAAGAACCTTAAGAAATGGTGCTTGTATCTGTGCTGTGTGGCAGTGATCAAGATGAGTACTTTTATTTTTCTTAACATGAAATATCTATTCCAGGCTGTAGAGCTCAGGTTCCTCATATCTTTGGTATGTGATGGGACAAAATTTTGTGGATTTGAGGTTTTTTTTTTTTTTTTTGGTTAAAAAACCAACACAGCTTCGAGACTTTCACATACAATAACCCAAGATAGTTCCTGTCTGCCCAGTTCCCAGATAAAAGAAAAACAAAACGAGTGCGGGGCAGTTGATAAGTTTTTTGAAACAGGATACATTTTTCCCATGTTCAGATCTGAAAATACTCAACTGTAATTTAATCTACCTTTATTAGATTACACAGTTATGTCCACAAAATTGTGGAAACCATCCTAAATTAGTAAGGGCAGGGAAGAAGCAGGCTGAATATGAGAACTCCTGCTGCTCTTGCCTGCCGTGTCTTCTGAATAGAGAGGCAAGGCATGGGCGAAGCGCTTGATTTATCAGGGACAAAGGAGCTCAGCACCCTTCGAGTGTCCCCAGTAGGAAGCCTACCTCCTACTTTGGAGTCACCCCAGCTTCAAAGAGTCTCCTGGACAGCTGTAGAACAGGCCAAAAATGGCTAGGTCATCCAAAAGTCACCCTTTACTGTTCTAAATATGCTTCATGCTTACAGAGGCATACATAGTGTTATGGACTAAAATATGGGACACCCAATTAAATTTCTTTTTTAGAGAAATAAAGAATAATTTTTAGTAGATCTTAAATATGGCCTAGAATGTCTTAATACTAAAACAATTTTGTTCATCTGAAATACAAATTTAACTGTTTGTATTTTGATTTGCTAAATCTGGCAACAAACTTCAAATCACCCCAAAATATCACAACAATTTGATATCAAACAAAATATCAAACAAAGTGATTTGCTTTGCTTTTACAATAGCAAAATTGAAATAAACCATGTGGTAGGAATGAATCTTAGGCTATAAATATAGGCATAAAAGTTATATCATTTCTTTTTTTTAAAGAGCAGCTATTATTCTTCCAGTTGCTGAAACCAGCAGGAAATTCAGCCTCAGTCCATTAGGGGACCTTGCACCTTCTAGGGCCCCATCTCAATCCAGAACCTTAGGTGGTGTCCAGAGACTAGGGTAGTCAAGCTATCATGGTGGCCAGTCACATCCTCGGAGCTTGGGACTCTGTAATCACTTCAGGGACAGAGGCTGTATCCTGAGTTTTCTGTGGGGCTAGGTGAACTTTTTTTCCAAGACATAGCAATTCTGTACTTAGGAACTCCGTTTTTTTTTGTTGTTGTTGTTGTTGTTGCTTTGTTTGGTTGGGGTTATTTTTGCTCCACTCTACACAGCATGCAGGATCATAGTTCCCTGACCAGAGATCCAGCCTAAACCTCTTGCATTGGGAGAGCGAAGTCTTAACACCATTGGACTACCACTAAGTCCCAGGAGCCACGTTCTGATCAATTATCTTTCCATCCACATTGACTTTTACTTAAATTCTGTGAACTCTCTTCCTTTTCCTCTCATTAACTTCAAAGGCATTCTCTCACTTCCAGTTGACCTCAAATATATAGTTGTTTCAGTAACTGTTAGGCTTTTATGACAGACAGGGAAGTTTCTGTCTACAAGTATTACTACTCCTTCCGAAGTAATCCCTGAGGAAATAATCCCTTATGGGGCTGAATACCTGCTTGAAATGAAAGCAGGTAAGATCATGGAGACTGCACAGGATGAGTTATTGTTCAGTAAATATTCTCTCTCCCTACCCCTATTTCACCTCGATGGAAGGAGCCTTCCTCCCTTACCCATTGATTTGTCATTACCCTCGGAATTTGTCATGTGACTTGCTTCATCCAGTGGGATGTTAATGGACATGACCAAGCTAGGCTTTGAAATGTGCCTATGTGGTTAGGTGTTCTCTTTTGTACTCTGCCATTATCAATGCCACATGTCCAAGGAAGATAAAAGACATGTAAAGCAGACCCAGGACAACTCATTGCTTAGAGCCAAGATCAGTACAGCCCAGATCAGTTGAATCCCAGGCAATCTTCTGACACACAAACAAGAAATAAATATTGATTACTGTACGCCACTGAGTTTTGGAGTAGTTGTTATGTAAAATAACAAATACAGGTACAAATAAAAATTCATATTTCAGTAGATTACTGAATTCAGTAAACTGTCTTGATACACTTAATGCTCAACTATGATACTGAAGCATTTATTGTATCCCCAAATCACAGCTATAAGCCTGTGATCCCAAGGCTTGCTTGCTGTCTTTTCATAACATCTGACATCATTTTCTAAGTTATTTATTTCTTCTAATAGTTAATATTCATGTAAAGCCTTGAAGTTTGCAAAGTGCCCTCAAATGCAATATTGTATTAGATCTTTTTAACAATCCAGTTGTGAGGTAAGGTTGATCTTACAAGCCCCATTTGAGAGACAAAGAAATTGATTCAGAATGAAGTCAAGGATTGCCCATGGGAACAAAGCCAGTTTTGAGTTCCAGACCAGAGCTGGAGTTCCAAACATATCTTCCCACTCCTCCTACAAAGCTCCTTCCACCATACTATGGCTGCCCTGAGAACACCCAACACAGGTCTGGGCACATTACAGTTCTCAGTGAACACCTGAGGCATGATGGGGAGACCAGTGAGTATGAAGTCAAAGCTCCCAGGAAACGTCTCACTAGCAACTCTCACCCCATAGTTTCTATTATTGTGTTAACCGGTATTTGGGGAGTGAGTAAAGGGACGAGGTAGAGAAGATTGGATGCTATTTAATACATTTTAGAAATCCTGGTTTAATAAATTGTCTTTATTGCTGGGTCTTTAGTGGGTTTGAGGGATTTATTTGCATGATTTTCTAGGTGAGGAATAGAGTATACTGCTTTTCTCTAACTGATTTGGCCATGGAATCTTTTGAATCAGAAATCATTTTGCTGGATTTGCTGGGATCCATGGAGCCCACCTTAGGAAATACTTGCTTATAGCCTTGGGCTACCCTGGTTCTGTCCTTTGGCATCCTCATTTTGCATTATCCAGAGCTGTTTGTGTTGTGGGCATCCTCCAGGCTCTTTAAGCTATTGTTAATGACTCTGTTCTAATTCCAAGAAATTTTAACCTAATGGATCATAACTTGGTATATTGATTAAAGTTCTTTTGGTGGCAAACACAAAAAGCAACTCTGGCTAACTTCTTTTAAGATTAGGAAGACTCACAGAATCATAAGAATTGCCAAACAATTGCGATTTGAAAAGAGAAAGGATGGTGGCAGTTTAGGGGATTTCAGCCTCGGGAGTCACTGAAGCTGCCACTCAAATAACTCTGCTGTGGAAACATCTCTGTCCGCATCTTTTTACTCAGATTTCAGGTTCCTGGGATGGAGAATCTGATTGTCCTTGCATAGGCCATGTCTTTGTCCCAGGATCATTCAGCCAGGGAAAAGAGGAAACTGCTGTGATCTGAACTGCCACTCTGATGCATGGCTCCCATGTCTGCCTTGCAAGGAACAGAGTCCCATCTTTTGTGGGGGTTGGTGTGAACTTGGCGGATAAAGCTATAACTAACCTTCAAAGTCTGTTATGTTTCATTCTAGGAATGTAAGACATTGCTTTTTCTTCCTTTGATCACCAAATAAGTTTTAAAACTACACTATAAAAAAATTGAGTTTCCAGCACTAAGACACATACTTAGCCTAGAGAACCACTTTTGCAATTAGGGCATCCCATGAAACCAACGAACATTTGCTTAGGGGCTAGTGAAATAGTGGCTGGACTTGCTCACACTTTTCAAATCCTCTTTTGCCAAATGCAGACAGCTGAATTCACAGAGTTTAACATATATTTGATGCAACTCGACTGTATACCAGAGATGGACTAATATGGAACTTCCCTGGTGGCTCAGATAGTAATGAATCCACCTGAAATGCAGAAGCCCGGGGTTCAATCACTGGGTCAGGAAGGTCCCCTGGACAATGGAGTGGCAACCCACTTCAGTATTCTTGCCTGGAGAATTCCATGGACAGAGGAGCCTGGCAGGCTACAGTCTATAGGGTCACAAAGAACCACACGTGATTGAGTGACTAACACACTTTAAACAATATAATAGCATGACACAAACCTTAGAAGTAAGAGTCTAGCATCCCCCTGTTAGTTACCAAAAAGAAAAAAAAAAAAGTGAGGTAATCATCAAGAATCGTATCCCAGAAGAGAGCTTCGAGGGGGCATTTCTTTAGTCTTGATTCAACAACAGTCTAAACTATTTTTTAAACAAGTTAAAACAGGTTTTCTTCTGCCTCCTGAAATTCCAAATTCAAAAGCAAATGAGGCATTAAAAAAAAATTAAGCCTTAAAAGGCTTCAGTACCTACTACTATGCTCTTCTGTGGGATTTTATTTGAATATGTTTTGCTTTTATTGCTTTGTGCTTTTCCCTGTCTGTGATTTACAAAGTAGTGTGGGAAAACAGTTAATACCGAATAAAAGTTAAAATTAAAACCACTTTTTCCACTATGGTGCTGTCTCCTTCCCACCCCCTCATCCCTGGAGGCCTGTTCAACTGAGTTTAGTAGCACAAAAGCTACTTAGTTCCTAAAGTCATAATCAACCTAAAATGAATTGATTTCTTAGCTCCAGGTCAAGATAAATGGTTAGTTGATGACTATGGTTGATAATATGGAGAGAATTGATAAATAATGAAACAAGTTCACTTTAAGATACTTGAAGAATTCTGGAAGTTTGTGGCACATGTTAAACAATTTGGGTTAATTCAAACAACATTATGTTTGGAGCTAAGCTTGCTTTGGGGTCCAAATAGTTTCTAAGAAGAACAACTACTGTTCATAGCCCTCTGACACAAGACATGTTACATAGGCAGGAAAAGCTTGTTTCTCTCTGCACACCCGAGGAAGGACACCTAAATCTTTTCAGCCTGAGGAGACAGACATGCCCCATCCCAGGTGGTGACTCAGCCAAGACTCTGACGATCCCCTCAAGTCTTTGCTGAACACTTACTATGTGCTAGGCGCAGCGCTGCTGTGCTGTCACTTTTATACCCATTTTCTGGTTTAACCCATAAAACGTTTTACACAACACGTTAAAATCCCATTTTACATTCGAGAATACTGAGACTCACAATGATCAAGAATCTTTGCTTGGTCAGACAGTTCTACTCCTATAATAGCAATAACCAAAGTAAACAGGAAAGAGGGTTCACACAGAACATGGAGTAAGTGAGGAAGATAAAGTCAGTATCCATGAGATACATTAATGCAGTAACAACAGTGTGTCTGAGACATGGTTTTAGTATCTTTAGGTACTATCTTTAATCATCATTGACACTAGGAAATAGGTTGTAAAATGGTCTCTATTTTAGTTCTGAGGAAGGTTAGGAAAACTGCCAGTAACTGAGCATTGCATGGTAACTCCTACAGACGTGCTAGTGCAATAAAACAGCCACTGGTGCAGAGAACATTGAGAAAAGTCAGGAGAGCTTCAGGCTGCAAGTCATGACAATGAAGACTCCAAGTGGGGAGAAAGGCTTTCCACTTAAGCAAGTTTATAGGCTGTAACACACTCAGTCCAAGTGTTTGGTGACAAGAGCAGATAGTTATCTCTGAGTCACAGTTCAGTAGGAATTCTTCAGAAAGGAGAGGCTGACCTGTTGCCATGAGTCAGGAAGCTTCTCTAGGAGAAATAACATGCCATGAACCTTATAGCACAAGCCACTGACAAACAACTAATCTCAAAAATATACAAGCAACTCCTGCAGCTCAATTCCAGAAAAATTAACGACCCCATCAAAAAATGGGCCAAAGAACTAATAGACATTTCTCCAAAGAAGACATATGGATGGCTAACAAACACATGAAAAGATGTTCAACATCACCTATTATCAGAGAAATGCATCAAAACCACAATGAGGTACCATTTCACACTGAATACACTGTTGGTGGGAATGCAAACTAGTACAACCACTATGGAGAACAGTGTGGAGATTCCTTTAAAAATTGCAAATAGAACTGCCTTATTACCCAGCAATCTCACTGCTGGGCATACACACCGAGGAAACCAGAATTGAACGAGACACATGTATCCCAATATTCACTGCAGCACTGTTTATAATAGCCAGAACGTGGAAGCCACCTAGATGTCCATCAGCAGATGAATGGACAAGAATGCTGTGGTACATATACCAATAGAGTATTACTCAGCCATTAAAAAGAATACATTTGAATCAGTTCTAATGAGGTGGATGAAACTGGAGCTGATTATACAGAGTGAAGTAAGCCAGAAAGAAAAACACCAATACAGTATACTAACACATATATATGGAATTTAGAAAGATGGTAATGATAACCCTGTATGCAAGACAGCAAAAGAGACACAGATGTATAGAACGGACTTTTGGACTCTGAGGGAGAGGGAGAGGATGGGATGATTTGGGAGAATGGCACTGAAACATGTATACTATCATGTAAGAAATGAATCGCCAGTCTATGTTCGATACAGGATACAGGATGCTTGGGGCTGGTGCACGGGCATGATACAGAGAGGTGATATGGGAAGGGAGGTGGGAGGGGGGTTCAGGATTGGGAACTCATGTACACCCGTGGCAGACTCGTGTCAATGTATGGCAAAACCAATACAGTACTATAAAGTAAAATAAAGTAAAAATTAAAATTAAAAAAAAAAGAAAAGAGCATTTGGCGAGGGCTTAACCACACTGCAGAGTCTTCATGGGGAATTTGGGTTCCGAGGAGTGTTTGTGGATGAATAAATCACCATTATAACTGACCTTTTTCTCCACCAACTACTACCATCCAGCAAGCAAAGGGATTCTATTTTTAAGTCAAACTGTGCACTGGGTATCTATGTGAAACACAAGCCATGTTGAATTTTTAACAGGATCAAAGCTTTACTATAAAGGAATGAACTTTAATGAGTCAGTTAGCAGAGTGGCAGCTATCAGAGAAAGGAACAGTGGGATTTGAATAACAATGCTTCCCTAAGGTGCTGGAACAGACAAGTAAAATGATAAGATTGCCAGTATTTGCTCCAAAATATTCGTAGGGGTGGTGGAGGGTGATAGAAAATATAGAAATACATAAAAAATTAGGTAGGCCATAGGTTGATAATGGCTGAATCTCTGTGATTAATGTTAGGGTTCAGTATACTCTTCTACTTTATGTATGTTTAAATTTTTCTATAATAACTTAAAAAAGAAACAAGTATAGTTATGGTCTACTATTCTGTTCAATAGAAAATTTCATACTACTGGGAATATAAATGTGACCAGAGGGATGGCTTGGATTTTGTGCACAAAGTTGTAGGTTCTCCTTACATCCAAACAATATCTAGGTTCTTTACGTCCAGCCTCCAAAATTCACCTCCAGTGTCCACTTCTCTCCATCTCCCCTGCACCACCCAACCACCACCAACAGTGTGGCCTCTTAATATGCCTCCCTATTTCCAGTAGAATGTCAATTTCCAGTCTCTTCTGCCTACAGAAGGAGTGATCTTTCCAAAATGCTAATCTGATATTTTCATGAGAAAAAAGCAAGCTGCAGAACAGTATAAGAAAGGGAAAACCACATACATTCATACATACATATTTATATACTACTTGCTTATATTTGAAAGATAAACAAATACTTATAAAATAAAAGAGGAGGAAGTGCACAATTGAGGACATAGGTTTGCAGCAAAATTTCTCTGAAGGTCCTTTTATAAATCTTGACTTTGGAATCACGTAATGTTTACACACTCGAAAAATAACATTAAGTAAAAATAAAATAAGACATTTCTGAAAATTGAATACAAATTGAAGCAACAAAAAAAACCCAAATGTTTATTAACTACACAAAGAAAATAGTCATTTCAAGTAACTTCCATAAAATTGTTTTGACTTTATATTCTTGTGAAATATATTTTAAAACCAAGAAAAGCTGCAAATAAATCTTAGGACTTCATTCAGTAGTCTTAGTATTAGGTGGAACCATACAAAATTGCCAATATTTGGCCACTGTTGACCTATAAAATGAAAATTTCTCTTATTGCAAATATAGTAATATTATTTTATACTATAAATATAACAATATATTTTGTATGTAATCTAATTCATAAAAATATAAATATAGTATGTTATAGCAATATTATTACTTTTGGAAATATTTTCTATATATTGTAGCATGAAGAAAGTATTAGAACAAAGTCTTCAGCAAAGTAAGAGAATTATTATTTAGAAGTTAATAAATATCTTGATTTTTAAATGAGATATAATTGATATAACATTTTATAAGTTTGACAGGTATATGAGTTGATTTGGTACTTTTATACACAGCAATATGATTACTATATTAATGTAGCAATCATCACTTCTTTGTGTTGAGAACTATAAAAATCTAGTCTATTAGCAACTTCAAAGTTTATAATATAGTATTGTTAACTATAATCACTATGCAGTGCATTAGTTCTCCAAGACTTATTTATCTACTAGTTGCAAATTTATACCCTTTAACAGTATCTCCCAATTTCCCCATTCCTATCCCCTGATAACCATCATTTTACTCTGTTTTTACACATTCAACTTTTTTAGGTTGCATGTCTAAGTAATAGCATACAGTACCTGTCTTTCTCTTTCTGACTTATTTCACACAGCATAATGCTTTCAAAATAAATTGCAAGTATCAGTATGAACTTGTGATTTTTTTTTCAAAAATATTAATTCCTAACTGTTCACTAAAGAGGCCTAAGCCTAAGACACAGATTGTGGTGTCTAAACATCTTCCCACTAAAGGAAAGCAGAGATACCGGTGGAAATGGCAGAAAATAGAAAAATTAAACTGGGTATATATTATTGTGTAAGGAAACTATCAGAGTAATGAGGTCCAGTTAAAAAGACAAAGATCTGACATGAGGACTTCCCACTGGTTAAAGCAGGACAATTTATGCATCAATAGAATAATGACTAAAATTAATTAAAACACATTGAATATATAAAAACCATAAATTCTAATGATACTCAAAAAAAGAGAAAGTGAAAATAAAAGGAAGGGGGAAAAGAAGAAGGTGAAAAGCACATCATTGGAAACACAGTTAGAAGTAACTAGGTCACACTTTTCTCTGCAAGCTTGTAATTAAAGTGAAAGAATCAAATATATATCCTGCCTTTCCTGGAAGAACCGTTTTCCAGAGTAGCATAACAACCGTTGATGATGAGACAAATTTTTATCTTTCATAGAGGGATTCTAACTAATAAAGTGTGAGGAAGGATAGAATTAGAAACTTATCATTCTGCAGTTCTTAATGAAATAATTGATTCAGATAATGATCATCATTGGATGAAATCACTGGTTTAAAGGTTGATAAGGAAATTTACAATGGAGGGATTTAAGCTTTCATTTCCCTCAATGCTAAACCAGTTTTGTTTTCCTGGTATAATTCTCATTTGATCATAATGTCTAATCTTTTTATGATATGAATGGTTTGCTAATATTTTGTTGAGGCTTTTTATGTCTATATTGGGGATAAAAGTAAAGTGAAGTCGCTCAGTCGTGTCCAGCTCTTTGCAACCCCAGGACTGTAGCCTACCAGGCTCCTCCATCCATGGGATTTTCCAGGCAAGAATACTGGAGTGGGTTGCCATTTCCTTCTCCAACATTTGGGATATTGGCCTAAATTTTTTTATTTGTATCATGTCTTTGGCTTTGGTATCAGAGTAATACTGGTCTCATAAAGTGAGTTGGAAAGTCTTCTTTCCTCCAGTATTGTCTGGAATAATTTGTGAAGAACTGCTGTTATAATCTTTAAATATTTGATATAATTCACCAGTGAAGACATCTAGGCTTAGGTTTTTTTTGTCAGAAGATTTTAATTACTAATTCAATTTCTTTACTTGTTATGGATCTATTCAGATTTTCTATTTCTTCTTGGGTCAGTTTTGGTAATTCATGTCTAAGAATTTAAAAATTTTTCCTTTGGTCTATTTGTTGGTACAAAGCTATTCACGGTCTTCCCTTATCTTTTTAATTTCTGTAGCTTTTATGGTGATTTCCTCTCTTTCATTCACGATTTGATGATATTTGCCTTTTCCTTAGTTACCTAAAGGTTTGTCAATTTTGATGATCTTTTCAGACATTCAACTTATGATTTCATTAATTTCCTTAACTTTTGTTCTATATTTCATTGCTTTGCTCTCTAATCTTTATTACTTACTTTCTTCACCTTACGTTGTATTTGCTTTGCTCTTCACTTTCTAGATTCTTAAGGTGAAAGATTTGGTATTGATTTGAAATAATTTTTATTTAACATAAGTACTTAAAGCTATATATTTCCCTCTTAGCACTGCCTTACTTATATCCCATAAATTTTGACATATTATGCTTTCATTTTAATTCAGTTCAAATTTCCCTTGTAATTTCTTCTTTGACCCATGAGTTATTAAGAAATGTGTTGTTTAATTTGCAAATATTTGTGGTTTCTCAAATTTCTTTCTGTAGTTGATCTCTAATTTAATTCTTCTGTGGTTGGAAAACACACTGTGTTATTTCAACTCTTTTAAATTTATTGAGATATTTTATGGTCAGCATATGATCTACCCTGGAAAATGTTCCATGCATGATTGAAAAGGATAAATATACCAACCAATTACTACAGGTGGAACATCTAGACATTATGCACCTTATGATCTGATGCAATATACTGGTCAAAATGGACAAGATTATATTGCAATAACAAATATACCTAAAGTGTTACTTACCTAACCAGGATCCAGGCTGATAGGCATGCATTTCAACATGGCCTCCTATGATCACACTGGCAGAAGAAAAATAAGAAGGCAAATCATATACTGGCTCTCAGAGCTCTTCCCAGGAACAGACACATTTTGTTTCCACTCTTATTTGATTAACTGAAGCAAGTCACATGATCATGTGTGTGCATGCTAAGTCACTTCAGTTGTGTCTGGCTCTTTATGACCCCATGGACTGTAGGCCTCCAAGCTCCTCTGTCCATGGAATTATCCAGGCAAGAATACTGGAATGGGTTGCTATGTCCTCCTCTTGGGGATCTTCCCAGCCCAGGAATGGAACTTGTCTTTACTTGTCTTTACATCTCCTGCATTGGCAGGCAGGTTCTTTACCACTAGCACCACCTGGTGGGGCAAGGAAGTGCTATTCTACCGTATACCCAGAAGAAATGAAGTGAAGTCGCTCAGTCTTGTCCGACTCTTTGAGACCCCATGGACTGTAGCCTACCAGGCTCCTCCCTCCATGGGATTCTCCAGGCAAGAGTACTGGAGTGGGTGCCCAGAAGGACACCTGACAATTTTTGATGAAAAGCACTTACAATTGGCACACTACTATGAAATATTCCTGTGAAAATCTGCTGAATGCAAATCTAATCAAAATTTCAGTTACCATCTTTCAACTTATAAGAAAACTGTAGTATAGAGGAACAAGTTAAATGACACCATAACTAAACAAAAAGACAAATCTAATTCTTTTTTTTTTAAACTGTGATATGAAAGAAACATAAACACTACAAAGAGGCTTAACAATTGAATGCAATATGTAGGCATTGTTTAGCTCCTGATTTCAACCAACTAAGAAGCCATTTGAGACAACTACAGAAATTTGAATATAGAATAAGTTTTAGATAATACCAAGGGATTAACAATGCTGTTAAGTATGAAAACGGCATGGTAGGATTGTCAGAAAATAATCCATATTTTTACAAGTTGTATTTGTAGGTATGTAAGGATTCAAATATGTCTGTGATTGCTTTATGATACTTTGAAATTCATAAGTAGAGGCAAAATTGATAGATGAAGAAAACATGGCAAAATCTAGATATCTGTGGAATCTGAGTGGTATGTATATGGGACTATATTAAAGTATGTTCTCTGGGAAAACAGTGTGGAGATTCCTTAAAAAATTGCAAATAGAACTACCATATGACCCAGCAATCCCACTGCTGGGCATACACACCGAGGAAACCAGAATTGAAAGAGACACATGTACCCCAATGTTCACCGCAGCACTGTTTATAATAGCCAGGACATGGAAACAACCTAGATGTCCATCAGCAGATGAATGGATAAGAAAGCTGTGGTACATATATACAATGGAGTATTACTCAGCCATTAAAAAGAATACACTTGAATCAGTTCTAATGAGGTGCATGAAACTGGAGCCGATTATACAGAGTGAAGTAAGCCAGAAAGAAAAACACCAATACAGTATACTAACGCATATATATGGAATTTAGAAACATGGTAATGATAACCCTGTATGTGAGACAATGGAAAAGACACAGATGTATAGAACAGACTTTTGGACTCTGGGGGGAAGGGAGAGAGTGGGATGATTTGGAAGAATGGCACTGAAACATGTATACTATCATGTAAGAAATGAATTGCCAGTCTATGTTCGATGCAGGATACAGGATACTTGGGACTGGTGCACGGGGATGATCCAGAGAGTTGATGTGGGGTGGGAGGTGGGAGGGGGGTTCAGGATTGAGAACTTATGTGCATCCGGGATGGATTCATGTCAATGTATGGCAAAACCAATACAGTAATGTAAAGTAAAATAAAGTAAAAATAAAAAAAAAAGTATGTTCTCTGCTTTTGTATTATTAAAATTTATTTAATAAAAATATTTTAAAATTTTAATTTTAATCATGTCACTCCTTTAAAACCTCTTAATGGCTTTAATGGTTGAATAAAAAGTTCAAATTTATTACAAGGCTCTTCAAATTTAGCATCTGTTTATCATCTTCCCCCTAAT
>SJXQ01001948.1:0-65999 GCA_006408695.1 Aepyceros melampus
TGGGAACTCATGTACACCTGTGGCAGATTCATGTCAATGTATGGCAAAACCAATACAGTATTGTAAAGTAAAATAAAATAAATTAAAATAAAAAGACATGAAAAGGCTGAAAATGAAAGAAAGGAAAAAAGTTACATCAAGCAAAAAGAAATATACATTGAAATAGTCATACTAGTAATAGAAAGTAAGAAAAAACATGGTTAAGAGAAGAAAAAATAAGCATTTCTGGGAATGAATTGAGATACTTGATAAGAATTTCTATTCAAATGCAAAATTAACAATTTTTATTTTGAGTATGCCTAATAATTTAATTTCAATTTATATGTACTATCAAGTCCATTAATTTCAATGATGAATAATGGAATTCAAACTTGTGGTAGAAAATGTTTCAAATATCTCAATAATTTATAAAGCAAACTGACTCTAAATAGAAATTTTGACCAATATTATCCACAAATTTGAGCTTGTCATCCACAAAAGCTAGATATCAATGAATTAAAGATTCAGATAAACAGTTTTAATCAGAATAATGAAGAAATGATGCAAAGATGATAGAAACAATTAATAAAATAGAAACATAAGAAATGATGAAAACAAATTGTTCCTGACATTTCATATAACATTTTCTCTAAGCAAGATTATGGGAGTGGATTGTCATTTCCTTCTCCAGGGGATCTTCGTGACCCAGGGATCAAACATGCATCTCTTAAGTATCTGGCATTGCAGATGGGTTCTTTCCCACAAGTGCCACCTGGGAAGCCCCTGATTTCAGGATATAAGGTTTTATATGTAAAATTTCTGAGTCTCATCAGATGCTCATTAAAAGCAATTGTGTTATTACTCTTTGTCCAGTGTATTACTTTGTATCTACTTTTTAAAACCTTCTCCTCAGGGATTCTTTGTTTTACCTGGGGAGGCTATATGGCTGAAACAAAATAGATTGCAAGTACAGCGGCTCCATGAAATACACACTTATTTATCAGTTAGCTAACTATCCAGCTAGGCTGGGGTAAGAGCAGGAGTGTGAGAGTACTTCTAAAAACATGAAGAGCTATTTAGAAATTCAAAGCCAAAGCATCCAAAATCCTTACCAAATGCATCCTAGAGGGGTCAAGGGAAGACAGCAAGGGAAGAGAAGATGTCCACATGGAAGAGGGATTTATCTTTGTTCCCCAAAATGCATCTACTCCCATCATGGGAGGCTTGGAAATGTCCTGATGTGTTTCTGTGTTAAGATAAACGGAGGATGGTTCCTAAAGGAGAGAGATATCACCTCTTAGGGAATCCGCGCTGCTCTTCCTCCCCACAGAACACCACGGCACGTTTCTCTATGGATCTACTATGGCCAGACTCTCAGTGTTTGGACTCTGAAACACAATGTCAGAAACATGTTCCTAAAATATATTTTACATCTTTATGTCTCATCTGGAAGATTCAGGATAATTTCAGTTTATTTACATATGAAAGCCCAGAGACTGGGGGACTGTCTTAAGCTAACATTTCATTCCATCTTCCTGCAGGTGCTTTTTGAATCGGGAGCCAAGTTCACACTCATTCTTACATGATGCCTGGTTGAATTCACCCTGGGTTGAAATGAGGGAGAGAAGAGCTGAATTCCTAGCCAACCTATATTCTTCCTCCTGTGTGTCTAGCTCTTCAGTTATGTTGTTCTTAACTACACCATCATTTTCTCTTTCTTTCAGGGGAAGTCAATAAAGAATAAGCCCCTCTAAGTCATACTGCATTATGCTATCTGGGCTGAGAGGTGGTGTTCTGGTGTCAGGCAGAGACTTAAGAGATTTTTGGTACTGATTAAAAACCTTATATCCCTTATATCTAATTGTAACATGAATGCATAACAGAGGAGCATGAAAAAGTCATGTACATTTTAAGGAATGTAAAAGACATTTAACAGAATATTTGCCATTTCTAGGTAGCTGGTTTTGATCCAGTCTCATGATAGTTACTGTCTGGCACCAAATTTCCTGGAGAGAAAGGAGAAATGGTGGGAAATGGGAATATGGTGGATTCTGAAAACAGGCAACAATCATAGGGATGGAATTAGAATCCATACAGTTGGGTTGGAATCCTGCCCCCTCCTTCACTTATGGTCAATTAAACTCTCCATCTCCCTGAAGCTTAGTGCCTGCTAAATTCAATTAAACTGAAGTGTGCTACAAGGGAATAATATGAGGTATTATACTTGGAAATGGGCTTCCAAAGTGGCTCAGTAGTAAAGAATCTACCTGCCAATGCAAGAGACACAAGATGCAGGTTCAGTCCCTGGATAAAGAAATCTCCTTGAGCAGGAAGTGGCAACTCACTCCAGTATTCTTGCCTAGAGAATCTTATGGACAGAGGAACCAGGTGGGCTACAGTCCATAGGGTCGCAAAGAGCTGGCCATGACTGAAGCGACTTAGCATGGTACTTGGAAACAACTCAATAAATATGAATACTCTTTTGTATTTTCAGGTAAGCATGTCTAAATATGCTCAACCGATGAAGTTTGTCAACTCTCAGAAATAGTCTAAACTTCCTTCAGTTCAGTTCAGTTCATTCGCTCAGTCATCTCCGACTCTTTGAGACTCCATGAATTGCAGCACACCTGTCCATCACCAACTCCCGGAGTTCACTCAGACTTACATCCATTGAGTCGGTTGCCATCAAGCCATCTCATCTTCTGTCGTCCCCTTCTTGTCCTGCCCTCAATCACTCCAAACAACAGAGTCTTTTCCAATGAGTCAACTCTTCACATCAGGTGGCCAAAGTATTGGAGTTTCAACTTTAGCATCATTCCTTCCAAAGAACACCTAAGACTGATCTCCTTTAGAATGGACTGGTTGGATCTCCTTGCAGTCCAAGGGACTCTCAAGAGTCTTCTCCAACACCACAGTTCAAAAGCATCAATTCTTTGGCACTCAGCTTGCTTCACAGTCCAACTCTCACATCCATACATGACTACTGGAAAAACCATAGCCTTGACTAGATGGACCTTTGTTGGCAAAGTAATGTCTCTGCTTTTCAATATGCTATCCTGGTTGGTCATAACTTTCCTTCCAAGGAGTAGTGTCTTTTAATTTCATGGCTTCAGTCACCATCTGCAGTAACTTTGGAGCCCTCAAAAATAAAGTCTGACACAGTTTCCACTGTTTCCCCATCTATTTCCCATGAAATGATGGGACCAGATGCCATGATCTTTGTTTTCTGAATGTTGAGCTTTAAGCCAACTTTTTCACTCTCCTCTTTCACTTTCATCAAGAGTCTTTTGAGTTCCTCTTCACTTTCTGCCACAAGGGTGGTGTCATATGCATATCTGAGGTTATTGATATTTCTCCCAGCAATCTTGACTCCAGCATGTGTTTCTTCCAGTCCAGCATTTCTCCTGATGTACTCTGCATAGAAGTTAAATAAGCAGGGTGACAATATACAGCCTTGACATACTCCTTTTCCTATTTGGAACCAGTGTGTTTTTCCATGTCCAATTCTAACTGTTGCTTCTTGACTTGCATATGGGTTTCTCAAGAGGCAGGTCAGGTGACCTGGTATTCCCACCTCTTTCAGAATTTTCCACAGTTTATTGTGATCCACACAGTCAAAGGCTTTGGCATAGTCAATAAAGCAGAAATTGATATCTTTCTGGAACTCTCTTGATTTTTCCATGATCCAGTGGATGTTGGCAATTTGATCTCTGGTTCCTCTGCCTTTTCTAAAACCAGCTTGAATATCTGGAAGCTCACCATTCACGTATTGCTGAAGCCTGCCTCGGGGAATTTGGAGCATTACTTTACTAACATGTGAGATAAGTGCAATTGTGAGGTAGTTTGAACATTCTTTGGCATTGCCTTTCTCTGGGATTGGAATGAAAACTGACCTTTTCCAGTCCTGTGGCCACTGCTGAGTTTTCCAAATTTGATGGCATATTGAGTACTGCACTTTTACAGCATCATCTTTCAGGATTTGAAATAGCTCAGCTGGAATTCCATCACCTCCACTAGCTTTGTTCATAGTGATGCTTCCTAAGGCCCACTTGATTTCACATTCCAGGATGTCTGGCTCTAGGTGAGTGATCACATCATCATGATTATCTGAATCATGAAGATCATTTTTGTACAGTTCTTCTGTGTATTCTTGCCACCTCTTCTTAATATCTTCTGCTTCTGTTAGGTCCATACCATTTCTGTCCTTTATAGAACCCATCTTTGCATGAAATGTTCCCTTGGTATCTCTAGTTTTCTTGAAGAAATCTCTAGGCTTTCCCATTCTGTTGTTTTCCTCTATTTCTTTGTATTGATTGCTGAGGAAAGCTTTCTTATCTCTTCTTGCTATTCTTTGGAACTCTGCATTCAGATGTTTATATCTTTCCTTTTCTCCTTTGCTTTTCACCTCTCTTCTTTTCACAGCTATTTGCAAAGCCTCCTCAGACAGCCATTTTGCTTTGTTGCATATCTTTTCCATGGAGATGGCTCTTGATCCCTGTCTCCTGTACAATGTCATGAACCCCCGTCCATAATTCATCAGGCACTCTATCTATCAGATCTAGTCCTGAAAATCTATTTCTCACTTCCACTGTATAACCATAAGGGATTTGATAGGTCATACCTGAATGTTCTAGTGGTTTTCCCTACTTTCTTCAATTTAATCTGAATTTGGCAAAAGGAGTTCATGATCTGAGCCACAGTCAGCTCCCAGTCTTGTTTTTGCTGACTATATAGAGTTTATCCATCTTTGGCTGCAAAGAATATAATCAATCTGATTTTGGTGTTGACCATCTGGTGATGTCCATATGTAGAGTCTTCTCTTGTGTTGTTGGAAGAGGGTGTTTGCTATGAGTGTGTTCTCTTGGCAAAACTCTATTAGCCTTTGCCCTGCTTCATTCCATATTCCAAGGGCAAATTTGCCTGTTACCCCAGGTGTTTCTTGACTTCATACTTTTGCATTCCAGTTCCCTATTATGAAAAGGACATCTTTTTTGGGTGTTAGTTCTAAAAAGTCTTGTAGGTCTTCACAGAACCGTTCAACTTCAGCTTCTTCAGTATTACTGGTTGGAGTATAGACTTGAATTACTGTGATATTGAATGGTTTGCTTTGGAAACAAACAGAGATCATTCTATCATTTTTGAGATTACATCCAAATACTGCATTTCGGACTCTTTTGTTGACTATGATGGCTACTCCATTTCTTCTAAGTGATTCCTGCCCACAGTAGTAGATATAATGGTCATCTGAGTTAAATTCACCCATTCACCCTTTCTTTTTCACACACACACACACACACACACACACACACATACACACATAAACTTCCTTAACTATTCCTAAACTATAATAGTTGCCAGCCCTCAGAAGTGTTCCCATGTTATGTATTTAATTTTTTCCCACACATTTACATGTATATTGCTTTAATTTCATGTGCATATCCATTTCATTTGTCCTTTTAAATATGCATGTTGTATATGTACATTTTTACCATATTATATTTTTATATAGATGTTGTTTTGGCTTTTTTCATGTGTATAGCCCCCCTACTTACAGTGGGATTAGAACTACTATCTTCTATTATACAGGTTTTGTTACTGATTAGAAGACATTAAAAGAGTTTCATTGAATGCTAATATTTAACTGTAACTTGTTAAAATATTCAAGAGAAATTGATGCTGATGACTTGGATATATATGAATGTATAAAATTTTAATTATGAAAGAGGGTTAGAATCGATTAAAGCAGTGAACTAAACATCAGTAACAATGAAATAAAAGCTGTAACAAATGTTAGTTAGGTAACCGATGCATAAAAAACAGTTGATCAAATTTTAACTCTTCAAGTTCTTAAATATAGCCTATATCCACACCCTCTCTTTTTCACACACACACATACACACATAGACACACACATACCTCTGAATACATAAGGAACGATGTCAGATTATCCACCAGGTGAGTGGTGAGAGGCACCCAGATGAAATCACCAGAGATCACCTCCTGGCAACACGGGAGATCAGAGAAAACAGCTAGTCCTCAACAGAGAGATAGCCTCCATCATGCTTCATAATCTGAGTCTGATAACTTTGATTACTCATCAGAGAACAATGCAGTGAAAATCAGGACCTTGAGTTTAAATGAATAACCTTTCTGTGAAGTATTATGTAGATGTAATTGAAGATTATAGTCCATAATCAATTGACAGTAAGGGAAGTTACCTTAGATAATTGGAACGAGCCTGATTTAATCAGTTGAAAGGCTTTAAAAGCAGGGCTAATGCTTCTCTGAGAGAAGAAACACTGCCTCAGAACAGCATTATTAGCCTGTGTGTTCCAGCCTCTTCTTCCTGACAGCCTGTCTTACAGATGTTACACTTGCTGAGCCAATTCTTTGTGATAAATCTTTGAGTGGACACTTCCTCCTGATTCTGCTTCTCTGATTGGACTCTACCTGACAAAAACCTCACAGGAAGTGCAGAGGGGCATCACTCCTGAAGTTCTGACATGAATAGAATTGTTAAATCTGTAACAAAAGAACAAACTCAGAAAGTTATTTTAAGATATAACTGACAGACATGACACATTGGCTACTATACTACACAATAGACAGGTCTGGAGAGTTTTTAGGATACAATCTAGGCAGTGGTTCTCAATTTTCAGATATGTACATTCACCTAGAGTCTTTAAAATTCAGGTTCTGATTCAGAGCTCATAAGCTCAGAGTTTTTCGATTCTGCATTTCTCACCAATGTACCTCTGATGCAGGGGCTCTGGTCCACAGGAGGAACACACTTGGAGTAGCAAGGACTTGAGGGGATCATGTGGTCAAATAAAGTGTCTTGAACGCCTTTCTTTGGCCAAAGTGTTGTAATTGGCAGTGTGTTAACTAGGCTACAGGAGAAGACCAATAGAGGTTTTGCCCAGCTCCCAATCTGAATCCCTGGAAGACACAGGTGTTGTTAAGGTGCTGTTATCTCAGAGCTAGGTAGGGAAAACCAACACTGTAAAAGAGAAGCAGTTGATAGCTGAGCTAGATACTTGGGTCTTGGATTTAAAATGTCTTTGCGTTTCTCACCAATAAATCCAGGAGTCTTGGGTTCTCTTTTGAGAACCTCTCTGAAAAGCCACAGAGGCGCTATAAGCACAGATAAAATGAATGATATCTGGAAGCAGGAAACAAGCTTTGGAACTAGGGCAGATGTCAGGAATCTTAGATCCTGTGATGGATAACACATCACCTTGAATGGAGAGACAAAGTGACTTGTCAGTGATCACCCAGGAAGGATGATATTCTGCAGCCAAAACCAAGAATGACACAAAAACATGTGGAACTCTTGGTAGTGTAGACCTTAGGGATACAAATCAACAAACCATCTTGGGAAGACACTAGGGAAGAGAAAGGGAACAAGACTCTACAGACAATTCCAAAGTGACTAAAAGCCTTAATTATCATAAATATGCATGCTGTAATTCCGCAGAACAAAAAGAGGTGGATTTAAATGATTAATGGGAGCATTACTGATAGTATGGTTCAAGAGTGTTGTAAATTAAAAATACTTTATGGCTTAGCATGTAACTAATCAATATCTATTATTTTATTTCTTAGAGAAAAACAAACCAATTGTGAAAAGTGAAATTTTGGAACATAGCCCAATAATAAACTAGACATTGAATGAACAGCATTGCTCAACACGTGTCTGAAAGTTTAAAGTTGATTCAGATCAGAATCTGCTTCTGGCAGTAGCAAAATGCATTCTTCTGTAAAATCCTTCCTCCTGAAAATGGCTAGAAAGTTAGATAAACTGATTTCCAAGAATACATTTGTTTGGAGTTTCTTAGACAAGTTAAGAATTAAAGGCTCAAAATCTGGAAGAGACTAGAAGACACAGTTGATAGCACCATTTGGTCTCTTTCTCTTTGAAGCAACTGAGTACATTGAATATATTGTCTGAAGTTCAGAAATTTCATAGAGTTTTATAAAAGTTGCTTAACAGGGATCACAAAAACTGGGATTCAGATCCTGTCATGGAACAAAACCACAGTAAGTAACCAGACATATTCTAAGTAGAAACATGAATGGGAAGCAGACTGACGTTTATGGGAAGTGACTGCCAATTTCAAATTTTCTCTACCTATAATTTAATTAAAGTGATTGTGCTTATTAGTATAGCTAACTTAGCCTATTCAATAACTGCCCCCCCAATTAAAAGGACTAGAAAAGAATTAAAAAGTTTGTGTATTTATGTTCACCTGTAATTGCATTAAATATTAATGGATACAATATCCTAGTTAAAGGGAAGGTTGTTTCACTGCACCATGAAAATCTATGCTTCTAATAGGAGACTCATCTGGAATATAAGAAAACAGACAGTTTATAATTTAAAATTTGAGAAATGAAACCATGCAAACACACAACAGAAGAAACTTGTAGAGCCATACCCAAGTCAACCTTAAAGCAAATGACATTTCTAGATTTAAACATGAATTTTCCAAATGACTACATGATCAAAACAACCAGAAATAGGTTAAAATTATAAATCTAAAGCTATATGAAATATGACCATATATTATGCAAGAAGTAACAGAATATGATAAAGGCATATTCCCAATCACTTTAGGATATTTTAATACCTTTATCTGTGATTGAAAGAATGACTAAAAAATGATCAATGCCAATATAGAAAATTTGAGCAAAATAAATAAATGACATAACTGATCTTAGAATTTCCAAAACTTCAGAATATAGTTTTAATTACACTTGTAATTATTACTAAAACTGACCACATTCTGTGCCTTAAATCAGGTAAAAAGATAAAAAGATTAATCTGGTACAGCCCTTCTGAAAAGCAATCTGTACAAATATTTCAAGAGCTTTAATACATTTTTATCCTTTTACTTTGTTCTTTTTTTTTTTACTAAGAATATAATGAGATGAAGACAAATGTTAATAAAGAAATACCTTTTAGAATATGACTACTTATATTTTCATTAGGCTGAATGGTCCAAATGGGTGTAAAATCACATTTTAGATATATCTATAGTACTTTGGCCACCTCATGCAAAGAGTAAACTCATTGGAAAAGACTCTGATGCTGGGAGGGTTTGGGGGCAGGAGGAGAAGGGGACGACAGAGGATGAGATGGCTGGATGGCATCACTGACTCGATGGACGCGAGTCTGAGTGAACTCCGGGAGCTGGTGATGGACAGGGAGGCCTGGCGTGCTGCGATTCATGGGGTCGCAAGGAGTCAGACATGACTGAGCAATTGAACTGAACTGATAAATTAATATTATACAATGATTAAAGTAATATTTTAAAACAAATTTAAGGTTTCCAAATATGTTCAGAATCAAGTCTTAGAATATAAAATATAAACATTGCAAATATGTAGAGTAATGAAAATGCTATCACTCAGCTTCTATCGACTGACTCTCATATACTAGTTATTCAATTTTCTGAAGATGTTCCCAGAAAAACAGTAGTTGTTTTCTGTAATGTTCTTTCTATTCTATCTCCTGAATTAGTCATTTGTGAAGATGAGATCATCAATATTGATATATTAAGAAGCCTAGTACTAAATTTAAGTATATTATCAAATCTTACTATGTTTATTCATTCTCTAGATGTGAGATCACCACTTGTTTAATTTACTTTGATTTAAAAGAAGAACGATATTACAATCCATACTTTAATGTGTGCACAAATTTCAAGGCTGTTATTGAGTAGCTGAATTTGTTATACACTAGCTTAGAAGTACATACATGGAAGTAATCATTCTGAATATATTGTATTTCTGGCACAGTAGTCATCTGTTGATTTGTTCAACTTAAAAAAATATGCATGTTGCATTAGTCAGTGTTTCTGGGAGCAGATCAAGTCACTGATTTTTTTCTATCCACTATTTTATTTTATGACCTTACTTTGCCCTGGGTCACATATTAACTCAGAAAGGAAACCACACCATTATTCCAAAGTCTAGAGTAACTCTCTACTGACGCGTTACCTGTCAAGCATTCTGACTTGGAAACTGTGAGAGTGCATCACATTTCTTAGATATCTCTTTTGTGATGAAGATTTCCTCCAATTGAAGAGATTTATCATCATGAAACCCTATTTCCTGGCTTTATATTAAACCATCTACAGGGGAAAATTACATATTGTGACACAAAAAATCTCTCAAGCAAATAAAGAAGAGTACCTTGTCACTTAAGAAATACACCCAGTGGAGAGAGCTTTGACTGATGAACACAAAGCATGAATGGAAACTAACCAGTAAAAGCTTCTTGAAACTCGTGGCTCTCCTATTGTTGCCAGATTGTTTCAATATGCAGCTTTTCAAATTTCTTAATAGAGGAAAACAAACAGAAATGCTTTACATTAACATTTCTATTCCTTCATTTTGATGATACTCTGTGGTTCTATGAAAATTTACAAGATCTTCTAGAACTAACACCTCCAAAAGATGTCATTTTCATTACAGGGGATTGGAATACAAAAGTAGCGACTCAAAAGATTCCAGGAGTAACAGGCAAATTTGGCCTTGGAGTATAAATTGAAGCAGGGCAAGGGTAACAGAGTTCTGCCAAGAGAACACACCAGTCATAGCAAACATCCTCTTCCAACAGCAGAAGAGAAGACTCTACATGCAGACATCACCAGATGGTCAACACTGAAATCAGATTGATTATATTCTTTGCAGCCAAAGGTGGAGAAGCTCTATACAGTCAGCAAAAACAAGACTGGGAGATGACTGTGGCTCAAATCATGAACTCCTTATTGCCAAATTCAGACTTAATTGAAGAAAGCAGGGAAAACCATTAGACCATTCAGGTATGACCTAAATCAAATCCCTTAAAATTATACAATGGAAATGACAAATAGATTTAAGGGATTAGATCTGAGAGACAGAGTGCCTGAAGAACAATGGGCAGAGGTTCATGACACTGCATAGAAGGCAGTGATAAAGACCATCCTAAAGAAAAAGAAATGCAAAAAAGCAAAATGGTTGTCTGAGGAGGTCTTGCAAATAGCTGAGAAGAGAAGTGAAAGGGAAAAGAGAAAAGGAAAGATATACCCATTTGAATGTAGAGTTTCAAAGAATAGCAAGGTGAGATGAGAAAACCTTCCTCAATGATCAACACAAAGAAATAGAGGAAAATATAGTGGGAAAGACTAGAGATCTCTTCAAGAAAATTAGAAATACCAAGGAAACATTTCATACAAGGATGGACACAATAAAAGACAGAAATTGTATGGACCTAACAGAAGCAGAAGATATTAAGAAGAGGTGTAAGAATACATAGAAAAACTATATAAAAAAAAAAGATCTTCATGACCCACATAACCACGATGATGTGATCACTCACCTACTGCCAGACACCCTGGAATGTGAAGTCAAGTGGGCCTTAGGAAGTAGCACTACAAACAAAGCTACTGGAGGTGAAGGAATTCCAGTGGAGCTGTTTCAAATTCTAAAAGATGATGCTGAGAAAGTGCTGCACTCAATATGCCAGCAAATTTGGAAAACTCAGCAGTGACAACAGGACTGGAAAAAGTCAATTTTCATTCCAATCTCGAAGAAAGGCAGTGCCAAAGAATGTTCAAAGGGCCATACAATTGCACTCATCTCACACGCTAGCAAAGTAATGCTCAAAATTCTCCAAGCCAGGCTTCAGTGGTACATGGACTGTAAAGTTGCAGATGTTCAAGCTGGATTTAGAAAAGGCAGAGGAACCAGAGATCAAATTGCCAACATCCACTGGATCATTGAAAAAGGAAGAGAGTTCCAGGAAAACATCTACTTCTGCTTTATTGATATTTCAAAGCCTTTGCTTATGTGGATCATAACAAACTGTGGAAAATTCTGAAACAGATGGATATTCGAGAATACCTGACATACCTCCTGAGAAATGCAGGTCAAGAAACAACACTTAGAACTGGACAAGGAACAATAGAGTGGTTCCATAATGGTAAAGGAGTATGTCAAGGCTTTATATTGTCACCCTGCTTACTTAAACTATATGCACAGTAAATTATGCACAATGCTGGACTAGATGAATCACAACCTGGAATCAAGATTGTTGGGAGAAGCATCAATAACCTTAGAAATGCAGATGACACCATCCTTATGGCAGAAAGTGAAGAACTAAAGAGCCTCTTGATGTAAGTGAGAGGGGAGAGTAAAAAAGTTGGCTAAAACTCAACATTCAGAAAAGTAAGGTCATGGCATCCGGTCCCATCACTTCATGACAAATAGATGGGGGAAAAATGGAAACAGTGAGAGACTTTATTTTTCTGGGCCCCAAAATCACTGAAGATGGTGCCTGCAGCCATGACATTAAAAGACACTTGCTCCTTGGAAGAAAAGCCATGACCAACCTAGACAGCATGTTAAAAAGCAGACACATTACTTTGCTAAAAAAAAAAGTCTGTCTATTCAAAGCTATGGCTTTTCCACTAGTCATGTGTGGATGTGAGAATTGGACTATAAAGAAAGCTGAATTCTGAAGAATTGATGCTTTTGAACTGTGGTGTTGAAGACTCTTGAGAGTCCCTTGGATTGCAAGGGGATCCAACCAGTCCATCATAAAGGACATCAACTCTGAATATTTATTGGAAGGACTGATGCTGAAGCTGAAACCCCCTACTTTGGCCACCTGATACAAAAAACTGACTCATTGGAAAAGACCTTGATGCTGGGAAAGATTGAAGTCAGGAAGAGAAGAAGAGTACAGAGAATGAGATGGTTGGATGGCATCTCTCACTCAATGGACAGAGTTTGAGCAAGTTTCGGTATTTGGTGAAGGATAGAGAAGCCTGGTGTGCTGCAGTCTATGATCTGCATGAGTCAGACATGACTAAGTAACTGAACTGAACTGATTCTTATGAGATATATATGTGTGTATATATATATATATATATATATACTGCAAGATCGATCAATCACTTCAGTTCAGTCGCTCAGTTGTGTCCAAATCTTTGTGACTCTGTGAACTGCAGCACGCCAGGCCTCCCTGTCCATCACCAACTCCTGGAGTCCACCCAAACATTTTTTGCTTAATTTACATTCCAATCATCACATAGAGGAAAAATCAAGGAGAAATACTGAAGGGCACATGTGGTGAAGGACCTCTGAGAATTCAGTGCAGGAGTTCTTACCTCTTTATAAATATAATAAAGAGAACTTGCCTTTTTAATGGCTGCAAATATGTTCAGAAACCAGAGTTGATATAAATTATAGTTATGGTCCAGTTACCACAAATCCCCACCCTCTACTCTCATTTTGGGGTCAGAAAATGATCAAAATCCCTTTAAGGTGAATGGTACCTTATAGCAAAAAAGAAAAAAAAAATGAAAACAACCCTTCAATTTTTCTGGTCTCCAAATATGTATTATTTCTGTTGTATTGGTTAAGGTTCCTGTGTTAGTTGTTTGGGGACACACAATTGCAATGTAACTGATACAACTCTGAGGGCTACATACTGACACTTTCATTTTCTTCACTTCTGAAATCAAACAATACAAGGAATCACTTTGCTTAAAATTGAAATATTGAGTCTTTTCTGACAGTCCAGTGGTTGGATTCTGTGCATGAACTGCAGAGGGTATGGGTTTGATCCCTAATTGGAGAACTAATATCCACATTCTGCTCAACAGGGCCAGAAAATTTAAAAAAAAAAAAAAAAGTAAAATTGCAGTGTTATTCCACCTAATAATCCAACATTGAAGTTGTGTGATTCTGAATCATATTAAAGAAGAGTTAAGAGAAACTGAGCAACAAAAATAGAAAACATTTGCCAAATTTAAGTTGTACTCCACATACAATTTTGTAATTTTACACAAATTACACAAATTTGTGTATCCACACAATGTTTAATATATCATGGTGAAATACTGTTTCTATATCCATTAAATTAACATACATAGGTAATATTAGTGACTAAATATTATTTGGTGTGACACAGATCTTAATAAATAATGAAATTGCTAATTAATAAGGGCCAAGGAGATCAAACCAGTCAATCCTAAAGGAAATCAACCCTGTATATTCATTGGAAGGACTGATGCTGAAGACCCTGATGTCGGGAAAGATTGAAGGCAAAATAAGAAGAGGGTGGCAGAGGATGAGATGTTTGCATATACTCACTGGCTCAATGCACATGAACTTGGGTAAACTCTGGGAGACAGTGAGGGACAGGAAAGCCGGGTGTGCTCCTGTCAATGGGGTTGCAAAGAGTTGGACAGGACTTACTGACTGAACTACAACAAGAGGCCGTGCTATGGGATTTCTGGCCACGTCTTCACAAGCCTGACCCTCTCTCCTCTTGCTTCCTAAGCATATCGATGGTGGTTTCCTGTAGTGCACACTCTTCTCTGTGTTTGCAGATCACCCTTGCTTTAGTTGTCTACTCTTTGCAGATATGCTCCAAACCCATTTCACCAGCACAGGTGGTTTCCTGAACTCAGACTCATGACAAAATATGTCCCACAAAACCCTTCCCCTCCTCTCAAATCTGCTTTTCTTCAGTGGTTGCTGACATTAGGTAAGAATGCGCCCAATGGCACGTCTGCCTCCACTGCAAGTTTGTGGCAAGGTCTCTTCCTCAACATCAGTGAATCATACACTTCTCTGTCTCAGGTCATTTTAACAATTTAAAAATTATTGTGAACCAAAAGTGTTTTTGTGGGTGTGAGTTGCATCTTTTCATACTTATCAAATTAGAAGTCAATTGGGAGATATTTTTTAATGTCTAACTCATCAGTTTCCATATAAAAAACGGCAATCCATTTCATGTTAACAAAAATAACATTGTCTTTGTGAAGACATAACTATAGTCTCCAAAATATAGAAATTAGCAAAAAAAAATAGTGTTGCTTAACATTTGATGAATCTCTTTAGTGTCCAGCTTATATTTAATTAGCTGGAGTTTCAGATCTGCTTATAAATTCGATCTGCCTTGGGAGATGCCTACTGTAATCTCATGAAACAATGGGAGTAAAAAGGTAAATTATGTCATTATTATTATGGAAATAATTCTGAGAGATAAGAAAGCCTTCCTAAGTGATCAATGCAAAGAAATAGAGGAAAATGATAGAATGAAAAAGACTAGCAATCTCTTCAATAAAATTAGTGATACCAAGGGAACATTTCATGCAAATATGGGCTCAGCAAGGACAGAAATGATATGGACCTAAAAGAAGCAGAAGATATTTAGAAGAGATGGCAAGAATACACAGAAGAACTATACAAAAAAAGAACTACACATAATCACGATGGCATGATCACTCACCTAGAGCCAGACATCCTGGAATGTGAAGTCAAGGGGCCTTACTTAGGAAGCATCACTATGAACAGAGCTAGTGGAAGTGATGGAATTCCAGTTGAGTTATTTCAAATCCTAAAAGATGATGCTGTAAAAGTGCTGCACTCAATATGCCAGCAAATTTAGAAAACTCAGCAGTGGCCACAGGACTGGAAAAGGTCAGTTTTCATTTCAATCTCAAAGAAAGACAATGCCAAAGAATGCTCAAACTACTGCACAATTGTACTCATCTCAACCACTAGCAAGGTAATGTTCAAAATCCTTCAAGCTAGGCCTCAACAGGACATGAATGAGGACTTCAAGATGTTCAAGTTGGATTTAGAAAAGGCAGAAGAACCAGAGATCAAATTGCCAACATCTGCTGGATCATTGAAAAAGCAAGAGAGTTCCAGAAAAGCATCTACTTTTGCTTTATTTACTATGCCAAAGCCTTTGACTGTGTGGATCACAACAAACTGTGGAAAATTCTTCAAAAGATGGGAATATCAGACAACCTGACCTGCCTCCTGAGAACTTTACATGCAGGTCAAGAGCAACAATTAGAACTGAATATGGAACAGCAGTCTGGTGCCAAATAAGGAAGGAGTACGCCAAGGCTGTATATTGTCACCCTGCTTATTTAACTTATATGCAGAGTACATCATGAGGAATGTTAGACTGGATGAAATACAATTTGGAATCAAGATTGCCAGCAGAAATATCAATAACTTTAGATATGCAGATGACAACACTCTTATGGCAGAAAGCAAAGAGGAACTAAAGAGCTCTTGCTGAAAGTGACAGAGGAGAGTGATAAAGCTGGCTTACAACTCAACCTTCAAAACATGAAGAAAATGGCATCTACTCCTATCACTTCATGGGAAATAGATGGGGGAATAATGGAAACAGTGAGAGACTTTCTTTGGGGGGGCTCCAAAATCACTGAAGATGGTGATTACAGCCATGAAATTAAAAGATGCTTGCTCCATCGAAGAAAAGCTAAGACCAACATAAACAGTATATTAAAAAGCAGAGACATTACTTTGCCAACAAAGGTCTGTCTAGTCAAAGCTATGGCTCTTCCAGCAGTCATGTATGGATGTGAGAATTGAACTATAAAGAAAGCTGAGTGCTGAAGAATTGAGGCCTTTGAACTGTGGTGATGGAGAAGACTCTTGAGAGTCTTTTGGATTACAAAGAGATCGAACCAGACTATCCTAAAGGAGATCAGTCCTGAATATTGATTAGAAGGACTAATGCTGAAGCTGAAGCTCTAATACCTTGGTTACCTATTGCGAAGAACTGACTCATTGCAAAAGACCCTGATTCTGGGAAAGATTGAAAGTGGCAGGAAAAGGACACAAGAGAGGATGAGATGTTTGGATGACATCACTGTCTCAGTGGATATGAGAAAGCTCTGTGTGTTGGTGATGGACAGGGAAGCCTGGTGTACTGCAGTCCATGGTGTTGCCAAGGGTCAGACACGACAGAACGACTGAACTGAAGTGAACCTGAGAATGGCACAGAAGGGTCTCAGGACTCACAAGGGTCTTCCTGGCCATAGAGCAGCCTCTGTCTTTACTCTGTGCTGTGTCAAGTAGGACAAATTCTCTATCACACTATCACAGAAACCTACCCATAGAAAATGTCATGGGAATCTGAGGTGAGGTTTTACATGGGATACTTCATGTAATTTTTTAAAACAAGGAAGAAAAAAGAACAAAGAGGAACAAAATACCCATTGGACACTCACTGTGTTCTCGCTTCTCTGTGATGTTCACGAAAGTCTTCTCTAATACTACCCCACCCTACCTTGGTCTGTAATTGTCTTTTGGCTCTAGGCTTTACTATTTTTCCCTTCTGCTCTTGATTTTGTTTCCCAGTTGAAAAGAAAAAAAAAAATTGTCCTTATGTAAAGTTAGTAGGCATTCAATGGTTCTATTGCAAGCAATAAAACATTTTATAGCCTTACTATATACATAGTGAGATCTGCTCTAAAATGTTGCATTGCCTAGCTGACATACCTGAAAAGAAAGTCAAACTAAACCTATTCTTTTGAATTACACTTTTGCTGTCTTTGCTAGATATTGGGATAGTGGAGGATATATCTGGCACTCAGATAATCCATTTGGGGCCTCTTGGTCTTGTTCTGCCAAGTTTTCATGGTAAATGTAGAAGTGCAACAGCTCAACATGAAAAGACTGTGCTGTCCCAGCTTCAGACCCACAACTACTGAGATGGATGTTAGAAATTTTGCTATTGACCCACAAGACTTTGAGGTGCTATTCATTTTTTTTAAAGTTTTCTTTTTTCTCTATGTTGTTCACATTGGGTCATTTCTATTGATCTATCTTCAGCTTCACTGACTCTTTATTCCCTTATTTCATTCTGCTGACAGACCCATTCAGTCAGTAAGGGAGCAGTTTCTTCTTCTTCACTACTCCTCCTTCTCCTTCCTCATTTCTATATTTTCAGTCCTAAATTTTCTATTTAGCTTATCTCTATTGCTTCTATTTCTTTTGTGGAGACTATTCTTTTTTTTTTTTTCATTAGTCTCAAAATGATTTCCAATTAATTGTTTGAACATTTGTACAATAGCTGCTTTTAGTCTTGGCCAAACAATTGATCTCTCATTTTGTCATTGATTCTCTTACATGTGTTTTCCTCTGTTGAGATAATCTTTTTTATTCATATACAAAATCATTGTGGATTGCATCTTTGATATTTTAGTACTACATTGTAAATCTTATATAAATTATATGGAGTTTTTTTTTTTTTTTCCAAGCAAATGGTCTACTTACTTAGGTTCAGGTTGCAAGTTTCAATCTTCATTTTGTGATTTCTAATCCCAATGTCATTTCAATTTTCAAATTCTTTGCAAGTGTTATTTTGATCTATCCCATCTGCATGCCATTCTGTGTCCAGTCTGGACCTTGGGTGCTATGTTTGATTTCAGGTCTCAAATTCTTCTGAATAGGATCATATGTAAAGGTGGCACTGGTGATAAAGAAGCAGCCTGCTGGCGCAGGAGATGTAAGAGGTGTGGCGTCAATCCCTGGGTCAGGAAGAGTCTCTGGAGGAGGAGGGCATGGCAACTCACTCCAGTATTCTTGCATGGAGAATCCCGTGGAGGGGACTGGCAAGCTATAGTCCATAGGGTCACAATGAGTCGGACATCACTCAAGTGACTTAGCATATGTGAATAGAATAGCTAGGTTGCAGGTCAGTCCAGGAGCCCATAAGTGACTTTTTGTGGCTATTTTCCTGAGTTCGCTTCTGTGTCATCTCCCCAGAATTTTATAGCTTGCAGTGATTCCCTTTTCAAGTCTCTGTCCAGACAGCTCGTGCTTTAATTATCCTCTGCTGAGCATTATTGTCACTGCTTCTGTAACTAGAAAGCAGGTAGATAAAGGACAGAGAGCGGAAAAATATAGCAATGGGCTTTTCTCATCATTGCAGGACCATAACTTTTCTGATTTGAGTGGAGAGTTCAGAATCCTTTCCTTAGAATTCTCAGAATTCTCCCCTCAGTTCCATCAGAATTCTGAAATCTTTGTGTTCCCATCATTGCTGCTGCCACAGAAATATTCAGGAACAGAGGCTGAAAAGGAAAGAGTAAAAGATAAAACAGAGCATTCCCCTCTGTCTCTGGATGTTAGAACTTTCCTCTCTCTGAGACATAACTACAGGCTTCTCTAGAAACTTCACTTCTGATATTAGCTATTTAAGATTAGTTTAAGGGCTTCTAGAAAATAAAAACAATGATAAATTCACTGTCATTTAGATGATAGTTCAAATTCTTGTCTTTTCTCTTAATCAACTTGTTATTTTCTTTGGAATTCTGAAATAGTAGACCCTTGCATTCTGTTCAGGTTTCATAGCTGCATGGGCTGATTATTTGTTCATAACTTGAACTGAAACGCTAACATTTTATCCCAATATATTAGCAATGCAGAATGGTTATGGTGTTATTGCCATTGTTTGAAAACTGGTTATATTATTTCATGCATCTTGATGTTTCATTGAGGAACTGTGTTTGTTCAAAGCTGGGTCTACACGGAAAGTGTTAAAAACCTCATGGCAACCCTGGTCTGACAGAGACCTGTCACTGAGCATCTGTCTGAGAATCAGAGAAAATACCTCTAGGAGTAACTTCTCTATCAGAAAAATAAAAGATATTCTCTCAGATTCAAACATTTCACCATCATATATTATTAGTTATGTAATATCTGTGTTGTTCCTGTTGGCCAGTCACTACGTTGTGTCTGACTCTGTGATCCCATGGACTACAGCACAGCAGGCTTCCCTGTACTCCAGTATCTCCTGGAGATTGTTCACGTTCATGCCCATTGAGTCAGTGATGCTATCTAACCATCTCATTCTCTGCTGTGCTCTTATCCTTTGCCTTCAGTCTTCCCCAGCATGTTTACGTACGCTCCTTCAAAAATTTCCATTTTAATTTTTTGTTGATGGACTCTTTGGGTAAAATTGAACCCTGAGTTAAATTTCAACAGCTATCCCTCTCCCCAGTACTCCCAACTCTGATTCTTAGCACAGCCATGGGTCTCCCTTGAAATAAATATGCTCCAAAAAGAAATGAACGATTTATTGCTCCTCCTGATTGAAATATTGTCTTTTTATTTTATAACTCTTAAGTCACCATCCATCAACATTTGGAACAGTTTAATTTCTCTCTCATTTTTTTTCATTTACAATTTTAAAAAAACACTTAATTGAGGTATAATTTACATATAAATATCTATACATATTTAAAATATATATAATTTGATGAGTTTAAAGATTATACACTGGAGAAACCATCACCACAATCTATGCCATAAGCACATCTATCACCTCCAAATGTTTTCTCATAACCTCTTTGTTGTTATTATTATTTGATAAGAACATTTAACATACAATCTATAGACTCAGTGAATTTTAAAGCACACAGAATACTACTGTTAGTTACAGACTCCATGTAATACAATTCATGTCTACAGCTTATCAAGCAAGGCTTACAATGTTTGAATTATTTAAGAGGTCCACTTCTTAAGATTGGGAACAATGTATTTGGAAAGAACAGGAAGAATCATTATGACAAATAATCATTTCTTCCAAAAAAATTACTCAAAAGATTAAATTTCAAATATGATGATCAGTTTAATTTTAAGAAGAACAGTCATAATTAAAAACAGCTTATGAAGTATGCTACTACTTTTCTTTTAAGCATTCATACCAAATCTTTGTGGCTTTCAAATGTCCGTCATCTTTTTTTTTCTTACTGTTTCTTTAAATTTAGAGGGTATATGCTTTGCATGAAAATATCTTACTGTTTATTTCTGTTCTGCATAAATAGAAAGAATTTAAAACTTAGCAAGAGATTCCCATTATTAGTGCTTAAAGTTAAAAGCATGCTGGGATAAAATAAAACCATCTTATGCGGAAGCAGAAGTTCTGATCCTGTGACTTGACATCACATGTCCGTGTGAAGGAGGCCATGGAGGGCTCACAGTGCAGGAGTCCCAGAGTGGTATCACTGGGCTTGTTTTCTTTTTAAATAAATATTCATATAAGCTTCTATCATCCTGAATCTAGGGGAAACATATAACAGAAACATGAGTACATTCTTTCTCTTTAAGGGAATGCTTTCTTGCCTGTTTGTGATGGTAAGAATGCCTGCGAGTTTGCTACTAGTGTTACTCTCATGTTATCGTAATAATATGTTGCTCAGAGATGGCAAAAAATATGTCTACTTGTAATTATTGGAAAAAAGTCAGAAGATAGGTCATCTTTCTCTGTTATCAATTTGTTTGTGTAGTATTTATTATAACAGGATTGGAATTAAAATTAAATCAGTGGATATGTGATCGATACTAATGCTTCACTTTGGAGAATGTTGTAAAAACCTACTAATTTAACAATGAAATAGAAACATAAACCTTTCCAATAGTAATTTAGAAAACATATTTTATGTGAAGTCAGTTTTGGTAGACCTCAATTGTGGACTTCATTTAAAAGCTGTCAGATAAAACAGCTGAAAGCTACCATCACTGAAGGTACTTGTGGAGAAGTGATAGAAGGTAGGTCTTTAAGATGCAAATGAGATACAAGTGAAAGAACACTATATTTAACAGATGAAACCAATTCTGAAGTCTCCATAGCAACTACCAAAACGTTAAGCATAAATTATGCCATTAAAGTGATCAAAGATAACTTTCCTTCAGCCTAAGCAATTTCAAGCCAGATGATGAGCCTGGTTCCTTTTCAGAAAGTCCTACTAAGTACCCTTCTAAAAGATAAATAGAACATCTTTTTATCTGTGAGGTATATTTCAGGCTAATAACCTTGGAAATAAATGTATTGCTTTAATGGAAGCAAAATCTAGGACTATTCTCTCTATAAGAAGAGGCACTTGTGTGAGTTTTGGCAGTCATGCCACATGATGACTCTGTTCTGAAGGAAATGAGGGAAAAAACCCTTTATTACATACCATCTCAATGATGATAAACACAGTAAATGCAGCTCCATTAATTTTAATTTTTATATTGCTCTGTGTAATATTAGTATGTGTGTGTGTGTTAAATACATCTGTCTGGAACAACTACATAGTAACATTTTGGTTTCAGTGTTAACTACATTCAGTTCAGACGGTAAATAATCCACCTGCAATGCAGGAGACCCGGGTTCAATCCCTGGATTATTTTTGGATTGGGAAGATCCCCTGGAGAAAGGAAGGCAATCCATTCTAGTATTCTTGTTGGGAAACCCCATGGATAGAGGAGCCTAAAAGGCTATAGTCCATGGAGACACAAAGAGTCCAACAGACTGAGTGACTAAAACTTCAGTGTTAACTATGTTCTAAATAATGAAACCACAGGTTCCTTGTGGATTTCTGAAACACTGTTTTTTATGTTTTGTACAACACCTTTGCCTTGATCCTTGACATGTATACTAGACAACTGTGAAATATTTAATACACTGTTCCACAAAATTCTCTTTATTCACATATAAAGTCATCATAATTATTTCAGGTGTCCTTTTTGCATTCCTGTAATTTTGATAAATTTTAGTGAGTTTTGTGGCTTCTAGATGAATCAAATAAGTTGACTAGGGCAATTTATAAATTATGTCAAAGTAAATACTATTGGATGGAAAGAATATTGCATTTGGGTCTAAGAATCAGCTATATAAAAATGAAGCGGACAAGTTGGAAACAAATATTTCATGTGCATGTGTAAACAGACCCTCACAGAAAATCATTTGAACCAAGACAGAATGAAACACAGATGTAATGCCTTATGGTAAAAGAAAGAAAGAATCTTGGGTATGTCTAGCTGGTAAGAATTTCCTTTCACAGAAACAGAAGTTTTTCCACCTTGGGAGGAAGATTAACTGTCGGTTTATTTTTGTTTGGGCTTCCCTAATAGCTCAGCTGGTAAAGAATCCACCTGCAATGCAGGAGACCCCCTTTTCAATTCCTGAGCTGGGAAGATCCGCTGGAGAAGGGATAGGCTACCCACTCCAGTATTCTTGGGCTTCCCTTGTGGCTCAGCTGGTAAAGAATTCGCCTGCAATTCCAGAGACCTGGGTTCGATCCCTGGGTTGGGAAGATCCCCTGGAGAAGGGAAAGGCCACCCACTTCAGTATTCTGGCCTGGAAAATTCCATGGACATATAGTCCATGGTGTCACAAAGAGTGAAATAAGACTGAATGACTATCACTTCACTTATTTTTGTCTGCAAGCTGTTTTACTTTCCACTCATACTAAATTACCATATTAATATTTAAATCATTTCCAGTAAGCTAGCTTAATTAGCCTTCTGAAGTTTAGGCAAGAGAGTTTATTTTTAATCTCCAGGAATAAGTACCTCTTTCAAGTTCTATTCCTCCAACATCCCTTGAGGTGTTGTTGTTTTTATCTATTATTTGTTGTCGCTGTAATCTGTAGTTCTCTTTTCGGAACTTTCATCATCTATTTTATTCCTAATAAGTGGAAAACTGAAAGTGTCAGTTGCTCAGTGGTGTTCAACTCTTTGAGACCCCATGGACTATAGACCACAAGATTCCTCTGTTCATGGAGTTCTCCAGGCATAAAATTCGAGTGGGTAGCCATTCCCTTTTCCAAAGGATTTTCTTGACCCAGGCATTGAAACTGGGTCTCCTGCATTGCAGGCAGATTCTTTACCTCTGTGTCTCCAAGAAAGCCCCATTGTCTTAATAGCTTTGTTCTTTCTTTCACCTTCATTTTTAGAAGGTGTCTTGACTTTGTCTTCCTTATTTCAGAAATGATGATTTTACTTTTATTTTATGTCCACTACTGATTTTTAACTTTATTTCATTCCTTTAACCTTGCAATTCATCCATGTTTCCATTTTCAGTGCATTCTTCTCCTCTCTATTCCTGCTTCTTTGTTTCTCCTGTTTAAAATTTCAGAGTATTTCCAGTCCTTATATCCCTTCCATTCTTGTGTGAGAAGCAGATGGATACATCCTGAGTATTGTGATTTTGTAGCCAGTGGCTTGCAGTCCTCACAGGCTATTCTAAATATCCCTTACTGGTGTTTATACCTATTTGAAAATCTTTCTCTAAACTCTGATGTGGCCTATTGTCCTCCTCCTTTCATGTCCAGGACCACTGCCAATTTTCATTTCTGATAGGTTTTGGGGAGGTTTTTTTTTTTTTTTTTTCCCTGTATATCTGAGAATTTGTAGCAATATCTTTAGTTGTTCCTTCTTTTTTTGGTTTGTAGTGGTCAATGTTAAAAACTATAAAAATAAAATTAGTACATTTAATTGAATCCTCACCATGTGTCAAACTTCCTTTAAGAGCTTTATTTAAATTTATTGTAATGATCCTGTAAAATAATATATACTGCCATTTCTCAAATTGAAGGTAAGAGAAGACTGAGGCAGACAGAGATCAGACAACTCATTCAAAGCGTGTTGTTGCAGATTCTAGGACACAGGTACCAGCCCAAGAAGTGTGGCTCCAAAGTCCAGGCAAGCTCACTCTGCCAGGCTCCTTCTTCCATTTTTGATGTATGTTTGCTGTGTTAGTCACTCAGTCGAGTTCGACTCTTTGAGACCCCATGGACTGCCTGGCTCCTCTGTCCATGGATTTCCTTAGGCAAGAATACTGGAGTGGCTTGACATTTCCTTCTTCAAGGGAATCCGCCCAACCCAGGTCTCCTGCATGGCAGGGGAATTCTTTACCATCTGAGCCACCTGGTAGCTGTATAGCCTCATAAATGCTGCTAAGTCACTTCAGTGGTGTTCGACTCTGCAACCCCATAGACGGCAGCCCACCAGGCTCCCCCGTCCCTGGGATTCTCCAGGCAAGAACACTGGAGTGGGTTGCCATTTCCTTCTCCAGCCTCATAAATGCCTGTGGCCTAAACTTCAAACGTGGCTTGGTGTTCTGGTCCCCTACTTCTTGTTCTCGCCTGTGTAACCATTTTCTATAACAGTCCACTCTGTATTCTAGTTCTATTTATTTAATGTGCTCTCCATCCCTATAAAATCAGAGTTACAGTCAATTTCTCTATCACTGTTGCCCACATGGTCTTCATCTCCCTCCCCAAATGTTAAGTCCCAGAAGGTCCCAGAAGGTTCTACACCTGAGCATGACACTGTAGTTCATTTAATACAATTTAAATGGACAATTCTGCAAGCCTAAGCCATTCAGGAATCGTGGATATGACAACAGCGCCCATCTGTGATGATGTATCATTTGTACATAACCTGCTCTATGTACAAATTCCCAATTACTTATAGCATATTTCTTGAAGCTCTAGTTCATAAATAAAGTTTAAAAAAAAGAGAGAGAGAAAAAGAAACATACCTAAAATAAGCAGTTATATTTAACTGGTAGCTGTGAAAATGTTTGCTTGTATATAGCTCACATAAGACATAGTAAGCCTTGTTCAGAGACAAAAGGCATCATCATAAGTGATTTTTCAAAAAAAATAATAAAAACCTATTGTATATACAAAAGCAATATATTTATTGGAGGAAATCTGCAATTTAAATTGCTAACTAATGTCATGAGCTTTGGAAGGTTATATGGAAACTGATAAATACAGTGGATGTAAATTAGGCCCTAACAAGTTACCATTTAACAAAGAGTCATAGCCTGTTTGGGGGGAGGACAGCTTTCATGATTTACGGGAAAATTTTTTTTTTAATATGAAGGTAATGCAAAACAAAGAAAAAGGCATTTGAATAATGAAGATGCACTATTTCCCACAAAAGCACTGGGGACCTTTGGTTCATTTGGAAGGTGATTGATAGGTCTTCACTGCAAATACTAGAATTAGGATGCAAACCCATGTATCCTGTTCCTCTGATATCCTTAACGTTTGAGTATTTATCATGAAGGGCTGGGCCCACTCCAGGTTTTAAAACCAACGATATTAAAGCTAGAGAATTTCAGATCATGTGATGTTGGACTTTTACTCTGTAGACACAGGATATTAAATTAATTGATTGTGAGTTTTAAAATGAAGTTGGGTTATTTGGGAAAAATCCCACTTTACCACCACCTGTAATCCTTTTTATATATTATAGCGTTTGGTTGGTTAGAATTTGTTGAGGATTTTTTGTATTCATAAGAGATATTGATGTGTAGGGTTCTTTTCTTGTGATGTCTTTGATTTTAGTATCAGGGTAATATCAATTTCATAAAATGAATTGGGAGTTTCTTTATCTTTTATTTTTTGGAAGTGCCTGTGAAGAGTTAATATTTATTCTTCATAAGATGTGGGTTAGGATTTACTAGTGAAGCCATTTGAGCCTAGACTTTTCTATTATATTTTTTCTTGTTTGGACATAAAAGTGTTTTTTTTTCTTTTAGTTTATAAATTAGATATTCACATTTGCTATTGGTTTTAAATTACTTATATCAAATATAAAAATCATAAAAAAATCAGTATTCTACTTTCAAAATTATAATGTTATCTTACATGATAACACTAAAAATAATTTTTTGGTAGCTTTTTGATTACTAATTTAATTACTTTATATATTCTAGGTCTGCTCACATTTTCTATTTATTTTCGAGTTAGTTTTGTAGTTTGTGCCTTTCTAGGAATTTGCTCATGTCATCTAAGTCATATAACAGATTAGCCTATAATTATTCATAGTATTTCTTGGTAATCATTTTTTATTTCTGTAAGATCAGCAATTGTATACTTACATCCATTTCCAGTGCTACTAAATTGCGTCTTCTTGTTCTCTTTCTCTCTTTCTGTTTTGCTTACAGTAATTTTATCTTTCATCAGACTAAAAAGTTGTCACTTTGTTGATTGTTTCAGAAAACCAGATTGCATATCATTGAATTTCTCTAAAGATTTTACTTTCTATTTCTTAATTTCCTATTTCCTTTGCTATTTTCTCTTTCAGCATTCTGTATGTTTAGTTTGCTCACCTTTCTCCAGTGTCTTAAGGTGGAAGGTTCGGTTACTGGTATAAAATCTTGCTTCTTCTTCACTGAAGTGTTTTTGCAGTTATGCATATCCCTCTAAGCACTACTTTAGCTACACCAATCCCACAGGATATGATGCATTGTGTCTTGGTTTACATGCATCTCCATGTTTGTAATTTCCTTATAATTTCTTCTTTGACCCATTGGCTATTTAAAATTCTGCTGTTGGACTTCCTTGGTGGTCCAGTTGTTGAGATTCCACTGCCAATGCAAGGTGAATCCCTGGTCTGAAAGATTCTACAAGCCACAAGGCAATGAAGCCTGTGCACCACAACCACTGAGCCACACTCTAGAGCCCGTGTCCACAGCCACTAAGCCTCACTCTAGAGCCCGTGTCCACAGCCACTGAGCCTCACTCTAGAGCCGTGTCCACAACACTGAGCCACACTCTAGAGCCCGTGTCCACAGCCACTGAGCCACACTCTAGAGCCCGTGTCCACAGCCACTGAGCCACACTCTAGAGCCCGTGTCCACAGCCACTGAGCCTCACTCTAGAGCCCGTGTCCACAGCCACTGAGCCTCACTCTAGAGCCCGTGTCCACAGCCACTGAGCCTCACTCTAGAACTCGTGTCCACAGCCACTGAGCCTCACTCTAGAGCCTATGTCCACAGCCACTGAGCCACACTCTAGAGCCCATGTCCACAGCCACTGAGCCTCACTCTAGAGCCCGTGTCCACAGCCACTGAGCCGCACTGTAGAGCGCTCGTCCACAGCCATTGAGATGCACTCTAGAGCCCGTGTGCCACAACCACTGAACAACACTCTAGAGCCCGTGTGCCACAAACAGTGAGCCATACTCTAGATCACGTGTTCCACAACTACTGAGCCCACATGCCACAACCACTGAAGCCTGTGTGCAGTAGAGCCTGAGCTCTACAACTAGAGAGGCCACCAGAATAAGAAGCCAGGGCACTGCAACAAAATGTAGTCTCTGCTTTCTACAGCTAGAGAAAGCCAGTGCACAGCAATGAAGACCCTGGTCATCTAAAAATAAAATAAATAGATACGTATTCTTTATCTTCACTTTTTTGTGAGTTTATAAAAGTTCATTCCATTACTGATTGCTAATTTTATTTATTTGGGATCCGAGAACTTATTTGTATTATTATAATTAATTTAAATTACTTGACATGTTTCGTTTCCTAGAAATGATCTATAACAAGGCTATATATTCTGCAATTGTTGGATGCAGTGTTCAGTATACAGATCAAGAATATTTGGTTTATAGTATAACTTTGTTGAAATTCTGCTTAGTTGTATCTGCTTAGTTGTATTACTGAGAGTGAAAGTGAGGTATAGAAATCAACTATTGTTGTTGAATTGTCAACTCCTCTCATTTCTATTTCAATCATGTCCTGATATATTAGCCACTTCAGTATTTGTAAGTTGCTGTTCCCATAGTACATTTTCCCATCCTTTTACTTTTGGACATGAAACAACAGACTGGTTCCAAATAGAAAAAGGAGTACGTCAAGGTTGTATATTGTCACCCTGCTTGTTTAACTTATACGCAGAGTACATCATGAGAAACGCTGGACTGGAAGAAACACAAGCTGGAAACAAGATTGCCAGGAGAAATATCAATAACCTCATATATGCAGATGACACCACTCTTATGGCAGAAAGTGAAGAGGAACTAAAAAGCCTCTTGATAAAAGTGAAAGTGGAGAGTGAAAAAGCTGGCTTAAAGCTCAACATTCAGAAAACTAAGATCATGGCATCTAGTCCCATCACTCCATGGGAAATAGATGGAGAAACAGTGGAAATAGTGGCTGACTTTACTTTTCTGGGCTCCAAAATAATTGCAGATAGTGATTGCAGCCATGAAATTAAAAGATGCTTACTCTTTGGAAGGAAAGTTGTGACCAATCTAGACAGCATATTAAAAAGCAGAGACATTACTTTGCCAACAAAGGTCCATCTAGTCAAGGCTATGGTTTTTCCAGTGGTCATGTATGGATGTGAGAGTTGGACTGTGAAGAAGGCTGAGTGCCGAAGAACTGATGCTTTTGAACTATGGTGTTGGAGAAGACTCTTGAAAGTCCCTTGGACTGCAAGGAGATCCAACCAGTCCATTCTGATGGAGATCAGCCTTGGGATGTCTTTGGAAGGAATGATGCTAAAGTTGAAACTCCAGTACTTTGGCCACCTCATGCGAAGAGTTGACTCATTGGAAAAGACTCTGATGCTGGGAGGGATTGGGGGCAGGAGGAGAAGGGGACAAAAGAGGATGAAATGGCTGGATGGCATCACGGACTCGATAGACATGAGTCTGAGTGAATTCTGGGAGTTGGTGATGGACAGGGAGGCCTGGTGTGCAGCGATTCATGGGGTCGCAAAGAGTAGGACACCACTGACTGACTGAACTTACTGACTAACAGACTGACTGACTGACTTTCAATGTCTTACATCTTTGAATCAAGAAGGAATCTCTACAAATAATATATAATTTGATTGTTTATTTCTATTTGTATCAGGTCTGACAAGACTGCCTTTTAGTTAGGTTAATTCATTTACACTTAATTGTCATGTTGATGTAATGGAGCAATTGGACTTATATCTACCATTTTACATTTTGTTTTCTGTATGTATCATGCAATTATTTTTTCTTTCTCTATTCTTAAGGCACTGCATGTTCAGTTCAGTTCAGTACAGTTGCTTGAACGTGTCTGAATCTTTGTGACTTCATCAACCACAGCACGCCAGGCCTCCCTGTCCAGCAGCAACTCCTGGAGTCCACCCAAACCCATGTCCATTGAATTGGTGATGCCATCCAACCATCTCATCCTCTGTCATCCCCTTCTCCTCCTGCCTCAATTTTTCCCAACATCAGGGTCTTTTCCAGTGAGTCAGCTCTTTGGATCATGTGGTCAAAATATTGGAGTTTCAGCCTCTACATCAGTCCTCCCAATGAACACCCAGGACTGATTTTCTTCAGGATGGACTCATTGCATCTTCTTGCAGTCCAAGGAACTCTCAAGTCTTCTCCAACACCACAGTTCAAAAGCATCAATTCTTTGGCACTCAGCTTTCTTTATAATCCAACTCTCACATCGATATATGACTAAAGGAAAAACCATAGCCTTGACTAGACGGACCTTTGTTGGCAAAGTAATGTCTCTGCGTTTTAATATGCTGTCTAGGTTGGTCATAACTTTCCTTCCAAGGAGTAAGCGTCTTTTAATTTCATGGCTTCAGTCAACATCTGCAGTCATTTTGGAGCCCCCCAAAATAAAATCTGACACTGTTTCCACTATTTCCCCATCTATTTCCCATGAAGTGATGGGACCAGATGCCATGATCTTCATTTTCTGAATTTTGAGCTTTAAGCCAACTTTTTCACTCTCCTCTTTCACTTTCATCAAGAGGCTTTTTAGCTCCTCTTCACTTTCTGCCATAAGGGTGGTGTCATCTGCGTATCTGAGGTTATTGATATTTCTCCCGGAATGCCATGATCTTCATTTTCTGAATTTTGAGCTTTAAGCCAACTTTTTCACTCTCCTCTTTCACTTTCATCAAGAGGCTTTTTAGCTCCTCTTCACTTTCTGCCATAAGGGTGGTGTCATCTGCGTATCTGAGGTTATTGATATTTCTCCCGGCAATCCTTATTCCAGCCTGTGCTTCATCCAATCCAGCGTTTCTCGTGATGTACTCTGCATAGAAGTTAAATAAGCAGGGTGACAATATACAGCCTTGACGTACTCCTTTCCCGATTTGGAACCAGTCTGTTGTTCCATGTCCAGTTCTAACTGTTACTTCCTGACCTGTGTACAGGTTTCTCAAGAGGAAGTTCAGGTGGTCTGATATTCCCATCTCTTGTAGAATTTTCCACAGTTTATTGTGATCCACACTGTCAAAGGCTTTGGCATAGTCAATAAAGCAGACTTTGCATTAAGTGAATATTTTCTCAGTTCATTTCAGTTCAGTCACTAAGTCGTGTCTGACTCTTTTCCACCCCATGTACTACAGCATGCTAGGCCTTCCTGTCCATTGCCAACTCCTTGAGATTACTCAAACTCATGTACATTGAGTCAGTGATCTCATCCAACCATCTCGTCCTCTGTCATCCCCTTCTCCTGCTTTCGATCTCTCCTAGCATCCAGGTCTTTTCCAGTGAGTCAGTTCTTCACATCAGGTGACCAAAGTATTGGAGTTTCAGCTTCAGCATCAATCCTTCCCATGAATATTCTGAACTGATTTCCTTTAGGATGGACTGGTTGGATCTCCTTGCAGTCAAAGGGACTCTCAAGAGTCTTCTCCAATAATACAGTTAAAAAGCATTCATTCTTCAGCACTCAGTTTTCCTTATAGTCCAACTCTCATATCCATGCATGACTACTGGAAAAACTATAGCTTTGACTAGATTAGAATATTTTCTGCTGTAAAATTTCAATTTATTCATTAATATTTTACTTCATTTATATTATATACTGACTTTTTTAAAGCTATTTCCTTAGTGATTCCTTTAGGTTTACCATATACAACTTAATGTATCCAAATCTTCTTCAGATTTATATTGCTGTTGTTGTTTAGTTCCTATGGCATCCTGACTCCTTGGTGACCCCATGGGCTGTAGCCCACCAGGCTTCTCTGTCCATGGCATTTCTTAAGAATACTGAATTGGGTTTCCATTGCCTTCTCCAGGGAATCTTCTTGCCCAGGTATTCAATCAGCATCTCGTGCCTTAGCAGGTGAATTCTTTACCACTCACCCACCTTTTATAAGGACTTATTTCCAGTTAAATATAGGTATTATTATTATTGCTCTACTCACCTTTTCTCCTTTTTCGTTTTATCATTAAACAAGTTAGAACTGTATATGTTACTCGCCCAAATATATGTATTACAATTATTACTTAATTTAAAATGTCACAAACCTCTGTCCACAGTTCATCAGGTGCTCTGTCTATGAGATCTAGTGCCTTAAATGTACTTCTCACTTCCACTGTATAATCGTAAGGGATTTGATTTAGGTCATATCTGAATGGTCTAATGGTTTTCCCTAGTTTCTTCAATTTAAGTCTGAATTTGGATAAGGAGTTCATGATCTGAGCCACAGTCAGCTCCCAGTCTTGTTTTTGATGACTCTATAGAGCTTCTCCATCTTTAGCTGCAAAGCATATAATCAATCTGATTTTAGTGTTAGCCATCTGGTGATGTCTTGTGTAAAGTCTTCTCTTGTGTTGTTGGAAGAGGGTGTTTGCTATGACCAGTGCATTCTCTTGGCAAAGCTCTATTAGCCTTTGTCCTGCTTCATTCTGTACTCCAATGCCAAATTTGCCATTACCCAATTGTTTCTTGACTTCCTACTTTTTCATTCCAAAAAGGACATTTTTTTTTTTTTTAGCATTAGTTCTAGAAGGTCTTATAGGTCTTCATAGAACCATTCAAATTCAGCTTCTTCAGCATTACTGGTCAGGACCTAGACTTGGATTACCATGATATTGAATGGTTTGTCTTGGAAATGAACAGATATCATTCTGTCATGTATAGATTGCATCCAAGTACTGCATTTCAGACTCTTTTGTTAACTATGATGGCTACTTCAATTCTTCTAAGGGATTCTTGCCCACAGGAGTAGATATAATGGTCATCTGAGTTAAATTCACCCATTCAAGTCCATTTTAGTTTACTCTTTCCTAAAATGTTGATGTTCACTCTTGTAGTTTCCTGTTTGACCACTTCCAATTTGCCTTGATTCATGAACCTAACAATCTAGGTTCCTATGCAATATTGCCCTTTATAGCATCGGACCTTGCTTCTATCACCAGTCACATCTACAACTGGGTGTTTTTTGTTTTTTTGTTTTTTTTTCTTTTGGTTCCATCTCTTCATTCTTTCTGGAGTTATTTCTCCACTGATCTCCAGTAGCATATGGGGCACCTACTGACCTGGGAAGTTCCTATTTCAGTGTCTTATCGTTTTGCCTTTTCATATTTTCATGGGGTTCTCAAGGCAAGAATACTGAAGTGGTAAGGCATTCTTTTCTCCAGTGGGCCACATTTTGTCAGAACTCTCCACCATGACCATCTGTCTTGGGTGGACCTACACTGCATGGCTTAGTTTCATTGAGTTAGACAAGGCTATGGTCCATGTGACCAGATTTGTTAGTTTTACATGATTATGGTTTCAGTCTGTTTGAACTCTGATGCCCTCTCTCAGCGCCTACCCTCTACTGGGGTTTCGCTGACCTTGGACATTGGATATCTCCTCTTGGGTGGCTTGCTACTCCAGCACCACCTAGGTGCTGCTCGCTGCTCCAGCAGGATCAAGACCATCTCCAAGGTAAAGAAATACAAAAAAGCAAAATGGCTATCTGAGGAAGCCTTACAAATTGCTGTGAAAAGAAGAGAAGCCAAAATCAATGGAGAAAAGGAAAGATATACTCATTTGAATGCAAAGTTCCAAAGATTAGCAAGGAGAGCTAAAGTCTTCCTCAATGATCAATACAAAGAAATAGAGGAAAACAATAGAATGGGAAAGACTAGAGATCGCTTCATGAGAATTAGAGATCCAAGGGAATATTTCATGCAAAGATGGGCTCAATAAAGGACAGAAATGGTATGGACCAAACAGAAGCAGAAGATATTAAGAAAAAGTGGCAAGAATACACAGAAGAACTGTACAAAAACGATCTTCACGACCCAGATAATCATGATGGTGTGATCACTCACCTAGAGCCAGACATCTTGGAATGTGAAGTCAAGTGGGCCTTAGGAAGCATCACTATGAACAAAGCTAGGGGAGGTGATGGAATTCCAGTTGAGTTATTTCAATTCCTGAAAGATGATGCTGAGAAAGTGCTGCACTCAATATGCCATCAATTTGGAAAACTCAGCAGTGGCCACAGGACTGGAAAAGGTCAGTTTTCATTCCAATCCCAAAGAATGCTCAAACTATCACACAGTTGCACTCATCTCACACACTAGTAAAATAATGCTCCAAATTCTCCAAGCCAGGCTTTAGCAATACGTGAATGGTGAACTTCCAGATATTCAAGCTGGTCTTAGAAATGGCAGATGAACCAGAGATCAAATTGCCAATGTCTGCTAGATCATTGAAAAATCAAGAAGGTTACAGAAAGACATATATTTCTACTTTATATACTATGCCAAAATTTTTTACTGGGTGAATCACAATAAACTGGAAAATTCTTCAAGAGACGAGAATACCAGACCACCAGACCTGCCTCTTGAGAATCTGTATGCAGGTCAAGAAGCAACAGTTAGAACTGGATATGGAAAAACAGACTGGTTCCAAATATGGAAAGGCATATGTCAAGGCTTTACGTTGTCACCCTGCTTTCTTAAATTATATGCACAATGCTAAGTCACTTCAGTCGTGTCTGACTCTGTGCAACCCCATAGACAGCAGCCCACCAGGGTCCGCCATCCCTGGGATTCTCCAGGCAAGAACACTGGAGTGGGTTGCCATTTCCTTCTTTATATGCAGAGTAAATCATGTGAAATGCTAGACTATATGAAGCACAAGCTGGAATCAAGATTTCCAGGAGTAATATCAATAACCTCAATGTGAGATGACACTACCTTTACGGCAGAAAATGAAGAAGAATTAAAAAGCCTCTTGATGAAAGTGAAAGAGGAGAGTGAAAAAGTTGGCCTAAAGCTCAACATTCAGATAACTAAGATTGTGGCATCTGGTCCCATCACTTCATGGCAAATAGATGGGGAAACAGTGGGAACAGTGGCTGACTTTATTTTTCTGGGCTCCAAAATCACTGCAGATGGTGACTGCAGCCATGAAATTAAAAGACACTCCTTGGAAAGAAAGTTATGACCAACCTAGACAGCATATTAAAATGCAGAGACATTACTTTGCCAACAAAGGTCCATCTAGTCAAGGCTATGGTTTTCCCTGTAGTTGTGTATGAATGTGAGAGTTGGAGTATAAAGAGAGCTGAGCACTGAAAAATTGATGTTTTTGAACTGTGGTGTTGGAGAAGATTCTTGAGAGCCCCTTGGACAGAAAGGAGATCCAACCAGTCCATCTTAAAGGAAATTAGTCCTGAATATTTGTTGGAGGAACTGATGTTGAAGCTAAAACTCCAATACTTTGGCCACCTGGTATGAAGGGCTGACTCATTTAAGAAAACCCTGATGCTGGAAAAGATTGAAGGCAGGAGCAGATGGGGAAGACAGAGGATGAGATGGTTGGATGGCATTACCGACTCAATGGACATGAGTTTGCGTAAACTCTAAGAGTTGGTAATGGACAGATAGGGCTGTCATACTTCAGTCCATGGGATTGTTAAGAGTCAGACATGACTGAGCAATGGAAATGAACTGTACTGAACTGAACTTAATGTAATCATACTTTTTTAAAGAAGTTGAGTAGAGAAGAGAGAACAATTACATATTTATAATTTGCTATAGTATTTTTTTCAGAAGTAAGAAAAATTTCTAACTTTATTTGGTGAATTCCTGGAAAATAACATGAGGAGTGCTTGTGCAGGGCTATTCACATCTTGTCTCTTTATTTAATCTTTCTGTTTCTCCTCACTCAGTTCTGTGGATTCCAGTTACCACCTGGAGTCATTACTTTGCCAAAATGACTTTGTTTCCACATGACTCCTTTGTGTTATTATTGGCAAATATGTTATATTCAAAATGTTATAGGTTGAAAAATAAAATCATATGCATACTGATTTTTTTTCCAATTTATATCCTTTTTTTGTTGTTGTTTTTAATATAAATTTATTTATTTTAATTGGAGGTTAATTACTTTACAATATTGTATTGGTTTTGCCATACATCAACATGAATCTGCCACAGGTATACACGTGTTCCCAATCCTGAACCCCCTTCCCTCCTCCCTCCCTGTACCATCCCTCTGGGCCATCTCAGTGCACCAGCCCCAAGCATCTAGTATCATGCATTGAACCTAGACTGGCGACTCATTTCATATATGATATTATACATGTTTCAATGCCATTCTCCCAAATCATCCCACCCTCTCCCTCTACCACAGAATCCAAAAGACTGTTCTAGACATCTGTGTCTCTTTTGCTGTCTTGCATACAGGGTTATAGTTACCTTCTTTCCAAATTCCATACGTATGCATCAGTATACTGTATTGGTGTTTTCCTTTCTGGCTTACTTCACTCTGTATAATATAATTGTTTTCAAAATCACTTAAGAGAAAAACAGAGAGGAAATATGCATTTCTCCTATGTTGTGTAATTCCATAATTAACTTTACCACTGATCTTTCTTTTTGGGGTTGATTCAAATTGCTGTCAGGGGTCCTTTATTTTGATCTTGAAGAACTCTACTTAGTATATCTTGTAAGCTGTGTCTGCTTACTAGAAGTGTCTCAATTTTTGCTTATCTATGAGCAGCATTACTTTGATTTTATTTTTGAAAGAGAGTTTTGCTGGATCTGGAATTCTGGGTTGACATGTTTTTGTTTTTTAAAAATTTAAATATGTCACCTCACTGCCTTTTGATGTTTGTTGTTTCTGATGACAAGCAGTATTTTTAATCTTACTGGGGCTCCTTTGCAAATAATGAGCCAATTTTTTTTTAATGTCTTCCAAGATATTCTTTGTTGTTGCTTTTTACATTTTTATATGATATGTCTACATTGCATTTCCTTGAACTTACCTAGAGTCTTTTGAATTTACATATGTAAATTCATGTTTTTCACCAAATATGGAGAGGTTTTAAATTATTATTTCTCCTCATATTTTTCTGTCACTTTCTCTCTCCCTTGTCTTCTGACAGTCAGATTATGCATATGGTGGTTTCCTTCAAGGTACCCTCTTTTCTTTGAATTTCTGTTCATTTAATTTTTTCCTTTGTTCTTTAGATTGCATTGTCTCTAAGTTCACTAATTCTTTCTTCTGTCAGTTCAGATATTCTACTAAACCTCTCTAGTGAAATTTTCACTTACTAATCATAATTTTCCATCTGGAATTTCCAACATAGTCTTCATTATAACTTTATTTACCTTGTTAAACTTGGTTTTATTTAGTTCTTTGAATATATTTGAAATTGAGCAGGACCCTGTGGGGAACTCCTGGGTAGAAAAATGTTTCCATGTCCCTCATGTCAACTACAAATTGGCACTTGCCAAGACTACTGTCAATGGCTGAACAAGGACACAATGCACTTCCCCTATGGCTCAGATGGTAAAGAAGCTGTCTGCAGTGTGGGAGACCCAGGTTCGATCCTTGGGTCAGGAAGATACTCTGGAGAAGGAAATGGCAAGCCACTCCACTATTCTTGCCTAGAAAATCCCATGGACAGAGGAGCCTGGTGGGCTACAGTCCATGGATTTGTCAAGAGTCAGACATGACTGAGCAGTTAACACTTTCTGTGGAGACTGAATCCTGTGCCGCTGCAGCTGTTAACCTTTAACACCCTGAGGGAGTCCAGGCTGGAGTGAGGTTCTCTGTGCTCCAAGGAATCAGATGGGACAGATTTTAGATATTTAGTTATTTTCAGGAACAGATTTTATGATCCCAATCTTTGTATCTCCTCATCTAGAAAAGTGCTAAATCCCTTCATGATGACATCAGATCCTTGTAACTAGCAGAAAACCTCTTGTAAAATGAATGCTTAATTGTATTGAATTCCCCCTCACCAAAACTTATATATTGACTGTCTTGCACTGCCTCTTTGGAGCAGTCTCTCAAAGCTATCTGAGGTGCTGTCTACTGGGCTGCAGTCCTCATTTTGGCCCAAATAAAACTTAACTCACAACTCTCAATGTGTGTCTTTTTTTAGTCAACACTCATTTCTTGTTGTAGAAAAAATGGTTTCAACCACCTAGACCTTCCCTGAGTTCCAAAGGGCAGACTCAAGTAGTTACTAATTAAGGAAGTGAAGGAATGCAGAAACAAAGGAAGAATAGTCAAGAAACAATAGTGCAGCAATAAAGCCGAGTCCTAGTCCTCCTCAAAGGATACACATAACAATATCTCTGAGTTGTTCCACAGGAACTAAGGCCCCCACCTAGGTGCAGGATGGTGATTTCAGGCTGAGCACAGATTCCTGACCATCACTCTATTACTTTACCACCAACAAATCAGAAGAAAATTACACACCCTTGACCCCAAAGTTTGCCTTTAAAAACCCTTCCCTGAAAACCATCAGGGAGTTTGTGTCTTTGGGGCATGAGCTGCCCATTTTTCTTGTTTGGTCCCTGGAATAAGCCTTTCTCTGCTCCAAATCAAATTTCTGTGTTTGGCAGTGCTGTGCATCAGGCACATTAACTTGAGTTCCATATATTTGTTATGGCTATTTTGAAATATTTTTCTCTTAAACCTTGACATCTGGTTGCATTCACAGACACTTTCTGGTTTTTCATCTACATTTAGGACAGATATTTATATTTCTTTGCAAGTCCCATAAGTTTTGTTGGAAATTGGACACTTAAGATAATACATTATAGCAACTCTAGATACTGCCCCACTTCATGGCTTGTCATAATTATTTTCCTGTTTCTTTGTTTAGAGAGTAGCTGGATTATTTTGGTGAAGTCTATTCTCCCTCAACCTCCACCTCTAGTCCTCATGAATCTTCTGTTGCTTTTCCTCATGAGTGTAGCCTTGACCATGGTCAAAGTCATCTTGGGATGACACCCTGGGGCTACTGTTTGGGAGCCTTTCTTTCACTGTCTCTTTCCCTGAACACTCTTAAGCTTCATTAATGATATTTGATTGCTTTGCTGTTCTCAACAATGCTCTGAGGAATAAACTCCTTCTCAGACTGACCCTATTAAAAATAGACTATCTTACAAGGATAGGGAGTATTGTCATCCAAAAGGGTTATTGTCTATTTCTAAAGTTTATTTCTAAACTTTTGGTTTATGGTTTAGATTTTCTAATAAATCGACCAGACTCCTCTTAATTGCTTCTCATCATAGCCCCCATTGATCTTGAGTATGTCCATAATCTTGAACTTCCATACATTTTGCTGCAAATGAGGTTAATTCCTTTAGAAAGAACTTTGAGTCTTTCTAGATTGTTTTTCCTTCTGTATGGAATAAAAGCCCAGCTGAGGCTGGGATGGGGATGGTGGAATGCTTCTGTGTGACAGTCATGAAAATTATTTAAGATACTGAGCTAATATTTATTCTTCTTCTGAATGGATTCAATAAAGAATCCAAAGCAAAGAAAATAGATACAAAAAATACATATTTATGTGTGTGTATGTTTGTATAAACAGTGGAGATTTCAAATGTTAGAAATATTGTTGTTAAGCAATTTATTATACTTTTGTAGGCTGAACTATTTTAGAATACACACAAATACGACTTTCAAAAAAATCTAACAGCATTAAAGTTCTTATATTATCTTGGCTAAGTAAAACAAAGCAAACTAAAAGCAAACCAGGCATAACTTCATACATAATAGGATAAAATGGGGTAACTTCTTCCACCATCCACTACTCTGAAGGAAAAGAAGACAGAAAAAAAAAAAAAAAACAAAAAACTAGGCAAAATAAAATTTTGGAAAGAAGTATATCAAAATATATATTTTTTAAAAATTTAGTGGTAAAAGTATGGATAGTATTTTTTTTCCTATTCTTAGAGCTTTTGCATGTTTTATAACAAGCTTGGATTAAGTGTGTATTGAAAAGTACAATGAAGTAAAATAAACATATTATTGGTACTCTAGTGAATCACTGTTAGATATAGGTGACCACACTATTGCTTTGCCCAATTGCCCCTTTTGTTTTTCCACTAATGATCAAAATTTCACATTCGTAGATACAATCATCTGTACAGGGCAAAATAAGTTGTTTCCACTTCCTGTCACAATGAAGTGTTTTGATAATCTAAATCTGGGTGATTGAAGTGTGCCATTAGAACCACCTGGTCCAATTTTGAAACTTCTCCAAATTTATTTCATATTTATAATTCGAGTAGCTAATTGGGATTTCAAAACAAGTTTATGTTAAATAATAGTTTACTGTTACCACTTTGATGAATATATAAGTGTTTTCCATTCCTAAGCTCTAAATAATATTAAAAAATTACTCCGTTTACTCAATAATGACATAATACATAGAAAATTTCTTAAATTGTATTAGTTTCATGAATGTAATTCCATTTAGTCATTATTTATATAGTTTTCTCTTCATAATTTGATTTAAATATAATATAAATATATATTAAATATAAATTTAATAGTAGCATTTATGCTTTTAAACTGTGGTGTTGGAGAAGACTCTTGAGAGTCCCTTGGGCTGCAAGGAGATCCAGCCAGTCCATCCTATAGGAGATTGGTCCTAAGTATTCATTGGAAGGACTGATGTTGAAGCTGAAACTCTAATACTTTGGCCACCTGATGCGAAGGGCTGATTCATTTGAAAAGACCCTGATGGTGGGAAAGATTGAGGGCAGGAGGAGAAGGGAATGACAGAGGATGAGATGGTTGGATGGCATCACCAACTCTATGGACATGAGTTTGAGTAGACTCTGGGAGTTGGTGATGGACAGAGACGCCTGGCATGCTGTGGTCCATGGGGTTGCAAAGAGTGGGACACAACTGAGCAACTGAATTGAACTGAGTATGCATAATGAATTAGGCAAATAAGAATAGAACATGAAACATGTGTGATATATGTTTATATGTGATATATGTATATATGTTGAATATTTAATTTCAATATTTTATAAACACTTGGGATAGTTAAATAAAAATGGATAAGAGGATGAAACCTCCATGAAAAACTACTGATTTTGAGGTAACTAATACTTGAAGTTGGTATAACTTTACCATCTCCATTAATAAGACCTGTGCTTATTTATGTTCCTACTGTCATTGAGACCGACTTAAACCACAGTCACTTCTTGCATGAACTACCGTACAGCCACTTAAGTGATTTTTCTCCTTCTACTCTTTCCCTCAATGCAATTTCTTCTCCACTTGGAAACTGAGTGAGGCACTCAGTCGTCAGGGATTAACCTTTGTACTTAGAATGGCAAATAGCCTTTGTACTTAGAATGGCCTGTAAGTACAAGACCTGGACTCTGTCCTGCCTTGACCTCATCCCCTAGATGCTTCCTAACAACTTCCTAACACTTCCTAACAACTCTGGTCTTCTGTTTCCTGCTTCTTCTGCTCAAAAACTCTCCCCACAGCACATTGTGTCCTTATTATCATAACTCAGAGAATTTCCTAAGCACTCTAGCTAATAAAGACCCTATGATTACCCTCAGTCACTCTGTACCACACCACACCAGTTCGCCCCTTCATAGCAGTCATCACTACTGAACTTACTGTACTCATTAATGAGTTAACTGCATATTGCCTGCTTGTTCTTGATACCAATCAGGGTTCTTGACTTTCTCTAATCAATAAAAGTTGACTAGAGGCCAGGCAAGAAATTCAGACAAGGATTTATTGGAGTTTCTGGAAGAGGGAATGAAAACAAGCAATAGACTTCCTTGCTTGCTCCCCAAGGAAGGGTGAGCTCATTCCTTAAACTGGATGAGAGGAGGGATGTGTCCAGCGGTGAGGATGGAAGTGTGGCTGGCTGGTGTGCCCATCCCTTAGGTAGTGTTGTTTGCAGGGGCATGAGCGGTATCCTGCTTTTGCTCCCAACACACCCTCTTTTTCTTCTGGCTCTTTCCAAGGGAAGTTGGGCTTTTTGCAGGGTTTTTGTATGTTTTGTTCAAAATTGGTCCAACTGCAAATGTACCCAGTTATTTTTAGTGCCTATAGTTTCTTTGTATTTTGTTGGTGGTGAAGAGATTCATCCAGGTGCAAACATTGCAGCACTGCAGCAAAGGTTTCAGATCCTTGCCTGTCACCTCTTCGCTGGAACTTAGCCTCCATGGAGAGAGAGAGAGGCTTCCATTCTTGTTCCTTCTGTGTCCACAGTGAATCACACATTGCAGGACACATTCTTGACCCTCATGAAGAACTGACTTTGAACAAACAAACTTATTTCAAGTCCAAAATCTGCCTTGCTCCTGAACTCTTTAGTGTGTTTATTAGTGTTTCTGTGAAAAGCAATTCAGCATTTGAAATTTTCACAGTGAATTAAACCCCTTTAATCCCTGGAGATGGCATTATGGTGGTGAGAATGGGACTGAAGGAACTAGGAGTGTCGAAGTGCACTATCTGGGTCCTTCTAGGACCCTACTTTAGTGATTGCTAAAGTGTCGAGAGCATATGTTGTAGAAGCAGCTTTAGCGTCCTTGAAACCAACAGAAGTGTGAGCACACGTGTGCATTGCTTAGTTCAGTGTAATATTCCTGTGGTGAGGCACAATGCATGGTTCACAGCAGTTGATGTGCGTCAGAGTCACAGATGGAGGTTTGATCACAAGGACTCTGCTGGACTGCTCTCTTGGGCATGCTCTGGGCATTCATCAGGCTTGGGTGGAATCAGGGTCTCTGTATGTTGAGTATGTTACACAAATATTTGATGGGTACAGGTGATTGAGAGCCACCTTCCTGGGAAATCAGCATCTTTGCACCGTGGGTGATAGTAAGCACAAATTCTCTGCCTTGTCTGCCATTATCAGAGATGTTATTGGCTGATTTTAAACACAGGATGAGTGTTTGGGCCGGGTGATCTTCACTGATATTTCCAACCCTGAAGTCTTGAGAATATATAAACAAAACTCTAGAAAGGTATGGCTTCCAAACTCCTTTAAAGATAGTAATTTCAGTGACAGTGCTATTAAGTATTATAAATCCCAGAAGGTACTTTAGAAGTCTCTTTATTCCCAAAACCAAAATTTCATTTTTGAGAAATGAGAGCCCCGGCAGATTTACATACACTTTGAGCATGTAAAATTCCATAGTCATTAAACCATACTGCTACAGCATTGCTTCCATATCTTCTCACTAAGAATTTCCCAAGTCTTTGCCAGATTTCTGGATCAGGAAGAATATTTATTTACCAGCTCTGTGAAGCAGCTCTCTGAAATGAAACTGTGAATCTGGTGAATGCAATAAATTTTAAAATATTTTAACTTTACTGTTGGTAGAAAGTTTATGTTATTTGGGGTTTAAAAAACTCACAGGACTCTCTGTGAGATTTGCTGCTGAAAAGTTATCACATCACTCTTTCTTGAGCTTAATCCTGGCCTCCAGAGTTTCCCCGCCACTGAAACGCACGGCTGCCGCTTGATTCAGGCTGCAGCTGCCAGGTCTGTTTTCCATTTGTTTTCACTGCCTGTGCCTTGGAAACCTATAGATCCTTTTCAGTTACCTGCCTCGCTGCTCCCTGTCACTTTAAAGCTCCAATCTATATACATATATTCTGCTTTTTCACATTCTGATAACTAAACATTTTTTAATACACTGTCTAATGGCTAGAAAAGGCAAGTTTTAAGATTTTTTTTTTTTTTTTTTTTTTGTCCCTGAATTAAAGGTATCTGTTTCCTGGGAGGCACTGAGTCTGATAGCAGCATTTTTTTTTTAAATCTCTGAAGGCCACACCAATTTTAAATTCTATTTAAGGGAGTGAGGGGGAATAAGAAACTCTGTTTATTTGAATTGCTTTCTAAAATTCTTCAAACTTCGACAGAATGAATTCAAGCATTCACCTACATGCTTGATAAACACTTTGAATTACACAGGAACTACAATTTCCAAGTTTTCTTTTTCATAAACACTATACTTAGACGTGCTATGTATTGTATTTTTATTTTATCAAATACATTCCCTTTCCAGTGCATATTTATGTGCATTTTTAAAAGCTAAGCCTCAATTAGAATTGTTAATTCCATCCATTCAATAACTATTTCACAACACAACCATTTCCAGACCCCACACTGACAGCATGGCCCCTCATAGCATGTGACAGTGAGAACTATAGAGAAGTGAATAAAGAGTTAAGCAATAGAAACATACTTCCACTGAGAGGACCCAGAGGAATGGTACGGGGAGGGAGGAGGGAGCGGGGGTTCAGGATGGGGAACATGTGTATACCTGTGGCGGATACATGTTGATGTATGGCAAAACCAATACAATATTGTAAAGTAATTAACGTCCAATTAAAATAAATAAATTTATATTAAAAAATAAAGAAACATACTTCCTTTGAAGAAAAACTTACCGTGGCATGGCTAGGTAGCATTGCTTCAACACTTACAGGAAGTAAGTCTAGGTTGATACTTGAAGTGAAAGAAAGAGAGTGAACAGGACAGAATGGGTGTGAATTTTGGAGGCTGAGTTGACTGGAAAAGGAGAGATGGGTGTTTCCAGGCAGATAAATCTGAGTTCTGAAGTCCCGGAAATGACAGGAAATGTGCTCTTTCAAGACACACGTGGTCAGGGAGGTTCAGGGCTGCTTGGAAAGTAGGTCAGAGAGAAGGCAAGCTACAGAAGCAATGTTCCTGAAATGAGGAGGGTTTCTGATTTGATCCTGAGAGAGTGAGAACCACAGGGTCAGTCCCAGCAGGAGGCAGTGCTGCCTGGAAGTGAAGGACAGACCCTGCCGGCCTCCCAGCAGCAGTCAGGGTTGGCATCTCCCATAGGAATCCAGGTGAGTGACTGCAGCCCAGAGCAAGCAATGGGCTACTAGAGAAAGCAGGGGGACCAGGAAACCGTTAGGAGGGAAAGGCATGGAGGGAGATGCAAGCAAAGGAAGGGTGAAGCTGGGTGTTTGGTGACTGAGGAGGGGGCTCCAGGCAAAGACCATCTGTGATTTTCCAGGTCTGATCACCAAGAGCGTACAAGGCTTGCTTGGGAGACCTCGTGGGGAAGCGGCAGGGGTATTTCTGGAGGCAACTGCAGCAAAGGACTCACCCCACCCATCTACCCTCCCTCCAGGCCCCTGTGCAGGTCTTCATTCATACGTACACCTGCATTCCTCACCTTATGAGACTCTTGGTTAAGACATTTGCCTCCTCCTGGACTCAGTACCTTTTCCCCTCTAGCTCTTTCCTTTGTCTCCCAAGCCCGTGTTTCCAACAAGGCAGAGGAGATGCAGAATGAGGACTGGGGAGAAGGTCACTGACTCCACAAGGCTAAGGAGGGAGGCCAGGGGGAGGACATGCTGCTGCGATTTGAGAAGCTCTGAATGCAGCTCAAATAGGGCAATCAGAGAAGGAATTAAGATCACAGGGCCTCCCTCCTGATCATGAGTGATGAAGGGTAGTGATTTGGTTTCTACTTATATCTAATAGCTTCAGTGTACATCCAGCGTTCTTAAAAAAAAAAAAAAAAAAGCAAGTGTGGATTGATTTGTTTGTTGTTTTTTAGTTTTAAAGTTGTGTCTGATTCTTTGCGATCCCATGGGTTGTAGCCTGCTAAACTTCTCTGTCCATGGGATTTCACAGGGAAGAATACAGGAGTGGATTGCCATTTCCTTCTCAAGTTCAGTTCAGTTCAGTCGCTCAGTCGTATCTGACTCTTTGTGACTCCATGAACCACAGCATGCCAGGCCTCGCTGTCCATCACCAACTCTCGGAGTTTACCCAAATTCATGTCCATTGAGTAGGTGATGCCATCCAACCATCTCATCCTCTGCCATCCCCTTCTCCTCCTGCCCTCAATCTTTCCCAGCATCAGGGTCTTTTCCAATGAGTCAGCTCACCCCATTGGGTGGCCGAAGTATTGGAGTTTCAGCTTCAACATCAGTCCTTCCAATGAACATCCGGGACTAATTTCCTTTAGGATTGACTGGTTGGATCTTCTTGCAGCCCAAGGGACTCTCAAGAATCTTCTCAAACACCACAGTTCAAAGCATCAAAGCATCAATTCTTTGGTGCTCTGCTTTCTTTATAGTCCAACTCTCACATCCATACATGACCACTGGAAAAACCATAGCCTTGACTAGATGGACCTTGTTGGCAAAGTAATGTCTCTGCTTTTTAATATGCTGTCCTTCTCAAGGGGATCTTTCTAATCCAGGGATTGAACTCGCGTCCGTCTCTTGTTTTGGCAGATGGATCCTTTATGGCTGAGCCACAAGGGAAGACTTATTTTAATTTTACCTCTTCTCTTTCAATCTTTTCAAATATTCATTCACTTATTTATTTGAATTTTACTATTTTAGGGAGTGGCTTCATTTTTTCCTAAACTTTAATATAGAGGTTTTTAAAAGTTTAGCTTTGTTTTAGTTACTAAAATAAGATTCTATGGTCTGAATGTTTGTGTCCCTCCCAAATTCATGTGTTGAAATCTTGAGCCCCTCCACCCCCTCCCCAGCCAGGTGATGTTTTTAGGAGCTGGGCATCTCTATAGGTGATTAGAAAATGAAAACAGGGACTTCCTTCATTGTCCAGTGCTTAAGAAATTGCCTTGCAATTCAGGGAACAAGACTCAATTCCTGGTCTGGAAACTAAGGTCCTACATGCTGCAAATCAATTAAGCTCACAGCTAGAGAGCCTATGTGTCTCAACAACTGAGGCTGTACATCAAAACTAGAGAGTCCACATGACTTTAGCCCACAACTAAAGATCCCTCAGGACACAGCAATGATCCTGCATGCTGAAACTAAGATCTGACATGGTCAACTAAATCAATAAGAAAAAGAAAATGAGGGCAGAGGTTTCAGGGAGGAAATTAGTGCCTTTGTTAAAGAAACCCTGGGGGCCCACCCCTTCTGCATATGCAGACAGTGAAACATAGACAGTCTGCAACTTGAAAGAAGGCCCTCACTCAACCATGGTGAAATCTTGATCTTGAACTTGCAGCATCCAAAACTGTTAGAGACAAAGCTCTGTAAGCCACCCAATCTGTGGTATGTTGCTACACAACAGTCGGAGATGATCGCCTTTAGACGTCAGACCCACATGACAAGCTCTGCTGGGACTCCATAAGCACTGTCAACTCTACTTCGCTCTGCATACTGCCAGGGTCCATGCTTAGATTTGGGACTTGCCAACATAGATAGCCTATTAAAAAGCAGGGATATTACTTTGCCAACAAAAGTCCATCTAGTCAAGGCTATGGTTTTTCCAGTGGTCATGTATGGATGTGAGAGTTGGACTGTGAAGAAAGCTGAGTGCCAAATAATTGATGCTTTTGAACTGTGGTGCTGGAGAAGACTCTTGTGAGTCCCTTGAACTGCAAGGAGATCCAACCAGTCCATCCTAAAGGAGACCAGTCCTGGGTGTTCATTGGAAGGGCTAATGCTTAGGCTGAAACTCCTATACTTTGGCTACCTCACGCAAAGGGTTGACTCATTGAAAAAGACCCTGATGCTAGGAGGGATTGGGGGCAGAAGGAGAAGGGGACAACAGAGGATGAGATGGCTGAATGGCATCACCAACTCAATGGACATGGTTTGGGTGAACTCCAGGAGTTGGTGATGGACAGGGAGGCCTGGCATGCTGCATTTTGGGGGTCACAAAGAGTCAGATATGACTGACTGAACTGAACTGAACTGATCCTTTGTAATCAAGGTTTCGCTGGTAGTTCAGATGGTAAAGAATCTACTTGCAATGCAGGAGACCTGGGTCTGATCCTTGGGTCAGAAAGATCCCCCCTGGAGAAGGGAATGGCAACCCATTCCAGTACTATTGCCCAGGGAATTCCATGGGATCACAGAGTAGGACATGATTGAATGACTAACACTTTCTTTTTACTATTTTTATTCTTAGTAACCATGTAAGCAAATTCTTTTTATAAAACTATTTTATGTGTTTACACATTCTATAGCTTTGCTTCTCCAGAGAACTCTAATACAGATATTGGTACTGAGAGTAGTTCTGGAGAAAAAGAGTCTTTTTTTTTAATTAATTTTTATTTTTTAGTTTGTTTTGCTTTATAATACTGTATTCGTTTTGCTATACATCGACATGAATCAGCCACGAGTGTACATGAACTCCCAATCCCGACCTCCACTTCCCCCCTCCCGCCCCACACCTTCTCTCTGGATTATCCCCATGCATCAGTCNGAGGCCTGGTGTGCTGTGATTCATGGGTTCACAAAGAGTCAGACACGACTGAGTGACTGAACTGAACTAAAGGATGAATTTTCTGAATAGGTTTTGGGGTTCCTACAATTGGCTCACAAATCTGAATAGATCTAAAGAAACTAATGACTATTTCCAACAGTAAACATAGGGCTGATAGTCTGTGATGTTGTGTTGTTCTTAGTCACTCAGGTATGTCCGACTCTTTGAAAATCCATGGGCTGTATCCTGCCAGACTCCTCTGTCTATGGCATTCTCCAGGCAAGAATACTGGAGTGAGTTTCCTTGCCCTCCTCTAGGAGAATCTTCCCAACTGAGGGATCAAACCCAGGTCTCCTGCATTGCAGGAGGATTCTTTACTATCAGAACCACCAGGGAAGCCTGTTAGTCTGTGATATCATCTGAAAATAAATGCATGCAAAATATCACCAATCACCTCCTGATCAAACACTTATAGGAAGCAAACATCTGTGTGACCATAAATATGACTCTTTCATACATCTTTCTTCAAATTAATAGGTATAAAATATCAGCTGGTTGTTCCTCATGCCATTGGATAAAGTAGGGAAAGAAAAGGATAATTTTATGGGTTCAAATTCCTAACTAAAGTGTTAGGGGTAACATGCTGACTAAAACTGTCCACCCTGGCCAGGCATCATAGCAATCATTTGCATGAGTTATTTAATGACGGTCCTGGTAAGGAATATGGAACTAGTGAGTCAGCACCAACCATGAGAGTTCAGAAAAGGTCAAAAGGGGACACCATGTGTCTGACCACCTCCCAGCATTCTTCTCACGGCATCCATCCTGGTTGAGCAATGCATGCACCACCAGGAAGGACCCTGAGTCAGAACGATTGGCCAAAGACAGCCTAGAAACTAATATCATCACCATAAAACCCGAACTAGAAGCCACATGGCAGAGCAGTCCTCCTGGTTCCCTTCCCTATAATGACGGTCCTGGTAAGGAATATGGAACTAGTGAGTCAGCACCAACCATGAGAGTTCAGAAAAGGTCAAAAGGGGACACCATGTATCTGACCACCTCCCAGCATTCTTCTCACGGCATCCATCCTGGTTGAGCAATGCATGCACCACCAGGAAGGACCCTGAGTCAGAACGATTGGCCAAAGACAGCCTAGAAACTAATATCATCACCATAAAACCCGAACTAGAAGCCACATGGCAGAGCAGTCCTCCTGGTTCCCTTCCCTTATTGTTCTCCACCTGGGTGCCTTCCCAATAACTCTCTGGCTTTGTCAGCATGTATGTCTCCTCAGATAATTCATTTCTGAGTGTTAGACAGAAGTCCATCTGGGACCCTGGAAGGGGTCCTCCTTCCTGAAACAGAAGCTGTATGTAGATAATCTGGAGGCTTCCATGCCTACCCTGAAAGAGCCCTTGTCTTCTTTAGCCTTAGGGTTGAGACTGTTGAAAACCAAACCCAGCATACAGTCTGCAACTTGAAAGAAGGCCCTCACTCAACCATGGTGAAATCTTGATCTTGAACTTGCAGCATCCAAAACTGTTAGAAACAAAGCTCTATAAGCCACCCAATCTGTGGTATGTTGCTACACAACAGTCGGAGATGACCGCCTTTAGACTTCAGACCCACATGACAAGCTCTGCTGGGACTCCATTTGCACTGTCAACTCTGCTTTGCTCTGCAGACTGCCAGGGTCCATGCTATAGATTTGAGATTGTCAACATAGATAGCCTATTAAAAAGCAGATATATTACTTTGCCAACAAAAGTCCATCTAGTCAAGGCTATGGTTTTTCCATTGGTCATGTATGGATGTGAGAGTTGGACTGTGAAGAAAGCTGAGTGCCAAATAATTGATGCTTTTGAACTGTGGTGCTGGAGAAGACTTTTGTGAGTCCCTTGAACTGCAAGGAGATCCAACCAGTCCATCCTAAAGGAGACCAGTCCTGGGTGTTCATTGGAAGGGCTAATGCTTAGGCTGAAACTCCTATACTTTGGCCACCTCATGCAAAGAGTTGACTCATTGAAAAAGACCCTGATGCTAGGAGGGATTGGGGGCAGGAGGAGAAAGGGACGACCGAGGATGAAATGGCTGAATGGCATCACCAACTCAATGGACATGGTTTGGGTGAACTCCAGGAGTTGGTGATGGACAGGGAGGCCTGGCATGTTGCATTTTGGGGGTCACAAAGTATCAGATATGACTGAGTGACTGAACTGAACTGAACTGATCCTTTGTAATCAAGGCTTCTCTGGTAGTTCAGATGGTAAAGAATCTACTTGCAATGCAGGAAACCTGGGTCTGATCCTTGGGTCAGAACCCCCCTGGAGAAGGGAATGGCAACCCATTCCGGTATTATTGCCCAGGGAATTCCATGGGATCACAGAGTAGGACATGACTAAATGACTAACACTTTCTTTTTACTATTTTTATTCTTGTAATCATGTAAGCAAATTCTTTTTATAAAACTATTTTATGTGTTTACACATTTATAGCTTTTCTTCTCCAGAGAACTCTAATACAGATATTGGTACTGAGAGTAGTTCTGGAGAAAAAGAATCTTTTTTTTTAATTAATTTTTATTTTTTAGTTTGTTTTGCTTTACAATACTGTATTCGTTTTGCTATACATCGACATGAATCAGCCACGAGTGTACATGAACTCCCAATCCCGACCCCCACCTGCCACCTCCTGCCCCACATCATCTCTCTGGATTATCCCCATGCATCAGTCCCAAGCATCCTGCATCCCGCATCAATTTACTCCTTGGAAGGAAAGTTATGACCAACCTAGATAGCATATTGAAAAGCAGAGACATTACTTTGCCAACAAAGGTCCATCTAGTCAAAGCTATGGTTTTTCCTGCGGTCATGTATGGATGTAAGAGTTGGACTGTGAAGAAAGCTGAGCACCAAATAATTGATGTTTCTGAACTGTGGTGTTGGAGAAGACTCCTGAGAGTCCCTTGGACTGCAAGGAGATCCAGTCCATTCTGGATGAGATCAGCCCTGGGATTTCTTTGGAAGGAATGATACTAAAGCTGAAACTCCAGTACTTTGGCCACCTCATGCGAAGAGTTGACTCATTGGAAAAGACTCTGATGCTGGGAGGGATTGGGGGCAGGAGGAGAAGGGGACGACAGAGGATGAGATGGCTGGATGGCATCATGGACTCGATGGACATGAGTCTGAGTGAACTCCGGGAGTTGGTGATGGACAGGGAGGCCTGGCGTGCTGCGATTCATGGGGTCACAAAGAGTCAGACACGACTGAACGACTGAACTGAACTAAAGGATGAATTTTCTGAATAGGTTTTGGGGTTTCTACAATTGGCTCACAAATCTGAATAGATCTAAAAAAACTAATGACTATTTCCAACAGTAAACATAGGGCTGATAGTCTGTGATGCTGTGTTGTGCTTAGTCACTCAGGTATGTCCGACTCTTTGCAAATCCATGGGCTGTATCCTGCCAGACTCCTCTGTCTATGGCATTCTCCAGGCAAGAATACTGGGTGAGGGCAAGAATACTTGCCCTCCTCTAGGAGAATCTTCCCAACTGAGGGATCAAACCCAGGTCTCCTGCATTGCAGGAGGATTCTTTACTATCAGAACCACCAGGGAAGCCTGTTAGTCTGTGATATCATCTGAAAATAAAAGCATGCAAAATATCACCAATCACCTCCTGATCAAACACTTATAGGAAGCAAACATCTGTGTGACCATAAATATGACTCTTTCATATATCTTTCTTCAAATTAATAGGTATAAAATATCAGCTGGTTGTTCCTCATGCCATTGGATAAAGTAGGGAAAGAAAAGGATAATTTTATGTGTTCAAATTCCTAGCTAAAGTGTTAGGGGTAACATGCTGACTAAAACTGTCCACCCTGGCCAGGCATCATAGCAATCATTTGCATGAGTTATTTAATGACGGTCCTGGTAAGGAATATGGAACTAGTGAGTCAGCACCAACCATGAGAGTTCAGAAAAGGTCAAAAGGGGACACCATGTGTCTGACCACCTCCCAGCATTCTTCTCGCGGCATCCATCCTGGTTGAGCAATGCATGCACCACCAGGAAGGACCCTGAGTCAGAACGATTGGCCAAAGACAGCCTAGAAACTAATATCATCACCAGAAAACCCAAACTAGAAGCCACATGGCAGAGCAGTCCTCCTGGTTCCCTTCCCTTATTGTTCTCCACCTGGGTGCCTTCCCAGTAACTCTCTGGCTTTGTCAGCATGTATGTCTCCTCAGATAATTCATTTCTGAGTGTTAGACAGAAGTCCATCTGGGGCCCTGGAAGGGGTCCTCCTTCCTGAAACAGAAGCTGTATGTAGATAATCTGGAAGCTTCCATGCCTACCCTGAAAGAGCCCTTGTCTTCTTTAGCCTTAGGGTTGAGACTGTTGAAAACCAAACCCAGCATATCATTCTGAGAGTGACAGACTCACAAGGTGCTTTGAATTCCTAATCTTGCAGGGTGTCTATTGTTAAAGTGAGGGTGATTCCAAGAAATGGAATCATGAAGTTGGATGGAAGCACCATAGGAGACCCTAGGAAGTGGGGACAATGAGCCCCTAGGTCTTTGATGAATCTGCTTTGCCAAGAGCAGTCTCCACCCTCCTCTGAGAGAGTTCACTCTGGATTGCTAGAGGAAGCTACAGTAACTTCTGTGTGACAATTGTCTTGCAAAATACTGTTTCCTCTCCTCAGAACCCATCCCCACCATCTCTCTTTGCTTGCAGACCTACATTTTAACTAAATTTTCAGTAAGACTTTAAAAGTGGGGTGTAAAATATGATGCATGAGGAAGAACTACTTAATTTACTGCTCTGAAATTGCTCTTCTCTGTGGTCCAGACATCACAGTGGGAACTTTGGCCACTAAATTGGGAAACATAAATGCAGTGAGAGCAATTGGCTACCAGGTGGCACGCACCAAGAGATGCTGGTGGCTGGCACTTGATGACCAAAGGCAAGTTGGGCCTGGCTACTGCTGTGGGAAATGCAGTCAAGGCAAAAGTCAGAATAATGTGACTCTCACAGACCTAGGGAACTGGCTAATTGACTAGCTCCTAGAAGTGAAATATAGGGGAAGCCTAGTAAATTCTTAATCATCTGTATAAACAGAAAATTTCTAGGTCAAGTGGATAAAAACCTAACCTGCCAGACACAAAAAAAGCTATGGCTCCTTAATTATTTTCCTGATTTGAGCTAGTTTATAGAGCCAGAATATTTCAGTGTGGGAAGATGGTGTCCTCAAGGAAGGAAATTTGTATGCTGCCAAAAATGTATACTGTTGATCTTTCTCCTAGCCTTCCCCAAAGGAATTTATGGCCTTTAACCAGGGTAACTGTGAATTGAGAAAAAGGAAGTAATCATAACTTTTGGTGACTACAGGACACCTGCTCCGAACTGACACTAATTTCAGAAAACCCCAAGGTGTCACTGTGGTCCACCAGTCAAAGCAGGGATTTATGGACATTAGATAATCAAATAATTTTAGAGTGGGGGCATCTTACAGTAGGCTCACTGGCTTTCTAAATTTATTCTGTGTTATTTTTCCAGTTACAGAAGGCCTAATTGCAATTGAGTTACTCAGCAGCTGGCAGAATTCCCACATTGCTTTCCTGACATACTGAGAAGGGTTGTTATTGTGGGAAAGATCAAGTTGAAACCACTAGAAGTGTCTCTACCTAGGGGGAAAAAATGGTAAATTAAAAGCAATCTTGTATTTCTGGTGGGATTGCAAAATTTAGTTCCATCCTTAAGTTCTTGGAAGTTGTGTGGGTAATGATTTCCATCACACCAGCTTTCAACTCTTTTTTATTTATATAGCAGAAATGAATCTATCTTGGAGAATGACAGTGGATTATCATAAGCTTAATTAATGGTGACTACAATTGCATCAGTGATAGCAGGTATGGTTGCTTTTCCTGAACAAATGAACATGTCCACTTGTGCCTGGATTTCTGCTGTTGATCTGGAAAATGTTCATTTCTCCATCCATGCTGATGAAGACCATGATAAGCCATTGCCATTGGTTGGCAAGGCCAGCAACACATCCTTGCTCTTATACCTCAGACATTAATTCTCTAAGAGCCCTGTGTTACAATTTAGCTCCCAGGAATTTTGATCACTTTTCCCTTGCATGACACATCACACTGATGCATTACACTGATATCATTACACTGGTTATATGTCAGAAGCAAGAATTAGCAACTACTCCAGACTTACTGGAAAGATAGTTGCATGCCAGAGGATGTAAAATAAATCTGAATAAAAATTCGGGGGGCTTTTGCCTCAGTACAATTTCTAGGGGTCCAGTGGTATGAGGCCTATCAACATACCACATCAGTTTAGATTTTGGAGGCAATGTGTTCCTCCTACAAGCATGTTAAGTGTTAGTTTCTCAGTCATGTCTGACTGTTTGCCACCCTATGGGCCATAGTCCACCAGGCTCCTCTGTCCGTGGAATTCTCCAGGTAAGAATACTAGAGTGGGCAGCAATTCCCTTCTCCAGGGGCTCTTTCTAACTCAGGGATTGAACTCGGTTCTCCTGCACTGTAGGTGAATTCTTGCCATCTGAGCCACCAGGGAAGGACCAGTCAATTTACTGAGTGACCTGGAAAGCTAGTAGTTTTGAGTGGGGCTCAGGACAGTCGTTCTGTAACTGGTCCCAATTACTGTGCATTTGTTTTGCTTCCTGGGCTATGTGATCCAGCAGAACCAATGGTGTGCAAAGTGTCACCTAGAGGGGAGGACATAGTTGAACCCTTTGGAAACCCCTTCCTATAGATAAGCCACAATGAAGGCACTCAGAATTTTGGAGCAAATCTTGCATTCTTTAGGGATATTTGAGTTTTTGAGAAACAGATCTTGACTTACTAAGGAAGCTGAGTAAAGACTGATGCTCACTCACAGGCTACTGGACTACCAGGCACCATAATGAACTGGGTGTTGTCTTGCCTATCGAGTTGTTATGTTGTATATGCACAGCAGCCATCCGTCATCAAATGGAAGTGGAATATAGGTGAAACCAGACAAGCAGACTCTGAAAGCATAGGTGAAGCACATGAAGAAGTGGCCTCAAAACACATGTCACCATTTCTCCTGTACCGCCTTGTCTCTCAGTCTGCATCTTTGGTCCCATCCAGAGTTCCTTACGGCCAGTGGGCAGGGGAAGAGAAGACTGGGCCCGAGTTCACAGATGGGTCTGTGTGACATGCAGGCACCAGCTGGAGGTGGACAGCTGTGACCCTAAGCTCATCTCTGGGACATCCCTTAAGGACGGAAGGGGACTCCTCCCAGGGGCAGGACTTGGAGCAGTGCCCTGCCTGTTTATTTTACTCATCTGGACAGATGACCAGGCTTGTGATTATAAATAGATTCAAGGGTGGTGGGTAATGGTTTGGCTGAATGACCAGTGATTTGGAAGGAACATAAGTGAAAAGTTGGGGACGTGAAAATTTGGCAAAGAGATATATGGACAGAACTCTCTGAATGGGGGAAAAATGTAAAGATATTTCTGCTTATGTCAAAGGTCCCCAAAAGGTGACCTCAGTGAGGAGGGAGGTTAGTAATTAAGCGGATAGAATGATTGTTACCGGTAGGCTTCTTTCCCCAGCCACCTTGTCATTACCCAAGGACATGGACACTGGGGACATGGTGGCAGGGATTAAAGCAACATGGACTGCTACTCACCAAGGCTGACTTGGCTATTGCCACCGGTGTGGCCCAATCAGCCAGAAGCAGAGACCAAGACTGAGTATCCAATATGGCACTGTGTACTAATAAATATGTTAGTCTCTGCCCCTGATTCCTGGCACAAAGCTTCTAAATCCCTTTTAAATTCCTAACTGATAAGCATGCTGGGAGCATCTTTTGTTCTAAAGAGAGGATTCTGGGTGTGTTCTTTGATGCTTTCTGGGTAGGGGTTGGTCACAAGAAAGATTAACATGTAATTATTATTAATAACAGAAGCTTAGAATTTTCAGCCTCTCCCCTGCCACATACATACTTCTCTATAGAGGGCAGAGAGGCTGGAAATGTAGCTAATAATAGATTATTTCTATGTGAGTAAGCCTCCATAAAAACCCAAGAATTTTTATTGGGGGTTCAGAGACTTTCCATGGTGACAAATACATTTATACCAGAAGGATGATATACGTAAACTCCACAGCTTCCTGTGCTTAGACCCTCTCAACTCTCACCCTATGTGTCTCTTCATCTTGTTGTTCATGTCTATCTTTTACCATGCTGTTGTTGTTCATTTGCTAAGTCATGTCCAACTCTTTGTGACCCCATGGACTGCAGGCTTCCCCGTCCTTTAATCTGGGTAGGGGTTGGTCACAAGAAAGATTAACATGTAATTATTATTAATAACAGAAGCTTAGAATTTTCAGCCTCTCCCCTGCCACATACATACTTCTCTATAGAGGGCAGAGAGGCTGGAAATGTAGCTAATAATAGATTATTTCTATGTGAGTAAGCCTCCATAAAAACCCAAGAATTTTTATTGGGGGTTCAGAGACTTTCCATGGTGACAAATACATTTATACCAGAAGGATGATATACGTAAACTCCACAGCTTCCTGTGCTTAGACCCTCTCAACTCTCACCCTATGTGTCTCTTCATCTTGTTGTTCATGTCTATCTTTTACCATGCTGTTGTTGTTCATTTGCTAAGTCATGTCCAACTCTTTGTGACCCCATGGACTGCAGGCTTCCCCGTCCTTTACTATCTCCCGGAGTTTGCTTCAACTCATGTACATTGAGTCAATGATGCCATCTAACCACCTCATCCCCTGTCACCCACTTCTCATGCCTTCAATCTTTCACAGCATCGGAGTCTTTTCCAATGAGTCGGTTCTTTGCATCAGGTGGCCAAAATATTGGAGCTTCAGTTTCTGCATCAGCCCTTCTAATGAATATGCAGGGTTGATTTCCTTTAGAATTGACTGCTTTGATCTCCTTACTGTCCAAGGACTCTCAAGAGTCTTCTCCAGCACCACAATTTGAAAGCATCAATTCTTTTGTGTTCAACCTTTTTTATGGTCCAACTCTCACATTTGTACATGACTATTGGAAAAACTATATCTTTGACTTTGCAGACCTTTGTTGGCGGAGTGATATCTCTGCTTTTTAAGATGGTGTTTAAGCCATAGCCTTTAACAAACTAATAAATATAATATTTACCAGAGCTTTGTGAGCCACTTGAGCAAATAATTGAATCCAAGGAGAAGGAGGTCATGGGCACCTCCAGTTTGTAGCCACTCATGTAGATTTTTAGATCCTGGGGACCTACTGTTTGTGACTGGCATCTGAAGTTGGGGGCAGGAAAATCAGTCTTACGAGACTGAGCCCTTAACCTGTGATGTCTGATGCTTTTTCCAAGTACATAGCATCAGAATTTAGTTCAATTGTAGGACATCTAGATGGTGTCATAGAATTGCTTGATGTAGGGGAAAGAACCCCACCCATTTGGCTATAAGAAATGTCAGAATCATCTTGAGTGTGGTAAAGTGTGAGAATAAAGAGAAATACAGTAGGAGAAACTGAAGGTTGTGTTTGTTTCTTTGTTTTCCAAACAAAAACACCATTTATCAGGATGACCAGTCAGCCACTTGGTGGAAGATTGATTACATTAGACAACTTCCATCATAGAACATGCAACATTTTGTTCTTTCTGGAACAGACACTCTGGATACCGATTTGCCTTTTTGCACAATGCTTCTGCCAAGACTGCCCTCCAGGTACTACATCCAAGCAGCATATCCAGCCACTGGAATTCACAAGTCTTAACGTACTCCCCACTATCCTGAAGGAACTGATTTGATAAAATAGTGGGATAAACTCTCCAAGACTTGGTTACAGAGCCGACAGGATGGCAATAACTTGCAGGGCTGGAGCAGGTTCTCCAGGAGAACATGCATATTCTGAACCATTGTCCAATATATTGTGTATTCTCCCATGTCCAGAATTCACAGGCTCAAGATCAAGGGATGTAAGAGAGAGTGACACCATTCAATATTACCGCCAGTGACCCACAAGCAAAATTTTTGTCTCCTGCTCCTGTGATATTATATTCTGATGACCTAGATTTCTTAATTCCAAAGGAGGAATATTTCCACCAGGAGATACAATGATTCTGTTGAGCTGTAAGTTAAAACTGCCATCTGCTCATTTGGACTGCTTCATGCCTTTAAGTCAGCAGGCAAAGGAGGGAATCACTGTGCTGCTGGGCATGTTTAATCCTGACTCCCAAGGGGAACTGGGCTGATCTCCACAGTGGAGATAGGAGCAGCACACCTGGGTATAAGGGATCTCTTAGGACATCGTGTATTACCACGCTCTGTGACCAAAGTCAGTGCAAATCTACAGGGCCAACCCAAGAAGGACTATTAACGCCTAGGACTCAACAGGAATTAAGCTAGGCTTGCCCAATCAGGCAAAAACCCATGGCTGGTTGAGGCGCTAGCTCTGCGCGCAGTCGCTTCAGTTGTGTCCGACTCTGTGTGACGCTGTGGACTGTAGCCTGCCAGGCTCCCCTTTCCATGGGATCCTCCAGGCAAGTGTACTGGAGTAGGTTGCTGTGTCCTCCTCCAGGGGTCTTCTCGACCCAGGGATGGAACTCGTGTCTCCTGTTTCCAGCAGTGGAAGGTGGATTCTTCACCACTGGTGCCTGCTGAGACAAACGCAAAGGAAATCTTGAAGGGGTATTGGAGAAGGCAATTATGAATACCAGCTACAACCATGTGACAGGTTACAGAGACAAGGACCATGATTGTCATGAATTAATTTCTCCTTTACATGTACAGACATATATATGCATGCGTGTATATATATGTGTGTGTGTGTATACATGTATGAATAATACACATATTTATAGTCTTTGTTTTCTTCTCTCTCTTAACTTATGTTATATAAAACACTGACTTTGTATCATAATGCTGTAAAATATAAGTATCATTAACTTACATAACAGTATTTACTTTATGAATATTAAGAAGACTAAATGTCAACTAAAGATCAGAATCTTTCCCTGGGGAAAAGGTTATTGTGTTTTTGCTTATATGCTGAATAGTTGTGTCATGATCTTTCTATTGTCTCCATTTGGAAATTAAGTATCATTTAAGGAGATTCATATAGATGTCAATTTAAAAAGGGGTGAACTAGTGACTGTTCATTATATGTGTCAATTTGGAAAGAGTTTCTGGAGGAGGCTGACATTTAAATTGGTGAATTTTGAATAAACAGATTACTCTCCATAGTGTATGTGTGTCTCATACAATCAGTTGAAAGTCTGAGTAGAATAAAAAAAAAGTCTTAACACAGCAAGAGGAAATTCTGCAGACAACAGCCTTCATATTTCAGATGCACCCTAGTCTTTCCTGTATCCCTAGTCTGCTGCCCATACTATCTGTTTTGAACTTTCCAATCTTCATTATTGTGTAATCTACTTTATTCTAATAAATCTCTTTCTCTATATCTATACACATCCTATTGGATCTGTTCCCCTGAAGACACTAGACAGCATGCTGCCCCACAATTATGCAATCAACATCTCTGAATACCTCCAATTAGGATGTTACAAAAGCTTCCCTTCACGATTCTAACATCTGATTAAGTTGTAAAACTTCTGAATTGTAACCCTCTCATTCAAATATGTTACAGCTTCAGAGAATGAGGTTTATTTTGAAACCGAAGGAAGAGAAAAAGCTCTGAGGTGCTTAACCCTCTTGTCAAACTCTAGTGGATAATAAGAGAAAAAGCCCAGAAGGGTCAAATAAAGATCAAGGTTTCTGTAAAAGGGAATACTGCATAAAACAAGTATTAAAAACCAACGGTTGTGGATTTTTCTGTGTATGTTTGTGTGCATATGTGTAAGAGCATGTGTGTGTGCATAGCTGTGTGCTCCCATGTGTACATGGATAACAATCACTTAAACATTAGCTAAGAGTAGACATCATGTGGGATTTACCAAATCTGAAATGTGTCAAATAGTCTTTGAATTTTACCCAGTAATAACATTTTTGCTCTTAAAGTTTAAATATCAGTAAAGGGAAATTTAGTTTTTGGTTAATCATTGAGTAAAGAAGTAATATTAACTGTAGAATATAATCCTGAATATTAGACCCTTGATTTGATTAGTGAAGTAATGGCTTAAATCAAATACGGTCTAATTCCCCCTAAGTTGTCTACGTTGTACCTTGGTCAGAACCATAATGTGACCTACATTTTAAGACAATGTCTTGAAAACTATGCATTTATCTTATTTCAAGATGAAAAATACAGATGGACAGAGGAGCCTGGCAGGCTACAGTCCACAGGGTCGCAGAGCAGACATGACTGAAACGACTGAAATGACTTAGCACACACTCACGCAGAAGTTATTACTGGGTTGTGTTTTTGCTGTGCTGTGCTGAGTTGATTCAGTTATGCAACCCTATGGACTGTAGCTGGTCAGGCTCCTCTGTCCATGGGATTCTCCAGGCAAGAATACTGGAGTGGGTTGCCATGCCCTTCTCCAGGTATGGACACAGGTATGGAACCACCCATACCTTCCAGACACTGGTATGGAACCTTCAGCTCTTACGTATCCTGCACTGGTAGGCGGGTTCTTTACCACTAGCACCACTGGGGAAGGAGAGCAAGTCAATTACAATTGAATAAATCCCTGACTCTTTATAAATTCTAGATGAAATTAGTTACAGCTTTAACTCTATGTTGAAAAAATGAGTCTTTAAGTATTGTAAATATTTGAAAGTCAGGGAAAAATACCCTTGAACTTTAACCTGTCCACTGCAGGGGAGAGGTTGCAGGTGTGTGCTTATGCTAATCACTTAGCAGAAGTTTCGAGTGCTTTGTTGTGTCACAATCACTTCAGGAAGTTAGTAAAAGACTGAAATAAAACAAAATCTGTAGCTTTCCACAGAATGTTGATGTTAGGAGGATATATTGAGAAAAATAATAAAAACTAAAGTTTAAAAGTAAATGGGATTTTAGGAAGCTGTGGAATAGGAATTGTGGCTGCCTTTTATTTTGTAACTCAACACCAGGTGCATGATATATTAGAGATGCAAGTGGAATCGAGCACAGTCTAATAGAACAAAAGCAATTTGCTTTATCTGACTAATTGAGGCATAAATAATTATAATGCTCAGTCTTGTAGAAAATAAAAAAGGCTCATTAAAGGCAGGGTGTGAACAGGAGTGCAATGTTAACTTGGTTAACATCCCTAAACCCATATTGATTTTTAAATTGCTGTTCTTGAATGTCCAATGTCCAAGAATCCAGAAAAACAAGGCATAATACTCTGCACCCACATTCTACCATTAATATGCTCAATTTTTTAAAATGAATAACCTTTAACGTGTGAGGTGAACTACAGCAGTTGGAATTAATAATTAGTAAGGCCTTTAGGATCCCTGTAGGCAAAGGTCATTGAGGGAAATTTGAGGCTTGGCACCAAACTGAAGCAAACCACACAGTTAAAATATAGGGTAACTTGCAGCATGTTAGAGGGTGAGGCATCTCTCCTAAAGACACCTAATCCTGATTTGGTGACTAATATTACACCAGGGAGCAACAGTCTTTGTCTCAAACATTTCATGTTGCTGACATTCCCATCAGAAGTGATTCTTAAAGATACTGAACTTGGAAGAATAATGTTCGTGCTTTCTTGAACATATTTCAAAATCTGCCTGAAATCATGGGAATTTTATATAAAATGTTTCTTTTTAATTGACAGAGATATGCATTATGTTTTATATATTTAGGTGTATTTCCTCACATTTATTTGAGCAAAGTCTGCATTAGTGCAGCCACAGAGTATTTTCCAATTTGTAAAGCCTGTTTTACCCAGCAAGATGCTCTAGAGATGAGTTTAATGGCGCATGATAATGCTTATCACAAGATGTCTTGTGATGTTATCTAATTAAAAGAAGAGAGAAATTTTCTATAACTTGTTATTCAAGGATTCTGGAAATGTGGAAAAATAAAGCTTCTGAATAACAAAAAAAAAGGTTATTATGCTGCTTCATCGAGTTCATTTTTGTGAAGAGAAAAGTACTTATTTGTTTATCAGTTCTTCTGGCATACTATTCAAACATGCAAATGGTATTTGGCAAGTGCTATGAACAAAAATGGAGAAGGCAATGGCACCCCACTACAGTACTCTTGCCTGGAAAATCCCATGGACGGAGGAGCCTGATAGGCTACAGTCCATGGGGTTGCTAAGAGTTGGGGACGACTGAGCGACTTCACTTTTGCTTTTCATTTCCATGCATTGGAGAAGGAAATGGTAACCCACTCCAGTGTTCTTGCCTGGAGAATCCCAGAGACAGTGGGCCTCCATCTATGGGGTCGCACAGAGTCGGACACACTGAAGCAACTTAGCAGCAGCAGCAGTAGCAGGAGCAGCATGAACAAAATAGTACTAGTTATTGTTAAAGAAATTGAAATCCATTTTGAGAGGGTCTGTCTATATCAAGATGTAAAGAAGATGCTCTAAGAAATAAATGTCTTATTATTGGCATGGAAGCAGAAGAGCAACAAAGTACTTAGAACAAACCTAATGTAGAATAAATCCTTAAAAACATTTTTCATCATTACTATATATGCATTTCAAATAGTTGCTTAACTTCCTTTGGACGAGTTTAGATAAAAACCTCAGTAAGCAGGGTTTCCCTGGTAGCTCAGATGGTAAAGAATCTATCTGAAATGTAGGAGACCTGGGTTTGGTCCCTGGGTCAGGAAGATCCCCTGGAGAAAGCAATGGCAACCCACTCCAGTATTCTTGCCTGGAGAATTCCATGAACAGAGGATCCTGGCATGCTACAGTCCATGGGGTTGCAGAGTAGGACACAACTGAGCAACTAACACACACACATTCTTGTAAGAAGCCAGATTTGGCCACAGGTCTTCTGGGGTTTCCAATGGCCATGTGTTAGGCTCTGACTTCTAGGCATGTCTAGACCAATGGTAACTAACTAAAGAAATTCAAGAGATCATTTGATCCAGTTATCATGATCTTTATGTTACGTAGCCACATTTCATCTGATTATGTGTCTTGCTCACTGTCCATTTTTTAAATTTATTTACTTTAATTGGAGGCTAATTACTTTAAAATATTGTATTGGTTTTGCCGTACATCAACATGAATCCACCACGAGTGTACATGTGCTCCCCCATCCTGAACCCCCCTCCCACCTCCCTCCCATACCATCTCTCTGGGTCATCCCAGTGCACCAGCCCCAAGCATCCTGCATCCTGCATCAAACCTTGACTGGTATTTCATTTCTTATATATTATACATGTTTCAATGTCATCTCCCAAATCATCCCACCCTCTTCATCTCCCATAGAGTCCAAAAGACTGTTCTATACATCTGTGTCTCTTTTGCTGCTTGCATGCAGGGTCATTGTTCCAAATAGGTTATCCCAAACATTCTCATTTCATGAAAGAAAACATAGTTTGTAAGAACCTTAATAAAGACCTTGGCAATGATTTCATTTAAGAGTTGACAACAAAAGTAAAAGCAGAAAAAGTAAATTGCTTGGGTCCAGCCCTGGTGGATCCAGGGTGATTGGAAGGGGGGAAAAACTTATTTATTTAGAAATATAAGAATAGATTAGGAAGAAATAGTATAGTAGGAAAATTAAGATGGAGAAAAGAAGGCTGAATAACTTGGTTTATGTGGAAAGCCAATAAAACCTCGAGACAAGAGGTTTGCACCATCTACTTTAGACCACCGGCATCCGTTTGAATATTGGAGAGTGCCCCGCCCTGGGCTCTCTCTCTCACGGATCTTAGCAGCCGGGACAGGTAAGTAGACATGGCCAGCCTCTGCACCCCAGATGGGAATTCAGCCAGAAATTAGAGAAAATAGGAGACAGGGGGGAAGCCCAGCATCGGTGCAAGACTCTCTGAGAGGGAAGGGAAGGGAAAAGGGGGGCCGTTTATTTTTCAAACTCAGCTTATATACCCCAAGTTGTACATAATGGAATATGCAGAGTTATACAGGGGCAGCAGTCCTGACCCTCATTGAGACAAGGCTTTCTTTTTTGCATACTCTCCCGTTAGAGGAAGCAACAGTTAGAACTGGACATGGAACAACAGACTGGTTCCAAATAGGAAAAGGAGTACATCAAAGCTGTATATTGTCACCCTTCTTATTTAACTTATATGCAGAGTACATCACGAGAAACGCTGGACTGGAAGAAACACAAGCTGGAATCAAGATTGCTGGGAGAAATATCAATAACCTCACATATGCAGATGACACCACCCTTATGGCAGAAAGTGAGGAGGAGCTTAAAAGCCTCTTGTTGAAAGTGAGAGAGGAGAGTGAAAAAGTTGGCTTAAAGCTCAACATTCAGAAAACGAAGATCATGGCATCCGGCCCCATCACTTCATGGGAAATAGATGGGGAAACAGTAGAAACAGAGTCAGACTTTATTTTTTTGGGCTCCAAAATCACTGCAGATGGTGACTGCAGCCATGAAATTAAAAGACGCTTACTCCTTGGAAGAAAAGTTATGACCAACCTAGGTAGTATATTCAAAAGCAAAGACATTACTTTGCCAACTAAGGTCCGTCTAGTCAAGGCTATGGTTTTTCCTGTGGTCATGTATGGATGTGAGAGTTGGACTGTGAAGAAGGCTGAGCGCCGAAGAATTGATGCTTTTGAACTGTGGTGTTGGAGAAGACTCTTGCGAGTCCCTTGGACTGCAAGGAGATCCAGCCAGTCCATTCTGAGGGAGATCAACCTTGGGATTTCTTTGGAAGGAATGATNCAACTAAGGTCCGTCTAGTCAAGGCTATGGTTTTTCCTGTGGTCATGTATGGATGTGAGAGTTGGACTGTGAAGAAGGCTGAGCGCCGAAGAATTGATGCTTTTGAACTGTGGTGTTGGAGAAGACTCTTGCGAGTCCCTTGGACTGCAAGGAGATCCAGCCAGTCCATTCTGAGGGAGATCAACCTTGGGATTTCTTTGGAAGGAATGATGCTAAAACTGAAGCTCCAGTACTTTGACCACCTCATGCGAAGAGTTGACTCATTGGAAAAGACCCTGATGCTGGGAGGGATTGGGGGCAGGAGGAGAAAGGGACGACCGAGGATGAGATGGCTGGATGGCATCATGGACTCAATGGACGTGAGTCTGAGTGAACTCCGGGAGTTGGTGATGGACAGGGAGGCCTGGCGTACTGCGATTCGTGGGGTCGCAAAGAGTCGGATACAACTGCACGACTGAACTGAACTGAAATCCCGTTAGAAAAGGTCTCAGGTGGTTTACATTATCTTCTAGCCAAGAGGCCTGTTAACATTTCTACGGCTCTCTTCTGATGAGGTTTTGTTAATCAGAAGACTCATTTGTGTTAATCTTTCCAAAGTCTGAATGCCACTCTCAGAAAACACTAAATAAAAATACAGCAATTTGTAATAAAAGGAAGTACAGTGATTTATAGCAAAAGTCTAGTATTGCTAACATCGAAACTACTATATATCCTTTTCCATATCCCATTTACATTGATTGCATCTTCCTGGGTGCCTGATAGATAAAAAATAAGGAGGTCTGGCAGCAATCATTGAGTCAACCATGGAATCCTGTCACCAATATAAATTTAAAAAGGCTCTGAAACTGTAAGATACTTTAAGGCTTTTGTGCCCCTCACAGTTGGGAAGTTGTGAGCAATTCACAAACTTGTAGAAGGTCAGGGGAACTTGTTAGGCAGGCTAGAGAATTATCAAAGGGGGGTTGGGCTGAAACACTCCTTTCAAATGCAGAAGGCCAAAGCCCTGAAATAATTTTTTCCAGAGAAAGTCAGAAAATAATGGGAAAACAGATTCTTATTTTTGGGGGTACATGTTCAGGAAAAACCAGGGAGAAATCCGATGACTCAAATTGCCCTGCCATCTGAGTTTGCCACGTGACCCTGTCACAGGTGGGATTCCTCACTCTGGCTCCAGACAGTAAATGAATGGAACCACATCAAAGTAAACAAACAAACAAAAAAAAAAACTAATGAGAAAAAAAAAACTGTACAGTAAAGGAACTCATCAATGAAATGAAAAAGCAATATGTGGAATGGAAGAAAATATTTGCAAATCATATATCAGATAGAGCCTAATATCCAAAACATCTAGATACTCATACAGCTCAATACAAACAACAATAATAACAATCTGATTTTAAAAATAAGCAGACAAATTCTATATAAAATTTTTCGAAGAAGACAAAAGATGGCCAACTGGTACATTGAAAAGTGCTAGTCCTCACTAGTAATCAGTTCAGTTCACTTCAGTCACTCAGTCATGCCCGACTCATTGAGACTTCATGAATTGCAGCACACCAGGCCTCCCTGTCCATCACCAACACCAGAGTTCATGCAAACTCAT
>SJXQ01001949.1:0-11994 GCA_006408695.1 Aepyceros melampus
TACCTACCAAGCTGGTACTAGTCAAACCAGGCACTGTCAGCCAGGACGAGGGCCAATCTTTTCTAGCAATTCAAGAAACATCTGCTCCAGTATCTAACAGCCCTGACATTTTATTTCCTTGAATTAAAAGATCTTTCAAAGGCCTAGAAGCTGTAATTTCCTGCACTCAAAAGGCTAGATCACTAGAGCTAAATGCTCTGAGACCCATAGCTTGAGAAGCCAAGTTTTTTCCTATATGATAATAAGGTAAAAGCCAAAGCTGTGTTACTCTTTGACCCTTATTAATTGCACAGTTTTGATAGGCGGAAAGATCAAAACTTTAATTTTCTCAATATATTCAGAATCTACTACACAAGGCACCACTGAAATTCCTTGAAACCAAAACGACCTACGACCCTGCACAAGTCCCACAATGCCCTCAGGTAGGGGGCCAGCCACTCTCATTGGAATCAGAGTAACTGGCATGTCAGGGCTTAATATTGCTGCCAAGTCCCTTATCTTTCCGCTTCTCTCCTAGCCTGGGTGAGGCCCCTTTGAGGGTTTTTTCTTCAAGGAGCATGCTCTGCCTATTGTGCATAGCCTACTATGTGGGAGACCCAAATTCAATCCCTGGTTCAGGAACATCTCCTGGAGATGGAAATGGAAACCCACTCCAGTATTCTTGCCTGGAAAATTCCATGGACAGAGAAGCATGGTAGTTTACAGTCCATGTGGGTCACAAACAGTCAGACATGACTGAGCAACTTCACCTCACTTTATTCAAAAACCTTTTTTATCTTCCTCAGCCTTAGGCAATATTTTGGGAGGCTTTGGGGGCAATGTAGGGAACTCCTGAGCCCTGGAAGGGGCAAACAGAGGTGGCGATGATCGCCTTAAATCAGAAAGTAGTGGATAAGTTTTTAAAGGTTTGCATAGAAGGGGAGGGGGCTCGCTACAACACTCAGCCTTAGCATCCTGTAAGCCCTCTCCTTCCTCAGGAGGTAGACCATGGTCTCCCTCCTTTTCTTCATCAATAGCGAAAATATGATCTGCGTAGAATGTGGAGACCCACTACCCACTGCTATAGCTTCCCCTATAGGCTAACAGCCTCATGAGGTGGGTCCAGGACATTTCTAATCATATTCCACAGAGCAAAACCATCTACAGGAAACTTTTCTGGCCCATGCAAAATATAAAACAAATGTAGAAATTTAGACAGTCTTCCTGTGCTTTCTTCAATGCCTCTATGGGCTAACAGGTGAAGTAATATTTCAATAAACAACTTTCTATTCTTAGATGCAGAGAAACCCATTTTTCTAGAGAATATTCTTATTCATTCTGTACCCTCCTCACACTGCCTAAACTGCAGAGGGGTGCCAGCCACCAACAGGTACAATCCTAACTGCCCTGCATTACAATCACAAATTATTTACCCTTCAGTGTCCCCTGTTTGAGCACCATTTTCCAGAGTCCAGTTCCAGCAGCCAGGGATTCAACCTGAAGGGCTGAGCTGTGTCAATGTAAAATTGAAGCAAATATTTCAATAAACAACTTTCTATTCTTAGATGCAGAGAAACCCATTTTTCTAGAGAATATTCTTATTCATTCTGTACCCTCCTCACACTGCCTAAACTGCAGAGGGGTGCCAGCCACCAACAGGTACAATCCTAACTGCCCTGCATTACAATCACAAATTATTTACCCTTCAGTGTCCCCTGTTTGAGCACCATTTTCCAGAGTCCAGTTCCAGCAGCCAGGGATTCAACCTGAAGGGCTGAGCTGTGTCAATGAAAATTGAAGCAGCCTTTAAGTTTTTTTGGACTGCCTGTTTATTTCAAGCTTATGATTCTCTTTTATACTTTTACAAAAGCATTAGTTCAGAGGTTTGATATTTTTAGTTCTCATTGACCCAGATTTATTTTTTTCCAAAAATCATTGTTGCCACTCAAAAGGAGTTCCTTCCTCAGCGATTATCATCTCATATACTTTTTCTCATGTGTCCTTGAGCATGCACTGTTCAGTTCAGTTCAGTCGCTCAGTCATGTCCAACTCTTTGCGACCCCGTGCATCATAGCACTGTAACTCATGCTAATGCCTAGGCTGCAAACCACATTCCTCAGTTTAATTCTTATCTTTCTAAGTCCTGTTTGCCCTGAGTATCCTAAGCTCATTATTTCTTAGAAAGGGCTTCTAGCTAATAATATCTACAAACTCTAATTTTTATAAGCTATAGTAGAATATGCTAACACTACAGTAACCCTTAAATCTTTAGCTTCTATTTTAATTATTCCTAAGCCCTAAATTCAGCAAACTGCTTTGCCATAAACACTTTTCTCAAAAATAGACTTCAGAAAGAAATCCCTCCAATGGTCTCAAGCTGCAGCCTCTGTGCTCACCCTGGAACCCTCTTTTGTAAAAGTCCTTGAACAAATGTCAGTGATTAACTTTATGAATTATTCTTTAAGCACAGCTGCAGAAGACTTTATGCCTTCTCATCCTCCTCGCAAAAACAATAAGCACCTTAATATTCTCTTCAGTCAACTCTGCTGAGGAAAGAAAAAAAAAAAAAACTAGTCAGAATCACAAAGCCTAACTCCTTCATTCCAGATCCCTGCTTATGGAACAAAGGGAGGGGGTTTAGGGCCCTGCCTCTGTTTTGTCAGTAATGCCTAATATGGCTCCCAACAATTGATTTTTCAACTATCACAGGTCATCATGCACAATGATTTATCATGATCTAGTTTCAATGTTGTGACATGCTTCATGAGCTTTTTTCCCTATACCAGATCAAATACAGACTATCTGCAGTGTGACATATAGTGTTTCAGACATGAAACACACTTCAAGTATTTCTTCACTCACTCCACATTGAATACACCATATAGGTTATTGACAGTCATTGATTCAGTACTGTGACACATTTCAATGGCTGCTTCACTAATTCCCAGTCAAACACATTCAGTGTTTTACCACTATGTAGGTTTCAGTTCTGTCACATACTTCAACTATTCATGAAACTACTCAAGGTCAAATGCACTCAGTAGCTTTGTTGTTGCTGGTTGTTATTTGTTGTTCAGTCACTCAGTCATCTCCAACTCTTCATAATCCCATGGACTGCAGCATATCATGCTTTCTTGTCCTTCACCATCTCCCAGAGCTTGTTCAAATTCAAATCCATTGGGACAGTGATGTCATCCAACCATCTGGTCCTCTATCATCCCCTTCCCCTGCTCCAGTCATTTCCAGAATCAAAGTGTTTCCAATCAGTTGGCTCTTCACATCAGATAGCCATAATATTGGAGCATCTGCGTCAGCATCAACCCATCCAGTAAAGTTTCAGGATTGATTTCCTTTAGGCTTGACTGGATTGATTTCCTTGCAGCCCAAAGGTCAAGAGTCTTCTCCAGGAATGCTGTTCAAAGCTATCAGTTCCTTAATGTTCAACTTCCTTTATGGTCTAACTTCTATTGGCACATGACTACTGGGAAAAAAAAAAAGTTGCTCTGACTATATGGACCCTTGTTGGCAAAGGAATGTCTCTGCTCTTTAACACTCCGTCTAGGTTTGTCACAGCTTTCTTCCAAGAAACAAGTATCATTTAATTTAATAGCTGCAGTCATCATCTGCCATGATTTTGGAGTCCAAGAAAACAGAGGTTTGTCAATTTTTCTATTGTTTTCCCATCTACTTGCAATGAAGTGATAGGACCAGATGCCATGATCTTAGTTTTTTGAATGTTGAGTCTTAAGCCAGCTTTTTCACTCTCCACTTTCATCTGCATCAAGAGGCTTTTAAATTATTCTTTGCTTTATGTAATATGGATGATGTCATCTGACATATGAGGTTATTTATATTTCTATTTTTCTCTTAATTTCAGCTTGTGTTTCCTCCAGCCCAGCATTTTCCAAGATGTGCTTTGTGTATAAGTTAAATAAACAGGGTGAAAATATAGTTTTTTTCCCCCCAATTTCAAACCATCTGTTCTTCTGTATCTGGTTCTCACTGTTGTTTCTTGATCTGGATAAAGGTCTCTCAGAAGCCAGGTAGGTAGACTGGTATTTCCATGTCTTTAAGAATTTTCTGCAGTTTGTTGTGATCCACACAACGGATTTTTCCCATAGTCAGTGAAGCAGAAATATACACACACACACATATATACATATACATATATACATACCCATATAGATACATATATACACACACATATATATATATTATAAATATATATATATAAAATATAAAATTATCTTGCTTTTTCCATGATCCAATGGATGTTGGCAATTTGACCTTTGCTTTCTGCCTTTTCTAAATCCAGTTTGAACATCTGCAAATTGCAGGTTAATGTGCTGTTTAAGTCTAGCTTGGAGAATTGTGAGCATGCCTTTGTTAGACTCACTTCAGTTGCTCAGTCGTGTCTGACTTTTTGTGACCCCATGGACTGTAGCATGTCAGGCCTCCCTGTCCATCACCAACTCCTGGAATTTACTGAAATTCATGTCCTTTGAGTCGGTGATGCCATCCAACCGTCTCATCTTCTGTCCTCCCCTTCTCCTCCCATTTTCAATCCTTCCCAACATCAGAGTCTTTTCAAATGAGTCAGCTCTTCACATCAGGTGGCCAAAGTATTGGAGTTTCAGCTTCAACATCAGTCCTTCCAATGAATATTCAGGGTTGATCTCCTTTAGGATGGACTCTTTTGATCTCCTTGAAGTCCAAGGGACTTTCAAGAATCTCCTCCAACACCACAGTTCAAAAGCATCAATTCTTTGGAGCATAGCTTTCTTTATAATTCAAATGTCACATCCATACATGCCTACTGAAAAATCATAGTCTTAACTAGATAGTCCTTTGTTGGCCATTAACTTCTCTGCTTTTTAATATGCAGTCTAGGTTGTTCATAAATTGTCTTCCAAGGAGTTAGTGTGTGAAATAAGGCCAGTTGTGTGATACTATGAACATTCTTTTGCATTGTCCTTCTTTGGATTTCAAATGAAAATCTGACCTTTTCCAGTCCTGCAGCCTCTGCTGAGTTTTCCAAGTTTTCTGCCATAGAGTGAAACACTTAAAAGGTATCATCTTTTAGAATTTGAAATATCTCAGCTGGTGTTCTATCACTTCTACTATCTTAGTTGGTAGTGATGTTTTCTAAGAGCCACTTGATTTCACACTCCAAGATATCTAGCTGTAGGTGAGTGATCACACCATCATGGTCATCTGGGTAACTGGGATCTTTTTGGATAGTTCTATGTATTCTTGCTACCACTCCTTAATATCTTCCACTTCTTTTAGGTTCATATCTTTTCTGTCCTTTATTGTACTCAAATGTGCATGAGATACTCCCTTGATATCTCTTATTTTCCTGAAGAGATCTCCACTCATTTCCAATCTATCGTTTCCACTTAGTGATTTAGCAACATTTGTTGTTTCATGGATGTGACATATGCTTCCAGTGTTTCTTCCACTTGAATTTCAACACTCTGAGTAGTGTATCACAATCCCATGTTTCAGAACTGGGACCTGCTTTATCTGTTTCTTCTCAACCTCAGATCAAACACATTCAGTACTTTATTACCACAGACTATTCAGTGCATTAACATGTGACATTTTCCAGTGTTTCCTTGTCACCTGGGACTAATCACCCAGAGGTATAAGTGTCATTGTCTATTTTAGTGCTGTTACACAGTTCAAGTGCTTCATTTTCTGAAAATAAAACACACTCATCATCCCATGTCTTAGTGCAGAGACATGCTTTAAGAGCTTCTTCATCCACCCAGTCAAACAATCCCAGCAGTTTTTCACCATCCAAAGTTCAAGTTCTGTGACATGCTTCAAGTGCTTCTTTGTATACAATGGGTCAAACAAACCCAGTAGTTTGTCATATACATTGTTTCAATTATGCAATGTGCTTCTGTGTTTCTTCATTCTCTCAGGTCATCACACCAAGTAGTTTATCACTATCCAGTGTTTCAGTGTTACATCATGCTTCCAGAGCTTCTTTTTCTTCCAGGGTCAAACATACCAAGTAGCTTGTCTGCGTCCACTTTTGAGTTTTGTGAAAAGATTCATGTGCTTATTGCCCACCTTAAATCAAACACATTCAATTGTTTGTAACCATCCAGTGTTTCATGTTGGTGACAAGATTCAGATACTTCCTCATGCACTCTGGATTATACACACCCTGTTGTTTATCACCTCCTATTTCAGTTTTTTGTCATGCTTCAAGTGCTTCCTGACCATTCTTGGTCAAACACACCAGTAGTTTAGTAACAGACAATGTTTCAGTACTGTAACATATTTCAAGAATTTGTCATACACCACTGTTCAGAAATACCCAATATTTTATCAGTATCCCACGCCTCAGTTTGAGGACTTGCCTCAAGTGCTTCTTCACAACCCTAGACAAAACACACTCAGTAGATTATCACCATCCATTGTTTCAGTCCTGTGGCATGCTTCATGTGCTTTTTCATCCTCTCTAGGTAAAACACATACAGTAGCTTATCATCAGTTAATGTTTCAATTTCATGGTATGCTTCTAGGACTTTTTCATCCTCACCAGGTCAAACACACTCAGCAGTTAATTACTGTGTGACATTCCTCAAGTCTTCTTCATTATCGTAAGTCAAACACTTCCATAACATTCACCACCTACTGTTTCAATGCCAAGATAACTTCAATGGTGTGTTCATTCTCCTCTTTTAAAGACATTCTCTAGTTTACCACCATACAGTGTTGAAGTTCAGTGACATGCCGCAAGTGCTTCTCCATTCATTCAATGTCAAATCCAGCTGATAATTTTTGACCATTCAGCATTTCATTGTGTGACATGCTCCAAGGGCTTCTCTATCCACCCAGGTTAAACGTGCCCTAGATTATTTAAAAACAGAAAAAGAAAAAAAACACTTTTTAATGTGTGTTCAGTTCAGTTCAGTCCCTCATTCATATCCAACTCTTCGTTATCCCATGAACTGCAGCAAGCCAGTCCTTCCTGTCCATCACCAGCTCTCATGGGTAGCCCAAACTCATGTCCATTGAGTTGGTGATACCATCCATCTCATCCTGTGACTTCCCTTCTCCTCCTGCCCTCAATCTTTCCCAATATAAGGATATTTTCAAATGAGTAAGACTCATATGACAATGCAAGAGTCAGCTCTTCACATCAGGTAGCCAAATTATTAGAGTTTCAGCTTCAACATCAGTCCTTCCAACGAACACCGACTGATTTCCTTTAGGACTGTTTGAATCTCCTAGCAGTCCAAGGGACTCTTAAGAGTTTTTTAAACACCTCAGTTCAAAAGCATCAGTTCTTCAGTGCTCAAACTTTTTATACTCTAACACTTACATCCATACATGACCACTGGAAAAACCATAGCCTTGACTAGATAGACCTTTGTTGACAAAGTAAAGTCTGTATTTTTCAATAATCATATAATCAATAATAATAATAATTACCAACAATAATCAATAATATTCAATAATTAATAATCTAGGTTGGTCATAACTTTCCTTTGAAGGAATAAGCATCTTTTAACTTCATGGCTGCAGTCACCATCTGCAGTGATTTTGGAGCCCAGAAATATAGTCATCTTCTGTTTCCATTGTTTATCCATCTATTTGACATGAAGTAATGGCATCGGGTAACATGATCGTAAGTTTTTGAATGCTGATATTTAAACCAACTTATTCACTCTCCCGTTTCACTTTCATCTAGAGGCTCTTGTTCTTCAATTTCTGCCATAAGGGTGGTGTCATCTGCATAGTTCAGCTTATTGATATTTCTCCATCCATCTTGATTCCACCGTCTGATTCCTCCAGCCCAGCATTTCATGTTAGGTACTCTGTGTAAAAGTTAAATAAGCAGGATGAAAATTATACAGCTTTGAGGTACTCCTTTTCCTATTTGGAATCAGTCTCTTGTTCTATTCTAGTTCTACATGTTGCTTCCTGACCTGCATACAGGTTTATCAAGAGGCAGTTCAGATGGTCTGGTATTCCCATCTCTTTCAGAATTTCTCAACATTTATTGTAATCCACACAGTCGGAAGTAGATCTTTTTCTGGAACTCTCCTTGTTTTCAATGATCCAGCAGATGTTGGCAATTTGATCTTGGTTCCTCTGCCTTTTTGAAAACCAACTTAAATATCTGGAAGTTCACGGTTGATGTATTGCTGAAGCATGGTTTGGATAATTTTGAGCATTAATTTACTAGCATGTAAGTGAGTGCACCTGTGCAGTAGTTGGAGAATTCTTTGGCATTAGCTTTCTTTGGGATCAAAGTAAAAACTGATCTTTTCAAGTCCTATGGCCAGTGCTTAGGACTTGAATTTTCCACGTTTGTGGCTTGTTGAGTGCAGGCCTTTCATAGGATTATCTTTTGGGATTTTAAATAGCTCAACTTAAATTCTATCACCTCCACTAGATGTCTTTTTAGTGATACTTCCTAAGGCTACTTGAGATCACAATCCAGGATGTCTGCCTCTAGGTGAATGATCACGCCATCGTGATTATCTGGGTCATGAATATCTTCTTTGTACAGTTGTTCTGTGTAGTTTTGTCACCTCTTCTTAATATCTTCTGCTTCTGTTAGGCCCATACATTTTCTGTCTTATATTGAGCCCATTTTTGCATGAAATATTCGCTTGTTACCTCTAATTTTTTGGAGGAGATCTCTAATATTTCCCATTCTATTGTTTTCCCCTATTTCTTTGCTTCAATGAGTGTGGCACAATTCAAATGCTTCTCTTCCCACTCTGGTGAGTTGTAGCCAATATTTTGTACCAGCCAGTGTCCAGTGCTGGAATATATGACTAATTTCAATTCTTCATTAATGAAGGGAGTAAAAAAAAAAAAATCCAGGAGTATATCAGCACACAGTGTCTCATGGCTGCCACTGGATTCGAGTACTTCTTCACCCACTCCACGTTAACATAGTCGCTTATCAGCACCATTGTTTCAGTACATTGACATGCTTCAAATACTTCTACATTAACCCTGGTGCAAAATTTCTAGTAAACAGCCAGTGTTTTAGTTTTGGAGCATGACCCAATGGCTTCTGCATTCTCGCCCATAAACCAAACTCCGTGGTTTGTCACCATCTAGTGTTTACATACTGTGACATGCTTAAAGAGTTTCATCATCCACCCTAGAACTAGAAAGTCAAGACTTTATCACCATACCAGCGTTTCAGTGCTGTGACATGATTTAAATTTTGTTTGTCCACACTGAGGCATATACAGCCAGTAGTTGATCATCCTCTGGTGTTTCAGGGCTTTGATAAGATTAAATGTATTCTCGGTCCTACTAACATTAATATACTCACTATTTATAACCACCTTGTTTCACTGCTGTGACATAATGTCAACTGCTTCTTTATCCATTCCTGTATTAAACAAACCCAGTAGATTTTCCCCATTTAATGCTGATGTTCAGTACTATGAAGTGATTCTGGAGCCTCTGTGTCCATCCCACCTCAAACATAGTCAGTATTCTCAATCAATGCTTCAGTGATGTCACAGTGCTTTCTTCATTCACTGAATATCAAGTACATTCAGCCTCGGGCAGATGCAAAGAGACAGACATAATAGAACCAGAGCAAGTGGTTTGCAATGATGGCCCAGGCTACAGTAATCCGGTGAGGCCCACTAGCTCTTTGGATGCTGGGAGTGATGGGGAATCGTCAAAAGGCAGCAGCTAGTGTGTTTGGGGTGGCCTGAGGCTTAAGAAGGGGATGATGGACAGCCCAGGACAGAGTGACTTGGCTCTGGGATATAAGCCTAGCATGTGGAGCCCTAGGCTGTAAGCCACGCACAGACTGGTAGCCCAGATTTAGGCCAATGGCCGGGGGGGTAGTGGGCGGCAACTTTATGGACATGCCCCTGGACTGGAGGGCATTTTCAGCAGTTCCTGGGCTAAAGAGCCCCCACCTGGAAAGATTCTGCTCCAGAAAGGTAGCAGGTTTCATCTGCCCTACCCGAGGTGCTGTCATTCACTTGGCCCTGAAAATTTCAACAATGTTTCCTGTTCTGCAATCTGAACAGCATGTGTGCTGTGTCCCAGGGGACTGTCAATAACTGGTAGCTCTCCCTGAGTATCCAAAGGATATGCAGGGGCCCAAGTGGCTAGATACTTTTCTCCGTGGGAAAGAGAGCCTGTTTCAGTCCAGATGCTAGGGGAGACAGTGAAAAACCTCACCGTTTGTGACAGTTGATCTCCACTTTTCAGGGACACGAGAGGCTTAAGGTATAGAGCTCACTCCGTTTTTCTTTATCTCTGCTTCTGCCATAACACTGTTTTGGAAATCTTTCTGTGTGTGCAGCAGTGGCTGGAGTCTGTGTGTCTCCATCTCTCCACAAATGGTGCGGTTGCTGTTTGCCACTGTCTGGATATCAGTACCACATGAGACTCTTATCCTTGGCAAAAGGCAAGGCCTTCTTCTCCTGAGTGAGTTGTACCAATGGAGGTTCAGAGTTTTTTAGTCTACACGTTTGGAGAGTGCTTTCTCAAACTTGAAAGCCAACAGTAGGTTGTCACTGTTGAACCACAGAAGAGGACAGGTTATCCTCCCTCCCTCACTCGACAGATGTAATCCCTGCACAGGCCTACAGTGGCTTGGCCACATTCTGCACAGAGGAAGAAATGGGGCATGCTCTGCTGGCATGCAGAAACTCCCTGAACCTTTTTCAAACACCTGCCAGTGAGATGCTAAGGGCAAATCCTCATTAAGTTCCACGACTCACTGGTGCTGGAGCAATGCACGTCTGCCCTTTTACCCTATTGTGGCCCTTTCAAAGTGGTTTTGTTCTCCATGTGAGAACATATCCCAGCCTGTACAGTTGCCCAAGCCTGTAGGGCCGAGAACAGCAAGAGGATCAACCTAAGCCATCCACCTATATACTTGATATTTGATATATGCATTTTGCAAAGAGTACAAAGAGTGATGTTTCAAACTGAAAGACTCTGCAGGTAGCAGGTGCTTTTGCTGGAGTGCTGTCCACCTTTGAAACCTCACAAAAAAGGCAATGGGTGCTCATTCTCATGGCAAGGTCAGGGAAAGAATGCCCAGTGTTCAAGAAGGATGGAAAAGCCTTTGTAGCTGCATGTCCAAGGGGCTGTGGGTCACCCACCGAGGCTTCTGTGTCTGGGATTGCAGCCTGTTCTATGTCTTGGCTCCTCTGCCCTTCCACTGGTCACCCCCAGACACTTTCTTCCTGCCTCTCCATTCTGCCAGGTACTCTCTCCCATGCACCACTCTGATTCCACTTATAACTTGATCACTCACTGAGATAATGGGGATCAGTACCCTGGCATCAGTGTTTCTACTGTCCAAGAGTCTATGTACCTTTCCCTATGATCTTCATGTTTTCACTATCCAACTTCCATCACCTGACTAAGTCAGTTTTGACAACTCGTACTCACAAGTGTACTGGCAGGTGCTTCTATGCGCACATCTGCAAACACATGCATGTGTACACACTAACATACCTGAGAGGTAACTTGCACATATGCAGAAGTACAAACTTTCCTCTCCAGGAAATTCAGTTTTGGTAAGCACCCAGCTTTCTTTGTTCTTGTTATTTTCTTTCACTTGCTCATTTATCATGTCAGGTTGCACTTCTAAGTCCATGACTTATCCTTAAGGGTTACAAAATCTTGGCATTTGTTTGTGAGAAAGACCGATCTGCAGAGCATTGAGGAGGATTGGAAGTGCTCGCCCTGGACAGCTGAGTGACATGCGCCTGTGTTATACATTCTCCGATCACCTTGGACAGCTTCACAGTACCAGTTACGTTGGCCTGATCCTGTGTATTCCTTCAGGGGACCAGAAAACAAGGACGTCTAGGTTCAGCTGACTTGGAGAACAGCTTTCTCGGTCATTCCTGGTCAATGTAGTGCCCCTGTTCCTAGCCTACTAAACCTTATGGCACATAACATTCTGAATGAGGCCCTCTGTTCTTCCTATCTGTGCAGCTTTCTGTGTGCACCTGTCTACCTGTGCCCCCAGGTTCCCCTGGGACA
>SJXQ01001950.1:13481-35978 GCA_006408695.1 Aepyceros melampus
CGGCCGGCAGGTTGGGTCCTCGGCTGCCGGGGCAGGGTCTCGGGCAGCAGCGGCCTCGGGCTCCGAGGCACCAGGAAGGGCGGATGAGCGGGTGGCAAGCGGCTCCGCGCGTCTGTCTACGGGGCTTCTGGGGATGGGGCACAGACACAGCTCGGCGCCAGCGGGGGCGCCAGCGGGCACTTACGTCTTTGAGGGTGATGATGTTGGGGTGCTGGCCGTACCGCAGGAGAATCTCGATCTCCTCCGAGGGGTCCCTTTTACTCTTGTCAATGATCTGAAACAGACAGGGTGTGTGACGTGCGGCGTCCAGCGGGCGCCTGCGGCTGGGACCCCTTCTGCGCCCTCCCCCTGCCTGTCTCCAGCTTGAGCTCAGCCAAGACAACCCAACACTGCCCGGAAATGAAGGGCCATCCTTTCTTTCCGAGTGAGCATCAGACTGACATTAAAAAGAAAAGGGCGCTCGCCTCCAGACACTACATTTTAAGCCGTGACACAGCTGGATGAAGAAGGGTGAGTTTGGGGAGCTCACACAGGCACCCCATAAGCAGAAAGTGCTTTTTTCTATACTCGTCAGGCTCCGCGAGGGGCAGGGCTATGCCCTCTCTCTGTCCAAAGTGGGCCTCCAGCTGCTGTGTGTCTCTCGCCTCCTGGGAAGGCTACACACCAGGCACAAAGGGAGACCCAGCGTGGCTCTGACCCGGAGACGCGGGAGGAGACTCAGCGCGGCTCTGACCAGGAGACGCCAGGGGGCTGGAGGGAGACCCAGCGCGGCTCTGACCCGGAGACGCGGAGGGAGACCCAAGGCGGTTCTGACCCGGAGACGCCAGGGTGGCGCTGAGGTTGCACCGTGGCTTATCTGAACGGATGCTCCTTCAGGCCTCTAACCTTCCTCCTCTTCCCGGCAAGTGTAGCCCAGGTCTTAAGATGACAAATAAAATCCTTTCCTCTGTGAAGACAGATGGCTTCCAACCACTGCTGCTGCTTCTGCTTCTAAGTCGCTTCAGTCGTGTCCAACTCTGTGTACCCCATAGACGGCAGCCCACCAGGCTCCTCTGTCCCTGGGATTCTCCAGGCAACAATAGTGGAGTGGGTTGCCATGTCCTTCTCCAATGTATGCATGGATGCACGCTAATTTGCTTCAGTCATGTCCGACTCTGTGCGACCCTATGGACAGCAGCCCACCAGGCTCCTCCATCCACAGGATTCTCTAGGCAAGAATACTGAAGTGGGTTGCCATTTCCTTCTCCAGCTTCCAACCACAGGTGTCATGGATGAACGCAGACCTTGATCCAGGCAGGCGTTCATTCATGCCTTGTCACTGTGGGTGGATCACCACAGGCTCCTCCGGAGGCAGCTTCCTGCGCCCTGGTCCTGCTTTCTGTGGGGATGGAACAGGTTGAGGAGGGGACCCCGAGCACACAAAGTCTACAGCACCTGGTGGGATTCGACACTCAGAAGCAGTGCTCTTCCCCATGCGTTAGCTCCACCCAATTTCAAAACATTCGCCAAACTCGCTTTCACTCTCCATCTCATCCAAGGCTCCAAGCAGAGCTCGGCATAAACCCACTCTCTTCTTCAGGTGAGCAAACGCCCCGGGGCAGGGGGTGGAGGAGGACCCAGAGTGAGTGCTCTGCCAGCTCCCACCCCACTGCCCCTTCACCACCGAGGAAGATGGTCGCGGAGTCTGTGCTTCTCCCTGGCTCAGTTTTAAACCTGCCACCAGGCCCTGCTGACATCACACCAGGACCGTGAGCCCACAACACACTGGGGCTCAGCGTCAAGTGAAACGTCACACTTCCTTTCTTGACCCAGCACCTTCCTCCTCTTGTTACTGAAGTTCTAGCTCGGACACCAGGGTGACTTCTGTTATTGAAGGAAGTCAACACACAGTGCGTCCATCTAGAGGAGATGTCTTAAAGGCTCCTTTAGCAGCTGGTGAAGGGGAAGCCTTAACATGAGGATGCTTAGCTGCCCGTGGTGTGGTCTTTATGCTGCGGGGGTCCCACGCTGGCCAGCGAGGTTCTAGGACCCTCTCTGCCCCAGCGCCTGCCGGCCATTCAATTCCTGGGCTGTGACCCCTTTGCAACTTGAGAAGCTTAAAATCATTAGTGGTGGTTTTTAAAAAAAGTTAATAGTATATTCTTTTCTTTTTTCAAATAAAATTTTAGGATTTTTGTTGTTCAGTCACGAAGTCATGTCCATCTCTTTGCGACCCCATGGACTGCAGTATGCCTGGCTTCCCTGTCCATCACCAACTCACAGAGCTTGCTCAAACTCGTGTCTATTGAGTCGGTGGTGCTATCCAACCATCTCATCCTCTGTCATCCCCTTCTCCTCCTGCCTTTAATCTTTCCCAGCATCAAGGTCTTTTCCAATGAGTCAGCTCTTCACATCAGGTGGCCAAGAATTAGAGTTTCAGCTTCAGCATCACTCCTTCCAATGAATATTCAGGACTATTCTCCTTTAGGATGGACTGGTGGGATCTCCTTGCAGTCCAAGGGGCTCTCAGGAGTCTTCTCCAACACCACAGTTCAGAAGCATCAATTCTTCAGTGCTCAGCCTTCTTTACGGTCCAGCTGTCACATCCACACATGACCAATAGATAAACCATAGCTTTGACTAGGCAGACAAATCATGATGGAACAGGATGCAGGATGAACAAGAAAGAAGAAACTTTTTCACCATGCCGATGGCCGGGGGCAGGGGGAGGGGAGCCGTCATGGGACCAGAGGCGGCTGCATGGACAGGGCCCCACAGGCCTGGGGGTGCTGCCCTCCTCCCTCCTCGGGTGTCTCCCCAGGTGGAACCACTGGAAGCCAGGGAGCAGGCAGGGCACCATGGTGGGGTCCCCGGTGGGCCTGGAGTTGGGGAGTGGGCAATGCCTGGAAGGGGGTCCCTGGGGAGCGGAGGTGGGCTCAGGCTCCTGCACTTGCCCTGCTGGCTGCTGCCCCCACCAGTCTGGGCGATGGAGGACCAGCACGCAGCGGTGAGTTCTGTTCAGACCCAGAGTCCTGATCCTGACTGTCGTCAGCGAGGGCTGGCTGCGTTGGTCCACAGATGTTTGTTTGGTTGTTTGCAGAAAGCTCAGGAAGGATACACAGAGGCGTGATGACTGGTCCCTGTGCCCGAGCGCAAAGCTCAGGTTTGTGGCAGACGCTCTCGGGGGTCGAGAACACCCGGAAGTGTCCAGGAAGTAACTTCTTCTCTGTGGGGGTCAGTTTCTTGGGATGGTGACTGTGGGACTGGCTTCTTGTTCAAGCGAGCCCTGGTCAATAGAGTCCTTATTTTGAGAACAACGTTGCTTTATAGTCTTCCTTATGCAACAAAAGTGAGGGGAGAAGTCTCAGTAAACAGGTCCATATGCAAGGCCTCCCTTCTCTGTGCAGACGCTCAGAGGGTGTGGACGAACCACACGTGGGGAGGACCAGAGGCTCTGTCCTCTCCTGGCGCAGACACCACCCAGCGGTCAGCAACCAGCGAGGCTGGCAAAGCAGAGTCTCCAGGAGCTGCTTTCTGAGCAGCTGTATGCTTCCACAGCCCACGAAGCGAGTCCAGCCCCAACAAAGGGTGCAGAGGGCAGGATCCTCCTTAGCAGGTGAGGCACACAGGGAGGTATCAGCACGTCTTATTCCCGCTGGCTGAAGGCGGGGACGAGGCCGGTCCAGACGTTCCAGCATCCACACGCTTGTTCCTCTTCCTTTTGGTCTCTGCATTTCCCCATCCTCCTCTTCCTCGCCTCTGCCCAGCACGGGCTCCCCTCCCAGACACTGACTAGCACAGGGCTTCGAGGTGCACAAGACGGAGGGGAGAACGCCCAGGCCTGCCACTCCCCCTCCCGAGGTGGGGTGTTTCCTCTGACTTGTCGAGAGGATTAATACCATATTTGAAACGAGACTAGCAGAGCGTGGAGTCCCTTGTAAAATTGAACAGATACCTTCTCTTGTTCAATTAACTTAAACAAATGACACAGAGAAAGGGCTCCAAGGTTTCCTGCCGGAAAAAATTAAATTTCCATGCCAATCAGTTTTCCTTCTAAAAATAAGCTCTATTCATGTCAGCCATCTGTCTTAATTCCACTGCTTTTCTGGTGACAAATTACACACGCAGCATGAAAATGAGCCCAGAAACGTGGTGTAATTGTCAGCAGTCTGTTGTGAATACAAATGGGGTGGACAGTCAGCCCAGCTTCAGCCCCGAGTGTGTCGGCCACACTTCACTAGAACTACAAATCGGGAGACGCTGACTCCGGTACAGTTTCAAGGATGGCGCTTTATTTTTACCTGACTCTATTGCTATTTTAAGAACACCAGAATCTGCTCCTGAAAGGACATCCAGCTGTGCTGCCCTTCGGGACAACGTAGTCATGGCTGCTGATGTCCACTCGGACCCGCGTGAGCCGCGCAGACACACAAGGAGGGAACGGGCGAGCGGCACCTTGGGTGACAGGAGCCTGTGTCTGTGTGTCTGCAGAGGAATCAGGCCACCCGGAGAGGCTGCAGCCACAGAGGGCTCCCCTAGTTTTCCATTCCTCAGCGGTTTCCCCGTTTGGCTCTGGACTCTGGTTCTGTGGTCAGTAAAGCCCTCCCTGGTTGGGCTGTGAGCTTCCCGAGAACAAGTTTGCTTTTGCCTGGAACCTAGCACTGTGTCTGCCTGGAAAAAAAGAGTTAATACAAAATTGTAAGAAATGAATGGAAGCAACTGGTTACTGAACAGAGGGGTTCAGTAAGGAAACGCGTGCAGAGGGAAATGCGATCTAGAGACAAGAAGTGTTGGGTGGACCAGTCGTCCTGCCCACTCTGAGACTAAACAAGCCAAAGGAAGGGATGCCGTGATTCTGAATTTGAAGAAAAGCCCCTGATTGCGTGCTCTCTCTCTCTCTCTCCGCCTTTCGGTCACACCACGTGGCTTGTGGAATCTTAGCTCCTTGACAAGGGGTTGCACCCAGGCCCCAAGAGTGAAAGCAGAGTCCCCACCACTGGGCCACCAGGAAACTTCTGGGACTTTTCTCTCGCCATCTTCCTTGCTACCACCAAGCATCATGACGGGGTGTGGACAGGAAATGAGCTGGGAAGCACGCTGGGTTTTAAGAACCCCGAAACAGGCACTGCAGCCGGGAGAACGGACCAGGCGGGGACCACACCGTGCTCAGAGAGACTGACGCCCGGCGCGGGGAGCGGAGTTCTGGGTTCAGGGAGGGGCGCTGCCCCTGAGGGAATGGCCTAAGGATGGGGTGAGGAGGGGCTGGAGGCCCTCCGGGAACAGGGAGGTGCAGGCCTGCTGGCCACTGCAAGGATCCTCATTCCACCTGAGTGAGAACAAGACCCAGATTCCCCCACAGCCAGTCCCTCCCATCAGGAAGCTTCCACAAGCTCTGATCCTTATCCATCAGAGGGCGGGCAGAATGAAAACCACAATCAGACTGATCCCAAACTAACCAAACCAGACAGCCAGACTAACCAAACTGATCACATGGACCACAGCCTTGTCTAAATCAGTGAAACTAGGAGCCATGCCGTGTGGGGCCTCGCAAGACGGATGGGTCATGGTGGACCGTTCTGACAAAACATAGTCCACTGGAGAAGGGAATGCAAACCACTTCAGCATTCTTGCCTTGAGAACCCCATGAACAGTATAAATAAGTGAAGTCGCTCAGTCGTGTCTGACTCTTTGCAACCCCGTGGACTGTAGCCTACCAGACTTCTCTGTCCTTGGGATTCTCCAGGCAGGAATACTGGAGAGGGTTGCCATTTCCTTCTCCAGGGGATCTTCCCGACCCAGGGATCGAACCCGGGTCTCCCACATTGGATGCAAATGCTTTAACCTCTGAGCCAGTATGAAAAGGTAAAAAGATAAGACATTGAAAGATGAACTCCCCAGCTCGGTAGGTGCCCAATATGCTACTGGAGATCAGTGGAGAAATAACTCCAGAAAGAATGAAGGGATGGAGCCAAAGAAAAACAACACCCAGCTGTGGATGTGACTGGTGATGGAAGTAAAGTCCGATGCTGTAAAGAGCAATATTGCATAGGAACCTGGAATGTCAGGTCCATGAATCAAGGCAAATTGGAAGTGGTCAAATAGGAGATGGCAAGAGTGAACGTCAACATTTTGGGAATCAATGAACTAAAATGGCTGGAATGGGTGAATTTAACTCAGATGACCATTATATCTACTACTGACAGAGAAGCCTGGTAGGCTGCAGTCCATGGGTTCGCTAGGAGTCGGACACAACTGAGTGACTTCACTTTCACTTTTCACTTTCATGCATTGGAGAAGGAAATGGCAACCCACTCCAGTGCTCTTGCCTGGAGAATCCTGGGGAAGGGGGAGCCTGGTGGGCTGGCGTCTATGGGGTCGCACAGAGTTGGACATGACTGAAGTGACTTAGCAGCAGCAGCAGTGGGCAAGAATCCCTTAGAAGAAATGGAGTAGCCATCATGATCAACAAAAGAATCTGAAATGCAGTACTTGGATGCAATCTCAAAAACGACAGAATGATCTCTGTTCGTTTCCAGGGCAAACCATTCAATATCACGGTAATCCAAGTTTATGCCCCAACCACTAATGCCAAAGAAGCTGAAGTTGAATGGTTCTATGAAGATCTACACTACCTTCTAGAACTAACACCAAAAAAGATGTCCTTTTCATCACAGGGGACTGAAATGCAAAAGCAGGAAGTCAAGAGCTACCTGGAGTAACAGGCAAGTTTGACCTCGGAGGACAAAGGCTAACAGAGTTTTGCCAACAGAATGCACTGGTCATAGCAAACACCCTCTTCCAACAACACAAGAGAAGACTCTACACATGGACATCACCAGATGGTCAACACTGAAATCAGATTGATTATATTCTTTGCAGCCAAAGATGGAGAAGCTCTACACAGCAAAAACAAGACTGGGAGCTGACGGTGGCTCAGATCACGAACTCCTTATTGCCAAATTCAGACTTAAATTGAAGAAAGTAGGGAAAACCACTAAACCATTTAGGTAAGACCTAAATCAAATTCCTTATGATTATACAGTGGAAGTGACAAATAGATTCAAGGGATTAGATCTGATAGAGTACCTGAAGAACTATGGATGGAGGTTCTTGATATTGTATAGGAGATGTTCATGAAAACCATCCCTAAGAGAAAGAAATGCAAAAAAGCAAAAGGCTGTCTGGGGAGGCCTTACAAATAGCTGGGAAAAGAAGAGAAGCAAAAGGCAAAGGAGAAAAGGAAAGATATACTCATCTGAATGCAGAGTTCCAAAGAATAGCAAGAAGAGATAAGAACACCTTCCTCAGCTATCAATGCAAAGAAATAGAGGGAAACAATAGAATGGGAAAGACTAGAGATCTCTTCAAGAAAATTAGAGATACCAAGGGAACATTTCATGCAAAGATGGGCTCGATAAAGGACAGAAATGGTATGGACCTAACAGAAGCAGAAGATATTAAGAAGAGGTGGCAAAAATACACAGAACTATACAAAAAAGATCTTCATGACCCAGATAATCATGATGATGTGATGACTAATCTAGAGCCAGACATCCTGGAATGTGAAACCAAGTGGGCCTTAGAAAGCATCACTACGAACAAAGCTAGTGGAGGTCATGGAATTCCAGTTGAGCTATTTTAAATCCTAAAAGATGATGCTGTGAAAGTGCTGCACTCAATATGCCAGCAAATCTGGAAAACTCAGCAGTGGCCACAGGACTGGAAAAGGTCAGTTTTCATTCCAATCTCAAAGAAAGGCAATGACAAAGAATCTTCAGATTACTGCACAATTGCACTCATCTCAGACACTAGGGAAGTAATGCTCAAAATTCTCCAAGCCAGGCTTCAACAGTATGTGAACTGAGAGCTTCCAGATGTTCAAGCTGGATATAGAAAAGGCAGAGGAACCAGAGATCAAATTGCCAACATCCATTGGATCATCAAAAAAGCAAGAGAGTTCCAGAAAAACATCTATTTCTGCTTTATTGACTATGCCAAAGCCTTTGACTATGTGGATCACAACAAACTGGAAAATTTTTCAAGAGATGGGAATACCAGACCACCTGACCTGCCTCTTGAGAAATCTGTATGCAGGACAAGAAGCAACAGTTAGAACCAGACAGGGAACAACAGACTGGTTCCAAATATGAAATGGAGTACATCAAGGCTGTATATTGTCACCCTGCTTATTTATCTTATATGCAGAGTACATCATGAGAAACGCTGGGCTGGATGAAGCACAAGCTGGAATCAAGATTGCCGGGAGAAATATCAATAAACTCAGATATATAGATGACACCACCCTTATGGCAGAAAGCGAGGAGGAGCTAAAGAACCTCTTGATGAAAGTGAAAGAGAGCGAAAAGCTGGCTTAAAACTCAACATTCAGAAAATGAAGATCATGGCATCTGGTCCCATCACTTCATGGGAAATATGTGGGGAAACAGTTGCTGACTTTATTTTCTTGGGCTCCAAAATCACTGCAGATGGTGACTGCAGCCATGAAATTCAAAGACGCTTACTCTTTGGAAGGAAAGTTATGAACAACCTGGATAGCATATTCAAAAGCAGAGACATTACTTTGCCAAGAAAGGTCCATCTAGTCAAGGCTATGGTTTTTCCTGTGGTCATGTATGGATGTGAGAGTTGGACTGTAAAGAAAGCTGAGTGCTGAAGAATTGATGCTTTTGAACTGTGGTGTTGGAGAAGACTCTTGAGAGTCCCTTGGACCTCAAGGAGATCCAACCAGTCCATCCTAAAGGAGATCAGTCCTGGGTGTTCATTGGAAGGAATGATGTTGAAGCTGAAACTCCAGTACCTTGGCCATGTGATGTGAAGAGCTGACTCATTGGAAAAGACCCTGATGCTGGGAAAGATTGAGGGCAGGAGGAGAAGGGGACGATAAGAGGATGAGATGATTGGATGGCATCACTGGCTTGATGGACATGAGTTTGAGCAAGCTCCTGGAGTTGGTGATGGACAGGGAGGCCTGGTGTGCTGCAGTCCATGGGGTCGCAAAGATTCAGACACGACTGTATGGATGTGAGAGTTGGACTGTAAAGAAAGCTGAGTGCTGAAGAATTGATGCTTTTGAACTGTGGTGTTGGAGAAGACTCTTGAGAGTCCCTTGGACTGCAAGGAGATCCAACCAGTCCATCCTAAAGGAGATCAGTCCTGGGTGTTCATTGGAAGGAATGATGTTGAAGCTGAAACTCCAGTACCTTGGCCATGTGATGTGAAGAGCTGACTCATTGGAAAAGACCCTGATGCTGGGAAAGATTGAGGGCAGGAGGAGAAGGGGACGATAAGAGGATGAGATGATTGGATGGCATCACTGGCTTGATGGACATGAGTTTGAGCAAGCTCCTGGAGTTGGTGATGGACAGGGAGGCCTGGTGTGCTGCAGTCCATGGGGTCGCAAAGATTCAGACACGACTGAGCGACTGAATTGAGCTGAACTGAGTGAGGAAACCACTGCGGAGGTGGGTGGGGGTGGTGGGACAGGGGTGGCGGGTCTGGTGTAAAAACGAGCATAGGCTGGAATATGCACCCAGTCACATCAGGCCACAGAGACCTGAAGCTGAAATGAAAGCAAAGCTGCCCGCAATCTGTACACAGTGAGCGCAGCGCCTCCCATGAAGTAAGAATATGAATTATCTTTCCTTCCAAATACACCTCTCCCCTGTGAGTCCTACTGACTCATAGCTATCTTCTGCAGGTCATCACTGATTCCATTTCAATCTTACTTTGGATGAAAGGTGCATTAACGCTTTGGCATCTGCGCAGTTTGTGTGTTGTGTTATTTCCAAGTCTTACACAATCTCCTTTCCTCCCACTAGCCTCTGGGGCTGGCTGTGGACACAAAGGCGGACCTGAGTCTCACATCAGACGCCCAGGAGAGCAGCTCCGAGGCCTCAGGAAGCAGGGTGCACCTGTTCACTGAGACTTGCCTGAGAGAACGCCGCGGCTCTTCCCCTTCTGCATCTGAGCCTGGGGCAGGTGCACGGGGGGACACCCCACCAGATGAACCTGAGGTGAGGTCAGCGTCGTGCCCTCCAGGCCAGACTCTCCCGGCGGGGGACCCCGGGCACCTGGGGGGGTTTGCCTCAGCGGGGGTCAGGGACCAAGCCCAGAGACCAGACTCTTGTTCAGTCGCCAGGTTGTGTCCGGCTCTTTGCGACCCCATGGACTGCAGCACGCCAGCCTCCCCTGTCCTCCGCTGCCTCCCAGAGTCACTGAGTCGCTACTCCATGTAGTCTCACTAATTCAGGACCTGAGTATAAAAATGCAGCTGAGAACAAGTGCAAAAGCAGCAATTTGTGTCCTGGGTATACACCTGGGCAGGCTGGTTTCAGCATGTTGGTATAAAGACCTAGAGCTGAAATTGCAGTTTAACTTAAACTTCAGTTAATGTGATGACAGAGTATTTCGATACAAAAGTAGGTGTTTATAAGACTGACATAAACTTAAAGCAAAACACAGTGATATTTCCAAGACTGAGAGCCACTGTATGCTGTACTCTGAGCTTGGAGGCTGATGGTTCACGATTGGCCCCGAGGCCCCTCAGAAGGGCTGAATCCGGACTCCGGCTCTGGGCAGAGAGGGGGTGTCCCGCCCTGCACGAAGCATGTTCCTGGTGCACGGCCATCCAGCTACCAGGACAGCAAGCAGAGGCTCCACAGAGAAGGAAACCGCCCTCACCTCCGGACTCCAGCTGCCGGATTTGTCTGCCTGACACTCCTTTATCTTTATGCTTTAGGCTGGGGTTCCCAACCTTGGCAGCGAGTGGGTGCTGCTGCCCGTCAGGTCAGCAGAGCGCAGAAGACCCAACACATGCGTCCACGTTGTTCTACCTGGAAACGCGGGAGGGAATGGAACGGGGAGCCGCAGCGGGGCAGGCAGCTTTTGGAGCAGATGGGCTCGTTCTAAATGCTCTCTGCCGTGAGACTCCCGCCGGCTTTCGTCTCGGAAGGAAATCCAAACGGGGCGTCTGCCCCCCGATGGAGGAGCCGATGCTCGGTGAGCAGTAACCGTGCCCAAGGCAGCCTCTGTCCCGGGAGCGCATCTCACTGGAGGCGCCCCTCCTTCCTCGCCTAATCCAAGCAAGTTCCAGAGGACGAATCACGACCCACCAGGGGCTCGGAGACCGTGAGGCCGTCCCTGCGACGTCCACCTGCCCAGTGTGTCCAGGGACCCCGAGGATTCGACTTCAAGGAACTTCAACTTCAGCTCGGACTCCCACCATCTGTCGGGCAGCTTTTGGAGCAGATGGGCTCGTTCTAAATGCTCTCTGCCGTGAGACTCCCGCCGGCTTTCGTCTCGGAAGGAAATCCAAACGGGGCGTCTGCCCCCCGATGGAGGAGCCGATGCTCGGTGAGCAGTAACCGTGCCCAAGGCAGCCTCTGTCCCGGGAGCGCATCTCACTGGAGGCGCCCCTCCTTCCTCGCCTAATCCAAGCAAGTTCCAGAGGACGAATCACGACCCACCAGGGGCTCGGAGACCGTGAGGCCGTCCCTGCGACGTCCACCTGCCCAGTGTGTCCAGGGACCCCGAGGATTCGACGTCCACCTGCCCAGTGTGTCCAGGGACCCCGAGGATTCGACTTCAAGGAACTTCAGCTTCAGCTCGGACTCCCACCATCTGCTGCAGCCACAGTTCCCGGCCTCGATGCCCAGGAAGCTGGGGCCGGAACCCCTGGAAATGCCAATTGTGGGGCCCAATTTTTGAGGACAGAGTTAGAAGCTAGTTGCTGACAAAGCTGAATTCAGACAGTGGGTTTTGGTGAGAGCTGGATACGGGGACGCTGGGGGAAAGACACCATTGCCTTTGTCAGCGGGGGCTTATTTTCAGAAACCTCCCGTGTCAGGCTGCACTCTGGAAGGGCACCAGTGTTGGGCGCCTGCTGAACAATAGACGCGTTTCTCTGCGCTCAGCGGAAGCCTCGATTGTCTCTAGGACTGGTGCTGGCCACTCAACACGGTGTCTAAAGAAATCCTGTGAGGAATGAGCCACGCAGAAAGAATAAGAAGCCTCTGCATGCTTATGAAGCATGTGAAATATGCTCAGTAAAACTGAAGCCCTCTTGTCAAGGCAGGACTTGGTTCTCCTCTCCCCCATCGGCTTGTCTGGACATAGGAACAAACATCGTCCGAGATCCCGTTAAACCCTCCCGAAGACGAGGAGAAATGAAACTCCTCATTGAGCCAAATCCCAAAACACATCAGACCGACATGCGGGGTGGCCCCACTGCAGCCGCAACCCCACCCACCCAGGGATCTTAAATCGTGTGATATTTCCTTCCATCAACCACTCCTCGACGTGGTCAAGGCACTGGGCAGGCTGACGACCCCAGACCCGCGGAATGCACAGACTGAGTCTTCCTCCAATGTAAACACTCTGTGTTGTTTGAGGAACTCAAGATATATTTGTCACAAAGCCATAAACTCCCAGCCTGTTAAACCAAGGACCTGCGATGGTTGGGGCTGGTGTCTCCGACAGGGCTGAGCGTGTCCTCGGGGTGCGAGGCAGTGGGCAGACGTCCTGCTGGACACAAGGATTACCTGTTCCCAGGAGAGGCCGGGGAGTGGGGGTGGGGCGGAATGAGGCCACAGCATCGCAGCCATTGCTTCAAACAATCTTCTCAGAGCTCAGGAGATCACAGGGGCTGGAACAATATCGCTTATTCCACTGCCTGCTGCACAGGCTCCATCTGTCCCCAGAGGCTCCCTGAAGAGCAGGGGACTGTCACGTGCACCTTCCTGGGATAAGCCAGGGTGCCCTGATCTCCAGGACACCATCGGCTGGACCTGGGTCCTCAAGCGCCTTCCGGCCAGCTGAGTGGGCGAGTGGTGGACAGACCAGCTCTTACCCTCGTGGAGGGAGAGTGCACGAATCATACTTTTTGCAAAAATTAGATTATGACTTTAGCAGAAAGTTTTAGCTTTCATCCACGTTTTTGTTATTATCGTTCAGTTGCTTGGTTATGTCCGACTCCTTGTGACCCCAGGCAGAACGCCAGGCTTCCCTGTCCTTCACTAATTCTTGGAGTTTGCTCAAACTCACATCAATTGAGCTGGTGATGCCATCCAACCATCTCATCCTCTGTCGTCCCCTTCTCCCACCTTCAATCTTTCTCAGCATCAGGGTCTTTTCAGATGAGTCAGTTCTTCAAATCAGAAGGCCAAAATATTGGAGCTTCAGCTTCAGCATCAGTCCTTCCAATGAATATTCAGGACTGATTTCCTTTAGGATGGACTGGTTGGATCTCCCTGAAGTCCAAGGGACTCTCAAGAGTCTTTTCCAACACTACAGTTAGAAAACATCATTTCTTTGGTACTCAGCTTTCTTTATGGTCCAACTCTCACATCCACACATGACTACTGGAAAAACCATAGCTTTGACTATCCATATTTTACCAACCAGAAAACGCAAGAAACTGATATTTTGGATTTCCAGATCAAATATTGAATTTAGCAGCAATTACAGAAGCAAAAGGCAGGATGGAGAGAGGGCCAAACTGGGTGGTAGGCAGTCGTCACTGTTTACTGGGCCTGATGTTGAGGGTAACACTGCCAGCTCTCTGCTGAAGCTTTTGCAAATGTTACAAATATCTGCTTCTGTTTATCTCTTTGATTTAAGTTTGGTGACTGTAACTTCCTTCCTCAGCCCTCCCCCGTTCCTCCCCTCCTTCCCCAGATGCACTGCCTATCTCCCAACTCTACATTTTCCAAAATACCGAGCACCCAAAGCTCTTGTCCCAGTGTGTTTCAGGTGGAAAGTTACTAAAGGCGCTCAGCACCCACCTACACGTTGACTGGAGAACACACTCATGATTTGCGAAATAGCTTTTTAAGAAGTGACCTGCTATCAAGGCAAACGGAACTGCCCACATCAGAGCCTGGGGAAAGGCGCATGCGAGGGTGTTCGCGAGGCTGGCCGTGCCCGTGGGGGCCCGGCAGCTGCGGACGCGTGCGCGGGCGCCCCGCTCTCACCTTCACGGCGTACTCGGCGTCCGTGGCTTTGTGCACGCAGCGCTTGCACACGGAGTAGGAACCCACCCCGATGTCCTCCTTGATCTCGTAGCCGTCAGCGAAGTGGATGTTGTTCCCGTGTAGCTGCTGCAGAGACAGTGGCAGAGAGCGGGGTCAGGGGCTTCCAGCCTGCGCACGTGGGGACACCGAGGCTAGGAGGGCGCAGCGGCTCAGACCACGGTCACAGGGCTGGCTGGCGGTGGTTCCAGATCTCAGCCCCAGTGTCCCCATCTTTCGGGTCAGGACCCTGGGTTGGCTGCCCCACCTGCTTCCCCCAAAGACCCCAGGGAGTGAGGATCCAGAGAGGGGAGGTTAGACGCCTGGAGACACAGGCGGTGGCTCTGGTGCTTGTGTCCAGAGCGGGGTCTGCATGCCAGCGTCTGATGGAAATCCTACCCCCGACGCCCCTCCCCATCCCCACCTGCCGCCTCAGGGTGTGGACAAAGTCACCCATTACGGTGACACGGCCACAGCGCGGTCCGCTTTACATAAGCTGTGTTTTCCCAAAGGGCCTTGCGGAGAGAAATATGGCTTTCCAAGACCATCCACCGCACCCAAACTCGGTTCTTAGAGGGAAGGTGGTCCTGATGCCGGTGAGGTCTCTGCAGTGCTCACCTTTCCACAGTGCAGACCTCCTCATGGAAACGGCACTTTCACCAGACCCCCGAAACTACACTTCATGATGGCAACTGGGACATCCACCATGGTGGACACTCACAGCCCTGGGGAGGTAGGGGAGCGAGCCAAGGGGCTCTACAGGGTCCCCTGCATGATGGGGGGCTGCCTGGACGCGGGGGACTGCCTGGATGCGGGGGACCACCTGGACATGGGGGACCGCCTGGACACGGGGACCGCCTGGAAGATGGGGGACCACCTCGACGTGGGGGACCGTCTGCATGTGGGGGACTGCCTGGAAGATGGGGGACCGCCTGGACGTGGGGGACCGTATGCACGTGGGATACTGCCTGGAAGATGGTGGACTGCCTGGACATGGGGGACCGCCTGGAAGATGGGGGACCACCTGGACATGGGGGACCACCTGGAAGATGGGGGACCGCCTGGACGTGGGGGGCCATCTGCACGTGGGGGCCGCCTGGACGCCGGCAGGTTACCTGCACGATGGGGTGGACCGTAGCTTTCTGCAGGTCTTGCTGCGAGGGCTCCTGGACCAGGCTGGAGGCCACAAAACTGAATCCTCTAAACAGATGATGGGCGTTGGCACTGGGGGGGACACCAGGTGAGTCTGCAGGTAATAACCAGAGAATCAGCCTTCCCGGGGAGCTGAGCCAAGACAAGGTGCAGAAACCCTGTGAGTGTGTGTGCATGTGTGTGCACCTGTGTGTGTGCAAGTGTGCGAAGATGTGAGGTGTGTGTGCACAGGGGTGTGTGTGTGTGTTAGATGAGATAAAACCGAGATCAGAGAGGCTGAGCCGTAAGAAACCACACTTTATTTTGTGGCTCAGCTGGTAAAGAATCTGCCTGCAATGCAGGAGACTCGGGTTTAATCGCTGGGTTGGGAAGATCCCATGGAGAAGGGAACAGCCACCCGCTCCAGTATTCTGGCCTGGAGAATTCCATACTATACAGTCCATGGGGTCACAAAGAGTCGGACATGACTGACAATTTTCACTTTCACTACAGCAAAAATACTCAGAACAAAAACTTCAGGATGGTCACTGACAATAACGTATTCGATATTCATTCTGAGCCACAGCTCTTTGCCCTGCCCACTCCAGACAGAGCCCAGAGCCACCAGCAGCCTCGGGGTGAGCTGTCACTGCAGGCAGGGCCCGCAAGGCCACACTCTGAGTGTCTCAGTTCAGCGGAACTGGGCGCAGGGACGCAGGCCCAGCAGGGTGACCCTCTGTCTCCGAGGGTCCCCAGGGGCCCGCCCGCAGCACGCAGGGTGCTCTGCTCTCAGACCCTCGGGGAGCCCTTCAGCGCGGACCCCGCTAAGCTCTGCGCACGTGCTCGAAGGCTTGACTGCTGCTGAGACGGGTCCCATTCCAAGTTCACCAAGGAAAACAAAAGGATAAAAGACTGGCAGAGAGAAAAGATCTGCATCGTACAGAACAGATCAAACTCTCCATTATGCAGAAAGCTCCCGGAGACCAGTGAGGAAAGGGGGACGCAGAAAGCTCCCGGAGACCAGCGAGGAAAGTGGGACGCAGAAAGCTCCCGGAGACCAGCGAGGAAGGGGGACGCAGAAAGCTCCCGGAGACCAGCGAGGAAGGGGGACGCAGAAAGCTCCCGGAGACCAGCGAGGAAGGGGGACGCAGAAAGCTCCCGGAGACCAGCGAGGAAGGGGGACGCAGAAAGCTCCCGGAGACCAGCGAGGAAGGGGGACGCAGAAAGCTCCCGGAGACCAGCGAGGAAGGGGGACGCAGAAAGCTCCCGGAGACCAGCGAGGAAGGGGGACGCAGAAAGCTCCCGGAGACCAGCGAGGAAGGGGGACGCAGAAAGCTCCCGGAGACCAGCGAGGAAGGGGGACGCAGAAAGCTCCCGGAGACCAGCGAGGAAGGGGGACGCAGAAAGCTCCCGGAGACCAGCGAGGAAGGGGGACGCAGAAAGCTCCCGGAGACCAGCGAGGAAGGGGGACGCAGAAAGCTCCCGGAGACCAGCGAGGAAGGGGGACGCAGAAACTCCCGGAGACCAGCGAGGAAGGGGGACGCAGAAAGCTCCCGGAGACCAGCGAGGAAGGGGGACGCAGAAAGCTCCCGGAGACCAGCGAGGAAGGGGGACGCAGAAAGCTCCCGGAGACCAGCGAGGAAGGGGGACGCAGAAAGCTCCCGGAGACCAGCGAGGAAGGGGTGAAGGCCCAGGAGGAAAATGGGGGTGGGCACGGAGGACCCCTACCGGAGGAGGCGCTCGGCCCCTCTAACAGGCGCACGGTGACCGGGGCAACGCACTGCCTGGCAAATCGGCAAAAGCTAACCAGGCGCGTGCGGGTTTGGTCAGGGCTGGCACTGCAGTGGTGGGTGGGAGCCCAAGTCGTCAGAATCCTTGCAAGGCTGACGTGGAGTGTCTACCTAAGCATAAATCCACCTGCCTTCTGAAGAGCAGCGGTGATACCCCTACCCCACAGAATTACTTTAAGGTGATTAGAAATGTGGGAAACATTGCTCTTAGCAACACTGGTAACAGCAAAAAAACATCCTGGCGACAAGCTGGATATTTATCATCAAGGAAACCATGCTGCATCCGTGCTGCAGAAGTGTTGCTGCAACAACAAGGCTGTATCATGTCATCAGGACGCTCGGTCTGGTGCAGGGAACACCAGTAAGACGGTGAGGCTCAGAGTGAGACACGGCTGTGTCAACTGACAAAACAGCTGGTCAAGTGGAAAAGAGGAAATATGCTGTGGAACATACCCACCAGGAGAAAAATTCAAAAATATGTATCTCAGTGCATTCTAAAGCACATTCCAGTAAAGCCATAAGCAATATGAAATAATACAAAGTCCCGTCGTGCCCTGGGGGCCTCCCAGGTGGTCCTGGTGGTGAAGAGCCTGCCTGTCAGCGCAGCAGACTTTAGAGACCTGGGCTTGATCCCTGGGTCAGGAAGCTCCCCTGGAGAAGGGGATGGCAACCCATTCCATATTCTTGCCTGGAGAATCCCATGGACAGGGGAGCCTGGCGGGCTACAGTCCATGGGGTCGCACAGATCGGACACGACTTGAGCACACCTTTTGACTTGGTGTGAATACTTCATTCTGACATGGAAACATATCTAAACTAAGGCTTTCCTGGTGGAGCAGGGGGTGGGTGGGGTCAGCTGCTGCAGGAACGTGCATTTTCCTCCTGAGCATTTTATTTTGGGGGAAAGGCAATTGGGGTGCTCCTTCCATACCCAGGAGCCTAGGCACGAGCTGCGACTGGGCAGCCCACACGGCTCTTCCAGGGAGACCTCGCAGGGTGACAGGGGCTTCGCGGGCTTGGCCCACCCCCTTTCAGCACCTCCGACCAGGAGGATGTGGGTCTCAGCCCCTGACGTCTACCTGGAAGGGCTCCAGAGTCACCCGAGTGCCTGAGATCAAAGCTGACTGCACCCAGAAGCCAGGTGCCCACGTGCTGGACTAGAGGAGCTTAATTAGAAAGCACAAGACTCAGCTGCGTAGTTTCTAGAATTTGGAAATTATGCACCGAGATGGCAGAGGCAGCAAGCGCCTTCCAAAGAGGTTTTGTTCCCAGGCCGGTTTTGACTGTTTTTTCCCTGCAGAGAACTCTGGCTTTGAGGTTTGTCTGCTCTTAAAAATCCCCCAGGTGATGTGTCCTGGGCTAGGTCTACGCCAAGCACAGGGACACAGCGTCGGTTCAGCCACCGTCAAGCCCAGAGGTGCAGGATGGAAGAACTCGAGCCCACACCAGGATCTAGGGTGAGCCACGAATAGGCTGAGGGCCGAACAGATACAGGCTCAGTTACAGCAACTGGGAGTCTGCGTGGGCAGGATATAGCTTCCTGCGAATTTGAACTGATACACCTTCCCGGGGAAATGGAGAAAGTCTGTGGATCAAGTAAGCAAGGACTTCAACTGTCAAAGAGGTGTGAAGCCCAGGGCCATGCCTTCTAACACTTGGGGTGCCTCTCCCTGCTCAGACCCAGGAAAGACCAGCTGCAGTTCACACGGACCTCACGGGAGGTTATCAGAGCCAACACTGGTCCGTGCGGCTGGACATGACCACACGGAGTGGCAGCCGTGACTTTTAACAGGCTTTAGAATCAGCCAGGGGACACTGACTTCTAGCTCAGTACTAGAAGAAGGGCAAACGTGTGAGCTGGATGAAAGGAAATTCAAAACTGAGTACAGTCAGCCTTCGTTGATCCTAGGAGTGATTTCTGACTTGTTGCAATGTTTGTTGTGCTTTTAAATCTTAGGCTGGCATCTCCCGTGGGCCAGCAGACTCTGAAGGGCAGCTGGTGTGTCGTCAGGGAAAGTCCACCAGCTTTAGCATCAGCTTAAGCTAAAAATGAAAGACTTGAAGACCGCGACAAAAAATTCCGATGGTGCGTCCAAGTCTGACATGGCGTGGATTACCCGCTGCTCCAGGGTTACGCCGCATCTGCTCCCCTTTAGCAGTCATGAGCTCGAATCACGTGCTCAGAACAGTCGGGTCTCTTTTGAGTAGAGAGAGTTATTTTTCTATGTCTTGGCATTTCAATTACTACCCCCTCAAAGGCAAACTGTGTCGTGCAGTAAGTACAATTGATTGGAGAAATCCAAACAGTAAGGGGTGAAAAAAGCTATTTCTGGACAGCATTAAAATGCACTGTGTCTAATTATGTTTTCCTCTAGCTAATAATAAAATAAACTTGAATTCTCTGCAAAAAAAGATATATGATGTGCTTAAAAAAAACCTGCTAACAATATGGGCCAATTAGGTTGGGATTTAAATTCTTCGTGGATGATACAAAAAGCGTGCACAGGTGAATGATTCAGAGTTGACTGCATTAGCGTTTTCTTGCCAGGCAACACAAATCCGGTCTTTATTTCAGGATTTGAAACACAGTTCCCGATGATGGAAACCCTTGGTGAAACCGTGCAGCTTTCCCTAAGAACCTGGAGGGGTGAGGGCGCTCATCACAGGCAGAGTTCTCTGCTGGAGTTAGCCCTTTCTGGGCTCCATGGCGTTTGGGTGAGCCGCGGAGGGGCAGACAGTGACCTGCTCAGGTGGGCACAGCCGGGATGGAATCCCCCTCCCTGCTCTGTCTTCCAACCTTGGGCTAACAAGTCCCTTGAGTCTGTGAACTGGGTCCACGCTGCCAAGTCAAGGACTGGCTGCCCCTCACCTCCAGCACACAGGGCTTCCCGAGGCCACCTTTCCTAGAGGACCCCTGGTCTCCAGCTCCAGCACACAGGGCTTCCCGAGGCCGCCTTTCCTAGAGGACCCCTGGTCTCCAGCTCCTCCCCAGCAGCCTCGCGACTCTCGCAGCAGTGACTGGTCACCCCGACCGTGGCCGCAGGCCTCACTCGGGCTCTGGCCCTGAGGACGGCCTTGGTTTTATCTGGGGGCTGCAGGAGGACCCGGAAGAGACCAGTGAGTGTCTGTGCCTCAACTCCCTAACCAACAGCGCCCAGCATCCGCTTCTTTTCGGGTCCTGGAGCCTCCACTGTGGGGATCCGCAGGCGCCTTCCAGGCCCCAAGGACGCCCCCTCCCCACCTCTCTGTTTGCACAGAGCTCACATCCCGAAAGGGCCCCTCTGTGGTGTGGAAAGCCAAGTGGATTCTCTGTTGTAACATTATCCACTTGATATATCATATTTGACCATCTATTTATTTCACGACTGTCTTTTTTAATCATAGGCAATTTCAGATTCAGTAACAGTGAGAGAGGAGCAGGAAATGGCCACCCACTACAGTATTCCTGCCAGGGAAAGCCCATGGACAGACGCAGCCTGGCGGGCCACAGCCCATGGGGTCGCAAAAGAGTCAGACACGACCAAGCAACAACAGAGAGCAAAGCGTGAGAAGCCCCGTGAGCACAGCCCACAGCCCAGTAGCTGCCAACAGGCTGAACGTGTCCCATCCAATCTCCAGAATAAGGCGCTCCCAGTCGCTCAGTCGTGTCCGACTCTTTGCCACCCGGCAGACTGTGGCCTGCCAGGCTTTCTGGAGTGGCTGCCATTTCCTCCTCCAGGGGATCTTCCTGACCCAGGGTTCAAACCCGTGTCTCCTGCATTGCAGACGGATTCTTTACCAGTGAGCCACCTGAAGAGTGGGTGCAATCTCCAAGGGGGCTTGTCACGGTGTCTTTAGACCAAACCACCCTGCCTTTACCGTGATGAACTGGACTGTGTCCCACAGAATTCCCATGGGAAGGCCAGAGTGACTGTACTAAGAGAAGGGGTCTTGAAGGGTGTAAGTGAGGTCGTTAGGGTGGGGCTCTGATCAACAGACTGCTGTCTTTATCAGAGGAGGAGGACCCCAGGGGCCTCTCTCTCTCTTCTCGGATACAGAGTGAGTCCAGGTGAAGCCAGAAGGAAGGCGGCCGTCTGCAACCCAGGATAGGGCTCTCATGGGAAACCAAGATAAATTTCTGTAGTTGAAGCTGCCCAGTCTGTGGCATTTTGTTAAGGCCACCCAGGCAGACAAAGACAATCACCACATTTTTACAGAGTTAATGCATGCTCAGTCACTCAGTCCTATTCGACTCTTGACTCTTTGAGACCCCATGGACTGTAGCCCACCAGGCTCCTCTGTCCATGGGATTTCCCAGGCAGAATATTGGAGTGGCTTGCCACTAATATCACAGAATGACAACTTTTAAAGGGAGCTGAGAGTTGGACTGTGAAGAAAGCAGAGCACCGAAAACTTGATGCTTTTGAACTGTGGTGTTGGAGAAAACTCTTGAGAGTCCCTTGGACTGCAAGGAGATCCAACCAGTCCATTCTAAAGGAGATCAGTTCTGGGTGTTCATTGGAAGGACTGATGCTGAAGCTGAAACTCCAATACTTTGGCCACCAGATGTGAAGAACTGACTCCTTGGAAAAGCCCCTGATGCTGGGAAAGATTGGGGGCAGGAGGAGAAGGGGACAGCAGAGGATGAGATGGCTGGATGGCATCACCAACTTGATGGACATGAGTTTGAGTAGACTCTGGGAGTTGGTGATAGACAGGGAGGCCTGGCATGCTGCAATTCATGGGGTTGCAAAGAGTCAGACACGACTGAGTGACTGAACTGAACTGAACTGACCAGTTCTGATAGAATTTGGTAGACCTTAGGAGTAATTCAAGATGCATCATGGAAGCTAAATGACGAGTCCATCTGCTGTGCTGAGCTACAGGAGCTGACGCAACTTTTCAAACAGCTGTTTGGTTTTTTGGCACAAATAAGATCAACAGTTCATGCATTTACAGACTTAGCTGACAGCCTCCCTCTTCCCATAAAACCGCTAATTAAATGAGACTTTCATTGCCTCGAGCTTCTTTTCTCAAACTTTGCAGGGTGACTCCCTGGAATCGGCAACTCAGGCCCAGAAGGAGCAGGAAGAGCAGGAGCGCCAGGGAGATCCGCAGGCAGGCGCCCCCGGGGGGCCTGGGAGGCAGCTCCATCACCGATGAGCAGAGAAACGAGAACAAACAGACCTGAGGGAGACTTCCCCTGGAGGCGCCCTTGAACGTGGGGCTCTCTGACTCTGGGGTGCCTGGCCATACCTGGCCAGGCTAGAGGACCCCCCGTGGGAAAGTAGCCCAGGCCACCCAACCCTTGCCCACACACACCTGTGGGTGTCCTCGCCGTGAACTCGGGGTCAAAGTGGAAGGTGTCCTCCGGCCTGCCCACTGCTGGCTTGAAGGGCGGCTTGATCTCCTTCCTGTACAGCTTCTGCAGGGAGGGCAGGACGGAGCGGGGGCTAAGGGCCGGCAGGGGGAGGCAGGGGAGGGGCCGCCCATGCCCCCTCCCCACTCTGCCAGGGCACCGCGGACCCGCCCCCAGCTCTGACACATGCAGGAGCACCCCGAGAACGTTACGCTGAGGATACCACATAGCG
>SJXQ01001950.1:68023-84579 GCA_006408695.1 Aepyceros melampus
GGGGCCAGCGCTCGGGGAGAGGGGGCCCACGGCACACAGCTCTGCCTGCGCTTCTCATGAACAGTCTGGAGACTACTGCTCGTCCTCTCCTACCCTCTCCCTCCCCTTCTTTCCCTTCTCAGTCACTAAGGGGATTGAATGACACGCAGGGAAGAGTCAGTAGGTCCCCGGGCTCTCACCACCCCTGTGAACACTGGGCCAAATGGGTCTCGTCGGAGGGTCGGCTTGGCTGTGAGCTGCCTGGGGAGGGGCACGGCGACTGGACCGTCCGGGACCACCCTGTCCTTCTATGGAGCTGCTTCGGCGCAGCTCAGGGTTCAAGGACGTCCACCGCCCGTTCCTCCTCTGAGGGCCGCACTGGGGATGGGGCAGCCTGGCTACTGCAGCCGGGGGCCATGGGGCTCGTGCTCTTGGTTTGGGCCCCGAGGGCCACAGGTAGGCCGTGCAGTCCACGGCTCCGCCCCGCCCACCACGAGCAAGGGCACGCCTCGGTCAGAGGGGTCTGCTGGCGCCTGAGGGTCAAGAGAAAGCAAAGCCCACGGCCACCGGATGGTCAGTCCAATGCTACCGCTGGCCCGTCACGCAGCGTCTGTGTCATACACAGGGGGTCTGGCTGGAGGGGGCGCTGACATCCCCACACACTTGGAAACTTCGTTTACTGAACGTCAAGGCCAGAAGCTTATAATGTTGGGGTTTTAGAAATGCAGGGCTTCCCTGGAGGCTCAGCTGCTGAAGAATTTGCCTGCAGCGTGGGAGACCTGGGTTCCATCCCTGGGTTGGGAAGATCCCCTGGAGTAGGAAATGGCAGCCCGCTCCAGTATTCTTTCCTGGAGAAACCCATGGACAGAGGAGCCTGGTGGGCTACAGTCCACGGGGTTGCAAAGAGTCGGACACGACTGAGCTCACACACACATACCATAGTGAAGCTTTACGATGAAAGGGTGATTCACCTCTGCCAGGATGTCTCTCTCCATCTTTGACCTGACTCGGTCCCGAACTGCAAGACAGAAAAAAAATGAAGATTTCAAAGGCAGAAGTCAGGTTCTGGAGAATGTGGAACACAAAACTTTATTTATTTATTTTTAATATAAATTTATTTATTTTAATTGGAGGCTAATTACTTTACAATACTGTATTGGTCTTGCCATGCATCAACATGACTCCGCCACGGGTGTACACGTGCTCCCCATCCTGAAGCCCCTCCCGCCTCCCTCCCCGCACCACCCCTCTGGGGCTGCTTTTTAATATGCTGTCTAGGTTGGTCATGGCTTTTCTTCCAAGCAGAAAGCGTCTTTTAATTTCATGGCTCCTGTCACCATTGGAAGTGATTTTGAAGCCCAAGAAAACAGTCTGTCACTGCTTCCATTGTTTCCCCATCTATTTGCCATGAAGTGATGGGACCAGATGCCATGATCTTAGTTTTCTGAATGTTGAGTTTTAAGCCAGCTTTTTCACTCTTCTCTTTCACTTTCATCAACAGGCTCTTTAGTTCTTCTTTGCTTTCTGTCATAATTGTGGTGTCATCTGCACATCTGAGGTTATTCATATTTCTTCCAACAATCTTGATTCCAGCTTGTGCTTCATCCAGCCCAGCACATCACAGGATATACTCTGCATATAAGCTAAATAAGCAGGGTGACAGTATACAGCTTTGATGTTCTCCTTTCCCAATGTGGAACTAGTCCTTGTTCCATGTCCCATTCTAACTGTTGCTTCTTGACCTGCATACAGATTTCTGAGGAGGCAGGTAAGATGGTCTGGTATTCCCACCAGTTGAAGAATTTTTCACAGCTTGTTGTGATCCATACAGTCAAAGGCTTTGGCTTAGTCAATAAAGCAGGAGTAGATGTTTTTTCTGGAAATCTCTTGCTTTTTCTATGATTCAACAGATTTTGGCAATTTGAAAACTTTAGATATAGATAATTTCCCACCTTTTTTTTGTCACAAACTTCTTAAACAGATGCAGAAGTTTAAAGAGCAGGCTGAATGGCCACTCCTGAAGCCTCCACCTTGATCCAACAACTGCTCACAGCCGGACACATTTCTCTTGCCCTCTGTTCCCCACATGCACACGCTTTAGCCAGAAGTCTGATAATAAATCATCCACACCATGACCTTCCACCCCAAGTGTGTTTATAACACACGCAGCATCTCCTAAGAACAGGACAGTCTCTTACATAACTCGAGCACGACTGTCACCCCTAAGGAAGCTAACCCTCATTCCACAGTATCATCCAGCACCCCATCCACAGTCCGGCCCTGCCCTAGGTCAGTCACAGCTGCTATTTTCCAGCACAGGCTCTGTCAAGGCTCACACAGCACCTCTGATGGTTGCATTTCCGTATTCCTTTTGCTTCCAGAGTGAAATGGCCCCGCATCTTTCCTCCTGCGCTTTCTGCGGGCGTTCAGGGTCCAGTGTCTGTAGATTGTCTCCCGTCGCGTCTGGTTGTCGCTTTCCCGGCTGCTCTGACTCCTGTATTTCTTATGAACCAAGGTCAGGTCTGGAGGCTTTTTAAGGCTGAGGTCACCCTGCTCATCGATGCTGAACCCCACTGGGCCAAGGTGGCAGGTCATCCGCCTCCCACTGGAAAGATGCACAAGTTGCTTGGTAAGTAAGCAATAGCCTGAGGGGTGACATTTTAGTACCGAATGACCTGTGGGTTCCCTTATAATTCTTCATTGGTTAGCTCGCATAGGATCCTTGCTTGGGTCATTTAGGGTCACAAACTGGCCATTTTCTCATTTCTGATGGGACTATAAATCCAGAGGAACATCCCTTCTCTCACTCTTCCTCAGGATAACTATGAGTTATGGATTTTTAAAAACGAGTCTGTTGTGACAAATTACAGTATCATTCTTTTCAGTGCTGACACTGTCCAAAGTTTAGCCGTCTGGGAACATAGACACGGAATAAGTTTTGAGGCAAAAATAAATGAAAAACAAACAAAGTCACTGCTTGAGAGTAAGAACAACGCCAAGATTCCCACGAGCAAACTGGTACACCCAGGCCAGTGTCCAGGTGACCTCCTACAGCCCCACGTGTGTGAAGGCAGAAACGTCCCTCAAAATTCCTAAGTGTGACAAGTATGATGAATATCACCCTCAGAATTGGGTATTTAAGTCCTTCATTCTTTGGCCTTTGACATATACTTAAACCTGGGTCTCCTGCACTGCAGGCAGATTCTTTACCATCTGAGCCACCAGGGAAGCCCTTTATTTAAGAAATCCTTCCCAAAGCATGGCTATAATAAGGGAAAAAAAACACAAAAAATGGAAATTATCAATGAGTGAGGATGTGGAGAAGCTGGCGGGAAGGTACAATGGTGCAGCCCCTGCGGAAAACCATTTGGCAGCTCCTCACGAAGTTAAACACAGAAATACCATAGGGCCCAGCGCGCCCACTCCCCAAAGAACCAAAGCAGAGATTTCACCAGATCACACGCCCACATCCACAGCAGTGTTGGTCACAAGAGCAAAAGAGACGAGGCCACCCGCGTGCCCACGGACGGATGGCTGAATAAACAAAAGGGGGCGTGGTCATGCGGTGGAGTATCACTCAGCCCTGAAAGGTAGAATTCTGACACACACTACAGCAGGGATAAAGCTTAGAAACACTATGCTGAGCAAAGCAGGCCAGACACAGAAGGACAAGCACCACACGCTTCTACTTAACTCGGGACTGCGGCTGCACCAGAGAGAACACCCTGCGGCAGAATCTGCACGGCTCCATCAGGATGGACCCCCAGCCCAAGCTCATTCATCACCCGGTAGTTCTTTCTTATTTATTTATTTTTATGAAAGTATGGTTGCCAAGAGGTTGGGGGGGAGGTGGGGAGGGATGGACTGGGAGCTTGGGGTTAGGAGATGCAAACTGCCACATTCAGGATGGACACACAGCAAGGTCCTCCTGGAGAGCCCAGGGAGCTATATTCAATATCCCGAGATAAACCGTAGTGGAAAAGAATATGAAAAAAGAACGAGTGTGTGTGTCTAGCTGAATCCCTAGTAGTTCTGACCCCAGCTCTGCCACCGCTCAGGAGAACCAACGAGGGGACAAGCAAGACAATCCCCATGGAGACGGTACAAGGGTCGCTCCATTTCCTGCCTGTCCTGGGTTACACGCTCCAGCAGCTCCGCCAGGGGCAACATGAAAGAAAGGGTTTCGGGAGAGGAAACAGACCCTGAATCCCTTCCTTCCGTAGGAGACACAGAGGACGATGGCTGGAGACCCTGAAGAGGCAGTAAGTGGTGGGATCAGGACGATGCATCTCCAAACACCCTCCCAGTCTGAGCAGGAGACCCTGGACGAGACACGCGGAAGGACAGGAGTTGCATCAGTGCCGGGGCCGGGGCTGCCCGCTCCCCAACCAGGGCAGGCAGGACGCCTCTCAGGGCAGGCAGGACGCCTCTCAGGGCAGCTCCTCGGGGGAGCCTCGTCCGATGCACTCAGGCTCTTGGGCCGTGTCCTTGACTTCGGGGAGCTGGGCAGACTGGGGAGGGGCCGAGGGAGACGGCTGTCCGCCCCCCAGGAAGTCCTCTTCCAGGAGAAGCCCCCCCTCATGATGCGATCCAGAGGAGCAGGCGGCCAAGGAGAGGGGACGCTGTGTTCCTACACCCTTCCCGCTATCTCCTCGCAAAGCTCACTCCGTGACTCCGGATAGGAAAATCGAAACATTCTCTAAATAGGGTTGACGCTATTATCATTGAACTCAGATCTCTCTGGAATGAGGAGCACTGCTTAGTCACACAACTGATGATGGTGTTCATAATGGAAGACAAAGGTCATAATAAGCCTGGGGACAGAATCAGAAAAAGACACCTTATATTCAGATTTCCGAGGGGTTGTCCAGTGAAAGTGGAAAAATGAATACATATTCTCTCTATATATTTTACACAATAAATCCCAGGTCTGTTAGAGAGGTAAGTGTTTTAAAAAGCCATGAAAATGACAACGAAGATGAATCAAATACTCGTCTGAGGTTTGGGTGGGGATTCCTTTATTTTTCAATAAAAGCAACGAAAGAAATAGCATAGGGAACAGTGACAGACTCAGTAACAGAACAAACTCCCGTCCAAAAGGCCGTAAAAATTAAAAGGCTAACGCAAGGGGGGACGAAAGAAGCACCTCTCTGGGCTCCTTTCTTTTCTTCTGCACCTCAATCTTAGGATTGAACATCCCTTGGAATCCTAAGCCTCCAGAGGCAGCATCAGAAACGAGGCCCTCGCAGTCAAGTCAGTTTCCTTCTCAGTGAAGGGACGGCTCGGCAGCGGCCTGTCAGGTGGTCCAGGTGGCATTCCCGGCCTTTCGCTCCATCACCGATGGCCACCACCCCGAGCGGGCGGGCTGTGGGCCCTGCAGGGCTCAGCCGGCTCGTGCAGCCCTAGGCCCCCCATCACCTTCGGAGGGCCGGCCTCACGCCCGCAGCCTCACCTCTGAAGGGCCCTCCGTGACACAGCTGTCCTTCCCCGTGGGGTCAGCCGCCTGTAGTGACAATCCAGGCAATCCAGGAAGGACAGCTGTGCCACGGAGGGCCCTTCAGAGGTGAGGCCAAGGGCTTGAGGCCGGCCCTCCGAAGGCTGGGGAGGGGCCGCGGGAGACGGCTGTCCGTCCCCCAGGAAGTTCTCTTCTGGGAGAAGCCCCTCTGAGCCATGATGCGATCCTGAGGAGCAAGCGGCCAAGGAGAGGGGATGCTGTGTTTTCATCCTTCCACTGTTACCCCTCGCGGGTCACAGAAATGATGAAACACTCGCACAGCCCCAGGCGAAATGTCCCCCAACCATCTCCTGCTGGGTGGATCCAGACCAGCTCAGCGCCTGGAGCCAGGCCAGCACCTCCCCGAGATACCTGCGCTCTGGTATCCCACATGTGAGTCCAGAGTCGAGCGGGGCTTGACACTAGATGCAAAAAGTCCTCATGTTCTAGGCTATTTTGAGATTCACTAATAAACCGCAGGGGCTTCCCAAGTGGCTCCAGTGGTAAAGATTCCGCCTGCCAATGCAGGAGTGTGGGCTCAGTCTCTGGGTCAGGAAGATCCCCTGGAGGAGGAAATGACAACCTGCTCCAGCATCTTGCCTGGAGAGCCCCGTGGACAGAAGGGCCTGGCGGGCTACAGCCCACGGGGTCGCAAAGAGCAGACATGCGACTGAGCACACACACACACAAACCGCAGACACCGGGGAGAGAGGAGCATCTTTCATACTTCAAACCACCCCGTGCAGGATCAGGATGTGGTTTCCATGGCTGCTTTTGTGACCAACTCTGTGAATTGTGTTTACGCTACATTATATATCCTGTCGTATCATATCATCATGTCACATTGCATGCTATTATACAGACATTGTATTTCAAAAGGAAAGGAAGGCTGAGATAGAAACAAGTGTGGTCTCCTCAGGCATGGTGAAGATGACAAGCGGCCAGGGAGAAGGCGACCTTAGGAAGGACAGCTCCCGGGTGGTAGGGGAGGTGTGAGCATACGGCAGCCCCCGGGGAGCACAGGACTCTCGAACCCGCACCTCCCGTGGCCACAGGGAGGCCCGAGCATCCTAACTGGAGCCAGACACCCGGCTGGCAATGAACTCAGCCTCCGCCCAGCTGAGTGACCACACTGACCACCTCCCGGCTCTGTCCTCAAAATCCTGCTGGATCTGAAATGAGCAGACCCCGAATGTTGAATAAAAGTCCATCTTCACACAGGATCCTTTAGCCGTCAAAGGTCAAGTTCACAGCACAGAGGGGCTTCCCAGGGGAAGCTGTGCTGCTTATCAGACCAGAGAAAAAAGGAAGAAGACCCAGAATGATGAAAATTAAAGCGTCAGCCACGTTGACGATCATACCAGGCACCACTCCTCAAGAGTTGCTTTTCCGTTTATCTAAACCAATCTAGATCGTGGAACCACGACTGCCACGGTTACTTAACTAACTTCTTTGCCAGAGAGTCTGAGCCTTGAGTCTTCAGTCCTTATGCTTTCACACTTACAGGCATTAAAGACGCAAGTAAATGAAACAATGTATTCCCTACTTTTTATCTACAATGTAAGAAATACAGCTCCGGTCAGTCAGTCAGGCAATTCAGTCGCGCAGTCGTGTCCGACTCTTCGCGACCCCATGAATCGCAGCACGCCAGGCCTCCCTGTCCATCACCAACTCCCGGAGTCATGCAGACTCACGTCCATTGAGTCCGTGATGCCATCCAGCCATCTCATCCTCGGTCGTCCCCTTCTCCTCCTGCCCCCAACCCTCCCAGCATCAGGGTCTTTTCCAATGAGTCAACTCTTCACATGAGATGGCCAAAGTACTGGAGCTTCAGCTTTAGCATCATTCCTTCCAAAGATATCCCAGGGCTGATCTCCATTAGAATGGACTGGTTGGATCTCCTTGCAGTCCAAGGGACTCTCAGGAGTCTTCTCCAACACCACAGTTCAGAAGCATCAGTTCTTCGGCGTAGAAAGGCACACATCAGGACACCGCGGCGTGTAGTCCCAGACTGAAGCGCTGCGCCTGAGGGTGATGCTGGCTCGGCCCTTTTTGTCTTAGGTCCCCGCTGGGAAGATAGGTCCCCTGGACAGGGAACACCCCAGGGACAGCGGGGTGAGGCTTCCTGATGGGGAAACGATGCCCTGTGGTGGGGGGCAAGGCTGGTCCCAGGTGCCCCTCACGTGGGAGGTGATGAACGTGGAACCCAGATCCCACCAGCTCCGAATCACGTGGTTCTGAGTGTGTGGCTTCGCTGCCTTGTGCCCCGATTTCCTCATCATAAAATGCAGCTAACACTACCAGTAAGGGCACTGAGCTGTGTGCTGGGATCTGCCTGCCCCCCGCCCACCCCCCGCCCAGGAATCTGCAACCGTCCAGACGTGACTGAGATGACAGAGAGCAAGCAGCACGAGAGTGGCTCAGGCGCCGACTGAAGCTCCGCTTCTAAGGCAGTGTTTTTAAAACGAAGCATCTTAGTGTAGGAGAAAAGGAAATCGAACAGTGCCCGAAACACATCCTGAGGCTTGAGACCCAGCGGGCCGGCTCTGGTGGGGAGTGTTTGGCGATGTAGTCAGTGTCAGCGGGGCCCATGCATTTCTGCCTGTCCATGCCGACGCTCCAGGGATGGAGTCAGAACTCTCCTTGACGAAAGGATAGAGGAGCGGGAGCCCTGTGGTCCGAGAGACACCCCGAGAGGCTCAGAGGCGCCGCTGGGACCTGCCCTCTCTCCTGGCCAGGTTCTTGCTGGAACCTGCCCGCAGCTGCCAGGAAACCCACGGGTGCCCAGAACGGTCTGTCAGTTACTTGCTAAACGTCGAGGTTTTGCCAGGATACTGTTTCCTTTAGAACCAACAGGTCACAAGCCGTTTCTTTCAAAGTAGGAAACGTGTGTCTCCTCTGGGCTTAGAAAGCTGACTCATAGAGAAAACAGCTGAAGAGTGAGGCGTGAGAACACAGGTGAAGTCCTGTCAGAAGACTACCACTGCAAAGACACTGCATAATAGAAGCTCTCTCCCCGTTACAGAGAGATGTTTCAGTTCAGCCGCTCAGTCGCTTTGTGACCCCATGGACTGCAGCACGCCAGGCCTCCCTGTCCATCACCAACTCCCAGAGCTTACTCAAACTCATCAGTTCTCACTAAAAGGAGAATTCTACAGGAGGAGCCGTCCTGAGGTGGGGGCTTGTGGTCCCCAGCAGGTGCCAGGCAGCCTTGGTAACTAGCGTGACTGGTGGCAACCAGCACCATCACAGGCTCTTCACAGAGCTGGAGGAACCAGGACTGAACCCAGACATACGTCTTTCTAACCAGATGGTGATGAAGGCTCAACCCGCCTCTTCCTTCCTGCACTCCTTCAGACCTAAAGCAAGGCTGGACAGGAAGAGACACACCTCCAAAGCCAGTTTCTCAGGAGAAGAGGCCCAGAAAGGGAGGGAGGGACTCTGAACCTCCTGCTGGCTGCACTTCACGCGCGTGGACGAGTTTAATCCTCACGTCAGCAGCACTGTAAAGGAGGTGCTATCCCTGCCATCATCTCAGTGAAGCAGGAGCCAGTGGCGGCCAGGAGAGGTCACCCGAGGTGGCACAGCCAGACGGAACCCCAGGGCCCAGCGTTTGCCCTCCCAGCCACCGCAGAAGTGTCCCTGTGCTGGCGGGGCACAGGGGACACCCGTATTCTCGTGCCCAGACCACATCTGGACCTGACATGACCCCAGCGCTCTGTAAGGTCCCGCAGGGCACTCCAGCCTGTGGCCCTGGCTGGGAACCACCTTGTTAACGTGGGTGACAGTCCCCGCTGGCTGGTCACTACACAGGGGACGGAGATCCGTCCTGCTTCGTTCTGGGCTCAGGCCTGGGAGCACGTGGTCTTTTCAATCAACTTCCCCTGCAACACAAGGTAGGGTGTCGCCCTTAGGGATTCGTTATTTAGAGCTGTCACCTGCGGTAAGTCAATGTTGAGTCATGAACACAGACACGCTGTCCATTAGACGCTCAAGGCTTTGAAAGGCTCCTTTAGCAGCCGGGGGGGCGAGCAGCACCATCCGCTCGCGGGGCCCGCGGGGGCTGGGGGTGCGGACGGGACGGGGCGGCTCTCCCGCAGGCTTGTCAGCCCGTCAGCTGCTTCAGCAGTTGACATTTTCCTCAGAAATGGCGTGCTGCCTTGTTACAGAAAGAGGGGGCAGGCGCCTGACACCTCCAAACTCATTTAAAGATGAAACGGAGCTGTCAGAGGCTCTTCTCCGCGTGTCAGGTTACTTGGAACCCAAATGAAAACCAAGCTCCGTCGTGCACACGGGACGCCACCGCGTGCCTGTGAAACAATCGGGAGGCCACAATCATTTCCCCGAGTCTCCCGGCCTCCTTCCGCTTCCCCCTCTCAAAGCAGCTTCACTCTTCGGGGGCATTTTCCTGGGGTGCTGTCTGCATCCTGGAGGGGGCCACTGTCACACACGCTGCTTTTCCAACACGTTCTCTGACTCACTAACGAGCCTGCAAACCAGGGATGCTTTGAGGATGGAGAACAGCTTATGAATATTTGAATCTCTCAGGCTGAACGATGCAGAGGTGTTGGAGCCAAAACAGATCTCAACAGCCCTCCTCTTCCACACGTGAGGGAAGGGAGTTCTAGGAGGGTCAGAAGTCCCCTCGGTGGGTCAGAGGGCTTGGCCGCGTTTAGGACGTGTACCTGGTCCCCCTTCATGTGTCCAATCACCACCTCACACAAAGGACTGCTTTGTAAAACCTCTAATTTCCTCTTAGGAAAACAAGTTCTGATTGCATTTCTGGGGAAAAAGAAAGCTGTTCTTTAGTGACGGATCATTATGAAAAGTCGAAACAGACGACATAAAATTAATGTTTGGTTTGGAAGTTGCCTTTGAAAGGAGCACAAGAAAGTGGGAAGTTTTTCTGACTTTACACTTACATGACCCATTCTCACAATGTAAAAAGGATTTCACAGAGTCAAGCATATTGTTCTGGAATATTATGCAAAGAAAACTTCATGTTATACAAAGGCAAACGTGTTGTATGTTTGTTGAAAAGTTGGAATACAGAATATAGAGATGAAAATAAAAGCTCTCAATGCTGCTATGGCTGTTTTTGTTTGGGCTCATTTCCTACCAGTACGACATATACTCAGTATTTGTAAACACACAGGCATCTACCTGGACTCATGGAGACACTCATGCTTTTATTAATAACAACGTCTCGATTGTTCTGTAACACAATCTCATATCCTGCCTAACCTGTGTAACCTTGTATCAGGAGCACTTTCTCAAGGACACTGAATCAGATTATAAACAAATGTGGAGGCACCCACACCCAAGAGGCTAAAATCACTGAGATGAGTGTTTGCACAGGGGTTGAGGCTGAGATCAACGGACGGGCGGAATAAGGACAGGCAGGGTGGAGACACAGGTCCCCATGGCTCCAGGTCCCTCCTGCCTGCCCGTCTTCCTTGGGGGCAGGAGGAAGGATGCGATGGGAAGAAGGAACAGTCACCACCTGAGAGGGCGGGGAGAAATGCAAGGTGCTGAGCGCCTGCTGCTGAGCGCCTGCTGCTGAGATTAGTGGGATCTGCGGATGGACGGCAGATGGCAGGGGACCACCGGGAATACTCGGCCCCAGGATGACCTAACAGGGCGCCTGCTTCGACCTGCCTGTGTCTTCAACCACAGGGAGCTGCCCGCTCTGTGTCTAAGAGAGTGAACCTCTATGCATTGAGGATGAAAGTGGGGGTTTTAGCAAATGGCCATGTCATGCAGCAGCTGTCATTTCTAAAAATAGCAGCTTTACTGGGAAACATACCCCATTCAATCCCCCCAGCTACAGTGTGCAGCTCAATGGTTTCCAGAATATTCAGAGCCATCACCACAGTCAGGCATAACCCATTTTCATCACCCCTAAGAGAAACCCACGGCCAGTCATCCTTGCCTCCCTAACCTCCCAGCCCCCAGCAACGATTCAGCTACTTTCCGTCCCTGTGGATTCGCCTCTGTAGGATTTCCATCTAAATAGAATCCTGCAACACGAGCAACGTCGTGACTGACTTCTTTTTACCCAGAACCTTGTTTTCAAGGCTCATCCGGGCCAACGATGCATCAGTGTTTCATGTCTTTGGATTGCCAAGCAACACTCCACTGCATGGACAGACCAAACTCTATCCACCCACCAGTGCATGGGTGTTGGGCATTCGTCCACTTTTCGTCTACTGTGGACTGACTGACGCTGCTGCGAACATTCATGTAGAAGCTTTTGTGTAGACGAATGTTTTCATTTCTGTTGGTTATATACAAAGATTGGAATAGTTGAGTCATATGCTAACTCTGTTAACTTTTGAGGAAGTGCCAGAGAAGCTGTTCATTTTCTAGACATTCTGATGATCCGGAATTACCAAAAGTCTAATTTGACTTTCTACTTCTAGGAAACTACTGTTTAGTGATGAGATTATTTTATTTAAAGTGAGGGATAGAAAGTCAAAAGCTGCTTTATTTTCTATACATCCTTTATTAACCACGAATGATTCTTTAAGATTATATTATTATGGAGATCTTGGCCAAGTTCAATTGACAAACAATTTTAGAAATGTTATTACTGCTATAATAAAAAATGTTCCCTATGAGTAGCATGGCTTAAATTATGTGGCTGAATTAAAAACTCCAGTGTCTAAAATAGACTCGGATGCCTACATCACAGACCCCAAAACTTCTGTGTACAAAAGAACTATCGGGACAATTTGTTAGAAAAGTCAAATTCTAGGCTCTGTCCCTAAGAGATTATGGTCTAGTAGGTCGGAGAGGTTAAAGCGTCTGCCTGCAATGCGGGAGACCTGGGTTCGATCCCTGGGTTGGGAAGATCCTCTGGAGAAGGAAATGGCAACCCACTCCAGTATTCTTGCCAAGAGAATCCCATGGACGGAGGAGCTTGGTGGGCTGCAGTCCACGGGGTCGCAAAGAGTCGGACAGGACTGAGCGACTTCACTCACTTCACTCAGGTCAGGAGTGGGGACTAGGAATTACTTTTAACAACATTCCTCAAATACGCACAGGTGATTCTGATGCAGGCTCTAGTCTGGCCAAAGTGTGCAGTTTCCATATTTTCTTCATGGGCCATGCAAACAATGTTACCCTGATTTGTGTTTCCTATAAAATACCTTTTGATAGATTAAGTCTCACCCACCTTCTAAATCCTTCTTGAATGAAGAATTTCGAAAAACTCTTTTCTTCTTTTCTACCTAAGACAGTTAGGCATATATATATACAATTTGATCTATGCATTTCCTGTCTTATCTTATTGGTTATGTTGCTGCTGCCGCTAAGTTGCTTCAGTCGTGTCCGACTGTGCGACCGCATAGACAGTAGCCCACCAGGCTCCCCCGTCCCTGGGGTTCTCCAGGCAAGAACATTGGAGTGGGTTGCCATTTCCTTCTCCAATGCATGAAAGTGAAAAGTGAAAGTGAAGTTGCTCAGTCGTGTCTGACTCTTAGCGACACCATGGACTGTAGCCTACCAGGCTCCTCCGTCCGTGAGATTTTCCAGGCAAGAGTACTGGAGTGGGGTTATATGTGGTTCAAAAATATATCTTATTTACCAGCTAGACAGGAAGTGCCCTGAAGGTGAACCAGTGAACCAGTGAAGTTGCTCAGTCATGTCCAACTCTTTGAGACCCCATGGACTGTAGCCCACCAGGCTCCTCCATCCATGGGATTTCCCAGGCAAGAGTACTGGAGTGGGTTGCCATTTCCTTCTCCAGGGGATCTCCCTGACCCAGGGATTGAATCCAGGTCTCCCGCATTACAGGCAGACACTTTACCACTGAGCCACGAGGGAAGCCCCGCCCTAAAGGTAGAGAATGATAGTATTTTTGTATTGCCTCCTGCGTGCAGGTGCTTAGGACGTTGTGATATAAGACCTAAAAATTCAAGAAAGACCTGCTTTGATATCTGTGAGTTTCGTAGGCCCCAAAGTCCTAATCACAACTTCTCCTGCCTTTGTCCAATGTGGCTCCCACCCTACTGGAAAGCTTCCCAGGTGGTGCTAGTGATAAAGAACCTGCTTGCCAACAAAGGAAATGTAAGAAACACGAGTTCGATCCCTGGGTTGGGGAGATTCCTGGAGGAGGGCACAGCAACCCCCTCCAGTGTTCTTGCCTGGAGAGTCCCATGGACAGAGGAGCCTGGCGGGCTGGGGTCCATGGGGTCACACAGAGTTGGGCACGACTGAGTGACTGCACGCACCACAGGAAAAGGCTCCCCGTGCTGGGATTCCCTATGAGCCGGATCGATGGGCCCCATCTGGTCTTCAGCCTGATGGGTTCACTGCCCTGCCAGCCCACAGAACGGCTCTAACAAGCCCCCCACATCCTCCCTGGAACCAGGGGTCACCTGCCCTCCTGTTATTTATTACACAGCCTGCATCTCACAGCCCCTCAACTTGCTCCATGCCTGCCAGGAGCCCCGTATGGTCCCATGTGGTGGGTGCCCTCCTCCCCCCATGAAGAGCACGGGTGAGTGATAGACTCCATCATCTCACCTGTCCAGACCAGGTGCTGTGTGCTCAGCCTTCTCTCACCGTTTAGGACCCAGGACCCCTCCCTCACCCCAGGAGGTGATCAGAGCAGATGGGTTGGCGCTCCACTCTGCATGTTACCGCCTACACGACCACGCGCTTGGAACAGAGGCTTCCAATAGCAGCTTATTTTGACCTGTGTTACATGCACATTCTTGGCTGGGAGGTGGGGTGGGAGGAGTTCACAGGGAGGGAATCAGGCGTTGGACTGAATTTCTAAACCCAGTCGGGAGACGAAAGAGAAATAAAACAGTCATGAGTCACATTTTGCTAAAACTGAGCAATCCAGCCTGATGGATGGATTCAGGCTGCTTTGTCGCCCAGTACAGCCGAAGCAACCTGATTCTGCTTTCCTCCTCAGCGCTCCTTCCCACAAGTGGCACGTCACAGCCAAGCATGTGTGGAGGGTGGCATTTACACAACACGGCTTTCCCTCTGAAGACTGCACGTGTTTTAGGGAGACGTTAAATATTCAGGGACATGTTTGCATTGTGTATTATCAATCAGAGAGTGACGTGCCGACATACAGAAGCCCAGCAGCGCTAAATGGGGTGGCTATACCCCCTCACAACAAGCAGAGGGTAAACCACAGTTAGGCACATCTTGCCCTCTGCAACCCCTCACCTTTCAAGGTGGCCTTCTTAAGAACCTTCATTGCGTAGAGCTGTCCAGCATCCGACCCCTTGACTTTCCTCACCAAGAACACCTAAGGAAGAGAACACAGGACATCTGCAGTTCTAAAGACGGCAAACTCATTTTCCTTATTTGATCTGACAAGGGGATACATTAGGGAGTGTGGGAAACCCCAATACAATAAATATGCTATAGGAAAAACTTCAATGCGACATCTCCTCCAACATCTAAAAAAGTTTCATCTAGTTTAGTACAGCCCTATGAGGACCCATGCTATGTGTTCATCTGAACAATTATAGTTGTTTTGGGCACTATTCTCTTTCTATGAAACACTAAATCAGAGGCAATTGCTGCTGTCGTTCATATGTTGTGTCCAACTTTTTGCAGTCCCATGGACTGCAGCTCGCCAGGTCTCCCTGTCCATCACCAGCTCCTGGAGCCTGCTCAAACTCATGTCCATTGAGTCGGTGATGCCATCCAACCATCTCATCCTCTGTCGTCCCCTTCTCCTCCTGCCCTCAATCTCTCCCAGCATCAGGGTCTTTCCTAGTGAGTCGGCTCTTTGCATCAGGTGGCAAAGTACTGGACCTTCAGCGTCAGTCCTTCCAGTGAACGTTCAGGGTTGATCTCCTTCAGGATGGACTGGTTTCATCACTGGGTGTCCAAGGGCCTCTCGAGAGTCTTCTCCAGCACCGTTTGACAGCAATCAGCTCTTTGGCACTCAATCTTCTTCATGGTCCAACTCTCACATCTGCACACGACTACTGGAAAAACCACAGCTTTGGCTACATGAAACTTTGTCAGCAAAGTGAGGTCTCTGCTTTTTAATGCACTGTCTGGCTTTGTCAGAGCTGCCCTTCCAAGGAGCGAGTGTTTTTTTAATTTCATGGCTGCAGTCATCTGCAGTGATTTTGGAGCCCAGGCAAACAAAATCCATCACTGTTTTCATTGTTTCCCCATCTATTTGCCATGAAGTGATGGGATTGGATGCCATGATCTTAATTTCCTGAATGTTGAGTTTTAAGCCAGCTTTTTCACTCTCTTCTTTCACCCTCATCAAGAGGCTCTTTAGTTCCCCTTCACTTTCTGCCATTAGAGTTGGTTTCATCTGCATATCTGAGGTTGTTGATATTTCTCCCAGCAATCTTGATTCCAGCTTGTGATTCATCCAGCCTGGCATTTCCTATGATGTACTCTGTATAGAGGTTACATAAGCAGGGTGACAATATACAGCCTTGATGTACTCCTTTGCTAATTTTGAACCAGAATAGCACCTTCCTTTGTAAAAACAGAACACTTGTTCAGAAAACCAAACTGTCTTCAGAAGTCTTCAGGGAGATAGAGCACTTGGTTTATTGTAAATATGCCCTGTAAATATTCACAGTAAAGCTACCCTGAGAGTCCCTGCCAGAGAACACAGGCCAGACTCTGACGCTCAAGAAGCTGGTTTCTCTAGTTTTCCTCATCCATGTCTTAGCTTTGAGTAGCTGAAGTTTACAGACAGAGCTGGTTCTAAATGGCTCTTATATATTCTCATGTGGACACTTAACAACATTTTCTGGAACACATTGTGACATGTTTTGTGAGGGAAAACCAAGAAGAAAAGACAGCTGTTTGAGAGGCTAAGCTTAAAAGTCACATTCATAATTGTTGAATGAGGTTAGTAAAAAGCCAACCAAGCACCTAGGGTAGCCAGTAGGAAAGAAAAGTACCTTCTGTGCAGATAGAAACAACAGTGTCCAATTTTTCTAACAGTACTTTCCAACAGATGAAAAAGCTGCGGTCATGACTGACACCCACACAGAGGATGTGTGTCCAGGAGGCAGGGGTGCTGCCCACGTGTCCCTGACTGGGGCCCTCACCAGCCTTCTGAGACGAGAAGACC
>SJXQ01001950.1:85598-110032 GCA_006408695.1 Aepyceros melampus
AGCAGAGCACGGGGATGGCCTCCTCACATCACCTCCTGCCCTTGGGACCATCAGCTGCCTCCGGACCCAGGACTCCCCGCCCCGCCCCTTCGTGACCGCTGTCACCCAGGGCCCCGGGGACACTCAGGCCAGCAGGACACTGTTGCTCCCCGGGACAGACACTGCCCCTGGGGCTGGGATTCTAGCAAATCCTGGGCAACGAGAAGCAGGCACACTCCTCTCCCGGTTCTGGATGGCAGCGTCCCTGGGAACCTTTACCACGGGAGGCGTGGGCTGTGCCTCTGCACGTGTGCGTCCCACAAGTGTCTGCTTGGCCGCAGGGACCTGGGCCTCTCGGGTGCCTCTCCTGTCCCAGCCCAGAGAGTTCTGTCTGGGAGCTGGTGAGGAGCCTCCTGACAGGCGGGCAGAGCTGTGGCAGGAGTGACCAGGGGGCCGTGCAGAGAAACCAGCGCATTCCCACGTGGGCTTTTCTCCCCTGCCAGTGGGATTTCCCAGGCAAGAATAACTGGAGTGGGTTGCCACTTCCTTCTCCAGAGGAGTAGAGAATATTGTCTACTTAAGTCCATGCTGAACCACATTCACATGGCAGCTGACCACTATGATTCAGTTTGTGAGTCATCTCCGACTCTGCGACTCCGCAGATTGCAGCTCGAAAGGCTCCTCGGTCCATGGGATTCTCCAGGCAAGAGTCCTGCAGTGAGTTGCCATTTCCTTCTCTGGGGGATCTTCCTGACCCAGGGATCCAACCCAGGTCTTCTGCATTGCGGGCAGATTCTTTACAGTCTGAGCCATAGATTCAGTTTACAAGATGTCAAACCTTGCAGAGACCTCGTCACGTAAACAAGGTCACATAAACCTTCTTTGTTTATTGCATTTCAGGTTTTAAAAATGAGATGATGGATGATAATGGCTATTTATAGGGCTTCCCTAATGGCTCAGACGGTAAAGAATCTGCAAAGCAAGAGACCTGGGTTGGATCCTTGGGTTGGGAAGATCCTCTGGAGACGGAAATGGCAACCCACCCAGTATTCTTGCTTGGGAAATCCCGTGGACAGAGGAACCCGGAGGGCTGCAATCCAGGGGCCTGGAAAGAGTTGGACACAATTTAGTGACTAAATCACAAACACAAAATGGTGTTCATAATTATCTATTTTTAAAAAGACTTCAAAAGACAAGGAAAAACCTTATTCTCCCAATATCAGGCTCCTGCCACACACCAGGTCCTATAAGGAATGCACCAGGAACGGCCCTATGGCCAGCAGAGTAGCTAACGGGAGACAGCACCTCGAGAGAAACAGCAGACGACAGTAGCGATTGGCTTAAAAGGTGGGAGTAACGGAGTGAGGACGTGGGCTCTGTCCGCTCAGGGAGAGCTCTTTTGTCCATGGCATCCCGGACCTCTCGCCTCCTCCCTCTTTCCTGATTCAGGAACACATTCTGACGCAGGAAAACAAGTTCCCAAACAACCCATCAATCTCAGCAAAGACGGAGGCAGCATCTCTAGCACCTTATCCAGGTGACTCTTCACGACATCCCTCCTTTATTTTTAGAACCCCTCTCCAGCAACTCAGCCGCGACTCTGCAAAGCCCTTCCTCGAGCCCAGTTGAGACACAGCCACCTCCCCCTGGGGCAGACGCACAGGCATTGGCTGAGATGGAGAATCTGTGGCCGATGAAGGTGAGTCTGTAGGAGATGCCGCTGCCTCTTGCTTTTATTTCTCTCCATTTTCTTGCTTTACTTTAAATCCATTTATCTCTTTATTTATTAATATCAGAAGATATTAATCTTCTACACTTTACTTTTTTATGTTCCGTATAACCATGGCTTTTTTTTCATACTGTTCATGGGGTTCTCACGGCAAGAACACTAGAGTGGCCTGCCATTCCCTGCTCCAGGGGACCACGTTTTGTCAGAACTCTCCACTATGACTGCTCTCGCTCCGGCGGTCCTCCATAGCATAGCTCATAGCTTCACTGGCTTTCGCAAGCCCCTCTGCCATGACAAAGCTGTGAAGGAGTACAAGGGTGCATGCTGCCACCCTGCTATTTAACTTATGTGCAGAGGACACCATGCGAAATGCTGGGCTGGATGAAGCACAAGCTGGAAGCAAGACGGCTGGGAGAAATACCAATAACCTCAGATACACAGATGATGTCAACTCTAATGGCAGAAAGCCAAGAGGAACTAAGAAGCCTCTCAAGGGTGAAAGAGGAGAGTGAAAAAGCTGGCTTGAAACTCAACATTCAGAAAAGTAAGATCATGGCATCTGGTCCCATCTCTTCATGGCAAATAGATGGGGAAACAATGGAAATGGTGACAGACTTTATTTACTTGGGCTCCAGAATCACTGTGGACAGTGACTGCAGCCATGAAATTCAAACACACTTGCTCCTTGGTAGGAAAGCTCTGACAAATCCAGACAGCATATTAAAAAGCAGAGACTACACTTTGCTGACAAAGGTCCGTCTAGTCAAGGCTATGGTTTTTCCACTGGTCATGTGTGGATGTGAGAGTTGGACTGTGAAGAAGGCTGAGCACCAAAGAACTGATTGCTTTCAAACTGTGGTGCTGGAGAAGACGCTCAAGAGTCCCTTTCACTGCAAGGAGATCCAGCCAGTCAACACTAAAGGAAATAACCCTGAATACTCACTGGAAGGGCTGATGCTGAAGATGAAGCTCTCATACTTTGTCCACCTGATGCGAAGAACTGACTCACTGAAAAAGACCCTGTTGCTGGGGAAGACTGAAGGCAGGAGAAGGGAATGACAGAGGATGAGATGGCTGGATGGCATCACCCACTCAATGGACATGAGTTTGAACAAACTCCGGGAGATAGTGAAGGACAAGGAAGCCTGGCGAGCTGCAGTCCGTGGGGTTGCAGAGTTGAACACAACTTAGTGACTGAACAGTGGCAACAACATGATCACAGCTGGGAAGGAAAAGAGTTCAGTGTCAGGAAGATTATCATTCCAGGGGGATTCTGCCTGACACCAGGATTTCACTTGTTTCCCAAAGAATGTTTTTAAAATCAAAATTTTCAGGAAATTGGAAAAGGTGTTTTCTCTAGGAAGGCATTGTCAACGTAGCTTTTGTTCAGTCGAGTATTGAAAGGACAGGCTCAGATCCATTTTCCTTGACCTCAGAAAGCATCTTCCATCTCTTCTGCTTCTGGGCACCTTGAGAATTGGCGGAGGGGTGCTCAGTGAAGTCAGGGCCACACAACAGCCCAGACAGTCAGCCACCACCTGCCCAGCAGCCCTGGGCTCGCCTGCGAGGGCGTCCAGGTGTCCATCACCGGGGTCAGAGGACAGAGCTGATGTAGCTGACACTGCGCATCCTCGGGAAGCTAGTGGTGGGCGGCGTGTCTGATGGCAGCAGCGGGCTCCGTGCCTGTCCCTTTCCCTGTCACGGTTCTCTACTCCCCTTCCCCATGGTGGTTCAGACAGTAAAGTCTGCCTGCAATTCAGGAGATCCAGGTTCAATCCCTGGGTCGGGAAGATCCCCTGGAGGAGGGAATGGCAACCCTCTCCAGTATCCTTGCCTGGAGAATCCCATGGACAGAGGAGCCTGGCGGGCTACACGCCATGGCGTTGCAAAGAGCTGGGCATGACTGAAGCGACTGACACACACACACACACATACACACACACACTCACATACACTCTCATACACACACATACACATAGTCACACATACATACTCATACACTCTCACACTCACAAACACACAGTTGCACACAGTCACACACATATTGACACTCACACACACAGTCACACACACATTCACACCCACACACTCACACCCACACTCACACTCACACACTCACACACACATTCACATACAGTCGCACAGTCACACACATATTCACACACAGTCACACTCACACACATACACACAGTCACACACACATTCACACATACTCTCACACATACATACACACACACTCATACCCCCCACACTCACATACACACTCACACTCACACACATACATACACATACACACACACACTCACAGACATACACACACAGTCACACACACAGATACACACAAACACACTCTCACACAAACATACACACACACTCACACCACACACACACATTCACCTTTTCCAACCTTTCTAATTAATGGGAAGATAAACCACAACCACATAAACAGGTCTGCCCCTATGTGTTGGTAACTTTTTACCCTGAGAGACTGAACTCTTCATGTTCTTATTTCAATAAATGCCTAAAAACCATATGAAATTGCCATTTTTTAAGGTCATCGCATTTTGAAAACTGGTAATTTCATATGGTTCAAGTGAACATGTTTGTAGATATATTAGTATTAATATAAATACATGTTCCTACCACATTGCCATGTGGAAAAGAAAAATAAAAATGTTCTACCTTTTAAGAATGCCAAAAGGGAGATTTCACAGACAAGCAAGTTCCCGTGGTCTGTAAGAGATTAGCTAGAACACCATGAACATACTATTAATCCTACGTGAAATCAACACGGGCCAGATTTCATCTTAGCACCAAGTCCTATGAAAAAAGGGGAAATCTGATGAATATCCACATACCGTACAGAAATAATGATTTCAAAAGGCCAGGACCCTGTCCTGCTTAAATTCTGGGAAAGGCTGGCCTCCTGGTTTATCTCAGGGCCTCATGTTCTAGAAACCATAAGTCTGTATAATTTCTAACAGATACACCAAGGACGTAGAGAACTTAGCCTGGCCCTGGAATAACTTGCCCAGTCTCATGAGAGATCTATTGATATCCTGCTGTATATGGATGCAGTCCTATGTGAACAGACAACTATTTCTCATTTCCTGAGAGAAATGAGTATTCGTTTTAATTTGAAGGCGAAAAACAAAAGAAATGAACGATTCTTCTTCGTGGCTGTGCTGGGTCTTTGGCGCTTGGGTTTGCTCTTACTGTGGGGCAGGGGCCTCTCCTGCTGCAGAGCACAGGCTCTGGAGTGAGCGCTCAGCTGCTGAGACAGGCAGGCTCAGCTGCTCCGAGGCCTGTGGGGCCTTAGTCCCCTGCCCAGAGGTCAAGCCTGTGTCCCCTGTGTTGGAAGGTGGATTCTTAACCGCTGGATCCCCAGGGATGTCCTGAAATAACAATTCTAGTGCACAGATTCATCACAGACAATTGCTACATGGGAGTCATGTGCTATTTAATCCACAGAAGAATTACAGGAAGTGGTTCCTATTATGTCCATTTTACAGGTGGGGAAACTGAGGCTTGGAGAAGCAGAATAACCACACAGTTTACAAGGAGGGTGGGAGGGGACCCAGGCTGCAGGCCCTGTCTCCCTGCCTCCCTGGGTGACAGTAACGTGAGTGGGTCCCAAAGGGCTCCGCCTTCTCCACTGCTTTCTTCCCTGTTCTCTTATTTTTTCTTTCTTTTTGAAAAATACCTGTGGAGTGTGTACTTCCCGAAGATGTATGGCTCAAGTTCAAGGACCCTCCCCAGCACAGAGATACACTAAAGGCTCACGGAAGCTACAAGGGGGGAGGTGTGTGCGGTGTTCCCAAGCCCGGCTCCACTGTCTCAGGCTGCTGGCCATGCAGTGAGGCCACGGCCCCTGTTACCACGGGGCCTGCCTCACTCCATTAGTTTGGGCCCACACTTCCCCTGGGCTCAGGGGGCATCTCTGCCATCTCCCCTTTGCCCTGATGTGGAGGACCAGCTGCAGCAGAATGAGGCCCACCTGGAGGGAAGCATGGACTCAACTTACCTTTCCATAGGAGCCTTGTCCCAAAACTTTCAACAGTTCAAACTGGGAAGGGTCAGCCTTCTCAAAGCCTGCTTTCACATGGTGGCTGATGTCAATCTCCTTCACAATGCCTTCTTCCTGCAAGAGAAAAATGACAGAAATGCTTATCAAGGAGCTCCTCTGGGTTCATCCTCCTCTGAGGTTACTACGAGTTGGGCAGGTTATGGATTTTCAGGACTGGAGTTACGAGCTGTGACATCACGGCGCTTTGCATAATTTGCTTGCTTATTTGTACCAATGATTCTGTTTGTGAGCCTTAAATTATGTCTTTTCTCCATGGACTTGTGTTTTGTGGTCTTACCAATATCTCAATGAAATCCATCCTCCTTCTTAACAATTTGGGCAAAATTCTGGACAGGGAGAAGGGGGGAATACGGAACCAAACGAGCCTCTGAGTGTGTGTCTGGGTGTCTACCCTTCTGTGGCCTGAAGGGCCGTCTGTGAAATGGGGATTTCTTTTCTCCTTCTCCTTATTACTCTGCTCCCCCTTATATTCTTGCCAGAGCTGGGGCTTCATCTCTATCCCAGAGATTATATTTCAGAAGAAGCAGCCAGATAAGATTTTCTGCCAGTTCAGAAGCTTTCCCAGTAGGGAAAAAATCCTTGATCCTGAAATTAAAGGCCTGACAGGAATCACTCCCAGCACTCATCAGAGAGCTTGCTGCCCCAGAGACGTGCTGCCCGCCCGCCAGGGGCGAGGCTGCCCTGCCACCACCAGCCATGGGAGACGGGGAAGCTAGAAAGGAGGGCCTTTCCTGAACTGATCCCTATGCTTCTCCGAGACACCCTTTCCAATCCATCCATCCTCCTGATCCTTCGTCCACTACTACGGTTTTGGCCTTGGCTACATAATGAAAAGTAGCAGGCCGGGCTGACTGCAAAGCACATCTAAAAAGTGCCACCAGTAACTGCACGCAGAGAGTGTTCTGGGCACGCAGCCCTTCCATACGTTATTTCTTTCATTTCTTAAAATACTATCAAGTGAGATGCTGTCCTAAGGTTTCCCAGCTGGAAGTATGAGGGCCGGGTTTCCAGGCAAGAGTGACGTTAAAGCCTCAGGCAAATCAAATCGCAACAGTAGTACTCCACACCACAGCGGTCCCTCTCAGAGATGGATGGAAAACAGTTTCTCAGAGTTCTGAACTTTGTGACTACCATCTCCATGTAGCCAACACAGGACACCCAGAGAAAGTGGAGGAAGGTCGTCTGGGCTGCAAGACAATTGTTTCTCATTTCTTTTTATTCCAGTGGTTAAAGAAGCCCTTCAGTCTTCACATCTTCAAGGATTCTTTTCCATTTTTGTAAAAACAATCCTGTTTTTCTTTGTGAAAACAAGGCAATGGATACACCCCCAGTGGATCCTTTTGGGGTCAGTCCACAAAGTTGTATGTGTGCGGTTAGAACACAAAGAATTTTAATGTAACTACTCCTTGAATATGGAGGAGGAAATGGCTACCCACTCCAGTATTCTTGTCTGGAGAATCCCATGGACAGAGGAGCCTGGCGGGCTGCAGTCGAGAGGGTCACAAGAGTCGGACAGACTTAGCCACTAAACCACCAGCATTCCTTGAATATGTAAGAGAGAGAGGACCCTGACGGCATGGTCCTCCCCCCGTGAGTGGAGTTGACTTCTGAGTCCTGCTGGAATCCCAGGACCCCTTTAGCTACAGAAAGGGGCACAGCTTCTTCTGTAGGGAAATCTCTCCATTTACGACAGGGAAAAAGTGGAAAGTGTTAGTCACTCAGTCATGTCCAACTCTTTGTGACCCCATGGAACTGGTGATTCCCTTCTCCAGGGGATCTTCCTGACCCAGGGACTGAACCCAGGTCTCCCGCATTGCAGGCAGACTCTTTACCAGCTGAGCCACCAAGAAGGAAGGAGGGAAAGGGGCGTCTCTGGGCGCAGGGCAGCACCTGTGTCTTCCCCAAGAAGACCGCACTCATCCGGCGGTGCCTTCAGACCAATGCCCACTGGAAAGACGAAGCTGAAGTTCAAAGCGCTCGCCGAGTCCCTGATGACTGATGCTGCACAGGTGCTATCTCCACCTCCACTGACTTATTGACCAAGAAAGAACCTGACGCTCACTTGTCACTGAAGGAAGAATAAAACACCCTTGTTCTGTTAACGGGCTTCCCTGGTGGCTCAGCTGGTAGAGAATCCGCCTGCAGTGCGGGAGACCTGGGTGCGATCCCCAGATTGGGAAGGTTCCCTGGAGAAGGGAAAGGCTACCCACTCCAGTATTCTGGCCTGGAGAATTCCATGGACTGTATAGCCCGTGGGGTTGCAAAGAGTCGGACACAGCTGAGGGACTTTCACTGCACTTGACTTTTCCGTTAACACACGGCACCTCCCATCCCATAGGCAGGACGGCCCCGAGCCATCCGGTGTCCCCGGCCCTCCGAACTGGCTCAGTCTTGCAGACGAGCTAACGCCACTCCCGCGGGTCAGCAGGGCTCACCGAGCGCCATTCTCTGTGACTTCGTTTTGGTGCCTGAGCACACCAGCGTTCACGAAGTTGAAGAGAAGGTCACCCTCAACACCGGGGGTGGGGGGAGCACTGGCTAGGGGTGAGGCTGGGGCCTCGGAGAGACGCCCAGGAGGCAGGCGACTGCTGACCCCGCGGCCCCGCTCCCAGGCCCTTCTGAGCGCATGTCACAAATGACTGCTGTGCTCCTCCAGGGTCTCCAGGTCATCCCTCTGCGTCCGTGCCTCCGCTCGGAGGAGCATGACGTCACTCAGCCCCCCGGAGCCCCCTCAGCATCCCTGGAGGATGCCCCCAGGGCCCAGCTTCCCCCAGCCCCCAGGAACCAGTGGCCCCAAGCACCCAGCTCTCCCCTGCCCAGCAAAGGCAGCAGTGGGCCAGAATTCACCTTCCTTCGTCGTCACCACCCTGACATTGGAGCTGAAGGCTTAGAAGCAAATCTCTCTGTAATATTTCATTTTGTGGGGATTCTTGCTGTCAAAGTCCTTCGGGCAAATGCACTCAAAGCACACAGCTAACTCCCTCCTCGGGAACGGCCATAAAGTCCCAGGTCGCTCCCTGAGAGCACTGTGACGTTTCAATTAACATCAGGCAGGTCTTGAACAGCAAAGGATCTCAACCATCCATTGAAAAAGGAACCAAGAGTCCCACATTTTAGATTTTCGTCTTCTGCACTCATAATAAAACTTTGACCTGAACTTGCTTGAGATACTTTGTTTTCCTCTTTCCCAAGAACTTGAAAAAAAGAAAGAGAGTCAAGGTCTGGAGACCTATGCTGAGTGCTGTGTGCACAGGGAACACCCAGATGGGAGCTGAGGAAACATGTCTGGGCTTGTCAGCTTCTAACCATGTCCAGGCCGGACAGGCTTATTTTCTGAATCATTTTGTGATTACTGCCTTAAAGGGCACCCAGATTTAACATATTATTTATGCCTCATTTAGAATAAACATCTTTCCTTCTTATCAGGAAGGTCACTTTTTCTAGAATTCTATGTGCATTTTAATGCCGTTCCCTTAAGGACATAAAGTCTGGTCTTAAACGCTCTACAGATAGCACTAACATTTGGTTTCTAGCATAACTCCTATGAAGCATATATTTTTTTTTTTTTACAAATAACCTGAGAAATCTGGGGGAGAGCCTGGTATCATGGCCAGGTGTGTGCTCTGCCAGAAAGGATTTCAAAAATGATCCAACGGGAGAGAGAAAAACCAGAGCGATGAGTTGTTGAAATGACATCAATATGTGACAAAGTAACTTGTGACAGTGGATTCTAGAATCCCTGTCGAACTGGACTTGAATTCTGACTGATGGAAGACATTCCCCCAGGGGTGTCAAGGCAGACGGACAGGGAAGTGACCTGGACTCAGGCCAGAGGGGACTGGTGAGGTGTCCTCCGAGCCCCGCCCGGCGCCAAAGTCACCTTGGCAGGTAATTTCCTCCCTTCTGAATCACCCGCTTTCCAAGTCATTAAAGGGAGGCGATTTATGAGAAGTAAGTGCAGATGAAAACTGGTGGAATAGTAATGACAAAAACGTAGGAAAGAAAAAGTGGGCAAGTGTGAGCTGGGTCTCCACCAGAGGGGGCGGGGCCATTCTAGAAAGCACCGATTCCTGCGCAGGATATTAATTCCCAGAAAGGGCCGAGAGGAAAGATCAAACAGGTGGCTTATGCAAATGCAGAAAAAAGAAGGAAATTAGCTAACTCTGACTCGCTCCCAGCAAGCCCTGCAAGGCCAGCCCACCCCACCCCTGTGGCTGATAATGGAGCAGGCGTGTGGGGAGGGGGCCAGGGAACCACAGCCTGGCTCTCGGGGGCCCGCTGAGAGCTTGGGTCCGCAGAGGCTGACACCCCCAGGGATCCTCGTGGGGCACGGTGGCCCTTCCCCCAGACCCCAAACCAGGTGTGCTCACCCAGGAGTGACACCCGGCTGCAGACGTTCTCAACGTAGCCACGGTGCCCCAGTATAGACCCGCCAGGGAACCTGTTACAAATGCAGGCCCCAGGTGCCAGCCCGGGGCTTCAGGACCTGTGATCTCTGAGAAGGTTGAAGGGCTCCCTGGGGGAAATCCCGATCAAGTCTGCCCTCCCCAGTCCCACCCTACCTACCTACCGCTGGCTCCCGCCACACGCAAACAGGCTGTCCTGTCTGCGTCCTTCTCAGCAAAATAGACTTCGTTCCGCCCTCCCCCGGCCACCTGCCTCACCCCACACAGCTCACCGATTGCTCATCAATGCCCTCCGTGGGGCTGAGCCCAGCGGTCAGGCTTTAGTGTCTGCAGCGCCGGGCACCAGCCATCACCCAGCTTCCTACCTGGACTCGGAGACATCAGGCCCCCTGGCCTCTGACACCTCTCCCACCCTCCCGAGGCCTCTTCCCTTATCTGTCTCCCAACATCCCCCACCCCCAACTTGGTCCCAGCCTCTTCTCCCATGTCATCACCTCCTTGGGACTTCATCCCATCTGGGGATTCCATGTCACCATCTAAAGGCTGACGCTCAGGGCTGGATCTCCCCCTGGGACCGGCACAGGCGGCGTCCTGGGCATGCCTGGGGAGACCTCAGGGGCTGCGCGCACTCCTCCCCGAGGTCTGAGCCTGATGTGGGGGGTGAGAGGAGGCTCCCTGACCTGTGAGCTGCTCTGACACACGGCACAGGCCCTGAGTGATCTGCTCTGCCTCCCAGCTCATCAGTGAGTTTAACTGTTTTTAAAAAGATATTTTATCCAGACTTTCATTTTCAGGAAGAGGACTCCCCACGCCTAGCCCAACATACTGCTAGGAAGGAAGTTGAGAAACACTTTGAAAGCAGAGAGAAGTCACTGGAGTTTGCTTCCTCCAGGGAGGGGAGACGGAGGACCCTCGAAGAGTCCCTCTGGGGGGCTCGTGAGTGTGTGCTCAGTCCATAAGTCCTGTCTGACTCTTTGTGACCCCATGGGCTGCAGCCCGCCAGGCTCCTCTGTCCATGGGGTTCTCCAGGCGAGAACACTGCGTGGGCTGCCATGCTGCCTCCAGGGACCTTCCCACCCAGGGATCGAACCCACACCTCCTGCACTGGCCTCGGCCACCTGGGAAGCCCTCTGGGGAGCATAACCCTCCCCCAAAACAGCCAGAACTGACGACACTGACTGCTCAGCACAAAGCCCCCAGGAGGCGGTGGCTGTGCACAGGTCACGACACGGGGAGGGAAGGAGCGGGCGTGAGCCCCAGACTCCCAGCCAGAAGGGACCCGCTCCTTCCAGGCAGGCCACGCAGCTTCCCAGGGAACCAGGGGCCAAGCCTCCAGCCTCGAGTGGATCTGACCTCCCAGCGCACCCCGGTGGAGGTGGACTCCAGGCAGCCTGCCTCCTCCCCGACCCACCCAAGGAGGCTCCTGAGACGAATGGCTGATGCCTCGCAGAGTCTTCTCTGCCCTTTAAATTGCCCTTTACACATCTCCGCCACTGTGTGCCCGCTGGCGTGAGCAAGTGCGAGATGAAATTACAGGACCAGCTGCACTGGGCCAGTCAGCCCTCAGGAAAATACTTTTACAGAAAGCCTCCACTTCGCTTCCAAAGGCTAAATATAAGCGGCGCCATTTAGGATGGCAACACTTTTCCAGCAAGAGTGGGACTCCAGCTGGCCTTTCAGGCACTCACGGGCCTCCAGACAGAGCGAGAACACCCGCCTGAAGTCACAGGAGTGAGGGGACAGAAGGGAGACCAGAGGCGGGAGGCAGGGGCCCTGAGGTGCAGGGACAAGGCCCGCTGGTGTCCAAGGTGTGCTTCCCACAGGGCGCTGCCCACAGACCCGCTGGCCGATGCCTGCCGGCCACCCGACCTCCCCAAGGAACAGGTCACACGGCCCACACGGGGCTCTCTTCTCTCATCCACCCTGGAATGGCGTTTTTCCTTTTTTTGACCCAAGAAAGGGACCCGGCACCCAAGGCAGTCACAGGACTAACTCACACCCCAGGGCCGGCAGCCAGATGCGGCCGGCAGCTGAGAGCCACCTCCACCTTCAGAAGGCAACCCGAGCTGCCCCGGAAGCCCCTCGGGGTCTGCACGGGCTACACTGGGGCTCCTGCATCAGAGCAGCGGAAGGAAAGAGGCTGGAGGAGAGAGGAGAAGCAGCTGGGGTGCATCTCCCGTCCATTTCCTTCCTTTGCCCTTCCACCCAGGCCTCTGCGCTCCGCTCCCCCCACCCCAACTTCTATTAATTTTGCTTATTAAGGTAAGATGGGTGTTTCTCTCTGTTTTAAAATTAAAGTGCCTCCTGCCCATGGCTTCTTTCTTCACCCCCACTGCCGGCCACCCCCTCAAATTATCTTCCCTTCCTTCCTTCTGGAAGCTTCTCAGTCTGCTGGTGTTTTTATAAATCACAGGCTATGCAGATCATGCCCTGGAAGCTTCTATTATAAACGGTGCCAGGCAGATGGAGCAGCGTCCCTGCAGGGGCCTCCCTGCGGACAGCGGAGCAGGTGGGCATCCCACCAACACGCAGGCTGCAGGCTCCCCGGCTCCAACAACTTGACGTCCGTCGGGTGGGTTCACTCTAGTCAGTCCCATCAACCCTCGAGCCCCCTGAGAGGCAATGCTCTGTGGAATATGAGCTGCAAAGTGACAGTGGTCTGAGGCCCCAGTGTCTGAATGCTGTGTTTCAAGCGCAGGGTCTATTGGGGCCTGTTGACGTGCTTCATCTCATCTTGAAAGTTACCTTCAAGGAGGTGCTTTGCAAAGAGTAGTTTCTCACATGGATGAGAAAGCTGTTACTACTGAGTTGGGTTTGTCAAGATGCCCTGAGGAATCTCTAAAGAGCCCCAAACCGTGGGTGGACAGGGTGCCAACAGGTCCTGCAGCAGAGACGTCTGCAGCAGTGGACAGGTGGGCAGTGTCCACCCAGGGGCGGCTGCAGGGGTGAGGACGGGGCTGGTCACGACTTTAAAGACACCGCTGAGTGCGGAGGGGGATACGGGGACAGCAGGCGTCACGCGCGCCGCGCACCAGACCCAGACTCAGCACCGTCTCCCTTTTGTCCTCAGACTCAGAGCGCCGCGCAGCAGTGCATTGCAACTCCCCTTCAGCAAGAAAAAACAATCTATCTGAACACGGAAAGCTGTTTGTCACAATGATTTTCTTTATAAGAGTGAAAAAATGAGAAACACTGTGAATGTCCAAAAAAAGGCGGAAGAATTAAGTGATGACGACATCCGCCAGATGACATTTTACAAAGGCATTAAAAGTGGTTATGCCATTTACAGTTGCTCCCAGAATAATGAAATATGTAGGTGAAAACTACCGAAACACATACGGTATCTGTGTGCTGAAAACTACAGATGTGCCTGCACGCAACCAAAGAAGAGCTAAACCCGTGGGAGACACTCATGTTCACAGACTGGAAAACTCAGCAGATGGAGCGTAATTCTCCCAATATTGGTCTGCAGGACAACGCAGTTCCCATCAAAATCTGGGCAGGGCTCCCTACAGACAGACAACGTCATTCTAAAATTTACACAGAAATGCAAATGACCCCAAATCACGAAAACCCATTTTCAAAATAAAGTGGGGGGAATCACCGTACTGATGTTTAGGCTTACAATTCAGCCACAGTAATCAAGACAGTGAGGGACTGAGGGAAGGACAGACACACAGATTAATGGAGCAGAACCGGAAGCCCTGGACTGAACCCGTTCAGACACACCCAGTGGATTCTTGAGAGGCATCAAGGAGAGACTCAGCAGAAGAAGGAGAGTACTTTCAATAAACGGTGTTGGAGCACTGGGCCTCTGAGAAAAAAAAAAAAAAAAAAAGGCCTCAAACCCCCTGTTTTATACAATGAACTGAAAATGCATCACAGACTAAAATGCAAAACACAAAACTATGAAATTTTTAAGAAAAAAGCTTCAGGACCCAGGTCTAGGGTAAAATTCTTAGACACGCTCTCCAAAGCTTGATCCAAAGGAGGAAAAATTATTACATTGAACTTAAAACTTTTGCTCTGCAAAGATGCTGGCGAGAAGATGAAAAGCCAAGCTACACATCAGGAGAAAACATCTACAAACCGCTTACGCAACCGTGGTGTCGTGTCTGTAACAGACAAAGGATTCTCAAAACTCAACAGCAAATAAAGCAAAGAATCCAATCAGAAAGTGGGCAAAAGAGAGAAACGGTCATTTCACCTAAGAAGATCCACAGATCACAAACCAGCACGTGAAAATATATTCACCATCGGCAGCCGCGAGAGAAAGGCCAAACCACGGGAAGGCATCGCTGCACACCTATTAGTGGTTAAAACAGAAACAAATACAGGGACAACATCAAACGCTGGCGAGCGTGCAGAGGAGATGGGCCTCCCCTCCATTGCTGGTGGGGATGGAAAACGGTCAGGCGGCATCCGACAAGGTGAAACGTGAACTCACCCTGCAGCCCAGCAACCGCATCCTCACAACTTCATCCCAGAGAAACGAAGACGAGGTCCGCACAGAAACCTGAGCGTGATATTTCACAGCAGCTTCCCTCCCAAACAGGAAGCAATCCAGACGTCCTCCAACGTAAATGCTTCAGCAAACTGGGATTCATCATCCGGCAGCAATAAAAAGGACAAACCACGGATACACCACACGATGGGAGTGAGCCTCACAGAAGGACGCTCAGTACAAAAGCCAGTCCCGAAAGAGCACACTGATGCTGGAAATAAAAACTCCGATGTTAAGGCAAGCCAAGAAAAATGTAAACACACAGCATTTGCTCTGCCCATTTGGGCCTCCCCGCTCCCCTGGAGCTTGCATTGGGCGCCTGCCTTTGCATTAACCAGAGTACCCAATGGCAGAAATACTGGCTCAGCCACAGAGAGCAAGGGGTCCCCCGCGTCAGACAGAGCAGGCCTTCCTCAGTCCTGTGAGGGTCAGCCCCCACTGGCCTTGTATGTGCAGATGTTTCTGATGGACTTTATGTCCAGTGCCATTGCCAACACATCACTTCCTTTAAGATGGTGACTGGTGCAGAGCCACAGGGTCCGACGACCGAGGAGACGCTGGACCCCACCTCACGGCAGTCCTTGCTGTGCATGCTGCGTGCTGCGTGCTGCGCGTGCTGCGTGTGCTCACCTGCTTCAGTCGTGTCTGACTCTGCGACCCGTGGACTCTGCCCATGGCTCCTCTGTCCGTGGCTTCTGCAGGCGAGAATGCTGGAGGGAGTCGCTGCGCCCTCCTCCAGGGGAGCTCTCCCCCTCAGGGACGGGACTCCTGCCTCTCGTGTCTCCTGCCCCTGCGGGTGGATTCTCTGCCACCAGCGCCACCTGTTAATTAGCTTTCCCAGCAACATCACCTGCCATCTGCCTGTTTTACACAATTATTGGTTCTCGAATTACCAAGTGTGTGACTGAGTCTCTGATAAGATGAGTGATGATCAGGTGACTTGAAATGACGGATCACACGGATAGTCCTCCAAGGTCAACGGCTGTCACAGGACGACTCCAGGTGTGGGAAGTGCAGCAGGAGGGTGCCTCCAGGGAACCTTCCCGGGTCAGGAGGGCACAGCGACCCACTCCCGCATCCTTGCCTGGGGAATCCCACGGACAGAGCAGCCTGGTGGGCTACCGGCCGTGGCGTCGCAGAGTCGGACACGACGGAGTGACGAAGCACAGGACCTGGTTCTAAAGTTATTCCCGGGGAGGAGCTGGGCAGCGGGCAGGCAGACCTCTGCACCAGCTTCTGTAACTTTCTGTTGCTCCATAACTATTTCAGAATAAAGCACTTTAAAAAAGTGACTTTGAAGTCTACTTGCAATGTTGAAAGAGACTTAAGATTTTAAACTAACGAAGACAGTAAATAAATTTCTGTCCATGACGGTTATATTCACATTTAAAAGATTTGTAGGAAAAACATTTACGGGAAATACATCAAGATGTTCACAGTGATAGTGTCAGAGAAATATAAATGACTAATTTTCTTTGCTTTCTGAATTTTTTTATACACAAATGTAAAAATGAGCAAGAAGATGCAGGCATCTATAACAGGAAATTTAAATCAATAAAATCATCTTGCTAACTGTCCACGTGGGATTCCTATATTCACCCACTGCTATGTATCCAATACTGAAATACAACGGAGAATTTATGCAAAATGAACTGTGAGTTTTGAAAAGCAGATAAGATCAAATAACTTGTCGCAAGAAAACAAAAAGATGGAAGCCAATAGGAAACAATTTGGATGCCACTTCTGGATGCGCAGAATAAACCTACCATTTGGTGGAAAAGGCTCAACATTTTCAAAGCTATTAGAATTTTTAAACTCAACACGCGAGATTCATCTTGTGGACGAAATTCATCTTGTGGATGAACATGGCATTTCCAATCAGGGCACAGATGGTAAACTTAAGAATGTGCTATGCAGAGACCAATGTGAATTTCCCAGCCTGGCGGGTGGCCAGAAAGTGAATAGAAGTTTTCCAGAGAGGTGGGCTATTTGGGGGTGGCTGGTATGAATTTACTGGAAACTGAAAAATTAGAAAAAAATTTAAAAGTGAAATTAGAGATGTCTGCTATGAAATATCAGACAAAATGACTTGTGTGACAAATGCATTCCTCTTAATAGCTTTGTAGCTATAAATATAAAGGGCTCACACCTTTTCTTCAATAGTCATGAGTAGCAATCTAAACAAAATCAACTGTCGTCACTTCTGAAATCTGTGTGTGTGTTACATTGCTGTTGTTCCGTCACTAAATCGTGTCTGACTCCTTGCGACCCCACGGATTACAGCACACCAGGCTTCCCTGTCCATCACCAACTCCCAGAGCTTGCTCACCTTCATGTCCATAGAGTCTGTGATGCCATCCAACCATCTCATCCTCTGTCATCCCTTCTCCTCCTGCCTTCAATCCTTCCCAGCATCAGGGTCTTTTCTGAATCAGTTCTTTGAAGCAGGTGGTCAAAGTAATGGAGCTTCAGCTCAGCTTTAGCATCAATCCTTCCAATGAATATTCAGGATTAATTTATTTTTAGGATTGCTGTCCAAGGGACTCTCAAGAGTCTTCTCCAATACCAAATTCAAAAGCATCATTCTTAGGTGCTCAACCTTCTTTAAGGTCTAATTCTCACATCCATACACAACTACTGGAAAAACTATAGCTTTGACTATATGGACCTTTGTTGGCAAAGTAGTTGGATTATTAATCCCTAAATCTGGAGAAGATTCTGCGTGAGTGGTGTCCCCCATCCAAGGCCAATGCACAAAGGTGACACTTAGGGCAATACATGAGACCACTGTCAACAACCTGGTCCCAGTCATTTCCCCTAAAAGGATCGCCCCAATATCCTTAGAGAAGACTGCCAGTCCAATATCAGAGCCTCAGAGTGCGGGTGACCGTCGCCAGCCCCAGCTGTGTTCCCTTATCCTGGAGATTCTTACAAACAAAATCCAAACAGAAAACATTCTGAACTTCAGAATTGAGCTTAAATAATTTCAGTGACAATGTGCTTTCATCAGGTTTCAAAATTTTTGAAAAGGCGAAACTTTTGGCCAAAACCTCATTCAAAGAAATCAGCTGAATAACCATCCCTCTTCCTTTTTAACCAACTTAGGAGACATTAAAAATAATTACAAAGCATTCTGCTAAATGTTTTCAAATGCCCCCACCAGCCCACCCACATCACACTACCCTCCACCCCAGAGGGCAGAGTTGTCCAAACTCCGCCCCAAATGACCCCCTCAAAACGCTAACTGGTGAGCTCCACACATATGTCAGCTTTTGCCAATATGGGCTAAAAGTCACAGATTTCCAGACAGTCGTGAGCACAGATGCAGTATTTCTCGCGAGCTGATGCACTGAATTGATTCACCCAGGACAGTGGCCTTGTCGCCTGAACCCTGCAATCAGCGTGCTGAAGTTTACAAAACTCCAAAGGCTGACGACCTCCGGATCTGCTGTAGGACCCCGGGGGAGTCCGGGCAGTTACACTTTTCCTCCACATTAGATGGGTTTCCTTGGCCTCAAGGGCTTGTTATCTAGCAACCTGTGAGCCTGATCCTGAGAAGCGGCTGCCGCGGAAACACTTGTTGGAGAAACGAGAGATTCTGCACAGGGTGAAGACAACATCTTTTTCATTCCCGCTTTAACCCACTCTGCGAATACCATTCTGTTCTGTTCCCGGTGGTGCCCTCCGCCCTCAAAGCGACCTGCACACGGCATTTACTCAATAAGCATTTGCACAGGAACAAATGAACACTTTGCAGATGGTTTAAGAAAGAAGTATGGAACGCCCAGAGTGTGTCTGTAGAACCAGGCTTGTAGCCTGACTGAGCCAGCCTGCTGAGACCCAGTCTCACTGGTGGTGTAAGACAGGCTGGGGGATTTTCCACACTCTCCACATTCAAGGAGTGTGATTTGCATTATACACAACTTTTAAACTCAAAGAAAGCATATTATAAACACTTGCAGAAGTCTAACCTAGCTTGGAGTTTTGCCAGTATGCTCAGCCCCATCCAGCAAATCCAGATATCTTGTACTTCAGGATCACACACTTTTGTCTACAACAGGCTGAAGTGATGCTGGAGAAAAGCCCCAGATGTTTCTGAGGCTCTGGCAGAATATGTCAGAAGTTCACTCTTGACACCAGGAAGGGTGATCTGAAGACTTGTTTAGAAAACCCCTTCAGCTGAGGCCATTGTTCTGAGCTGCTAAGCAGAAGCTCTCTCATCTCCTGCAGATGAGGATGAGTAATTGTCTGGGGATTCAGCGGTCATGGACCAGCCACTGCACCTAAGCCCTTGAACCAGGAGGCAGGCCGGAGGCCGGGCAGTGGGGGCAGCTGCTCTGTGAGTTCTGCGGTCCCGCCCTGGCCGCCGCCTCCCAGCGAGGTCAGCAGCTTCCGGTGACGATGTTCTATCGTCATTAACACACAGAACACTCACACAAACTGCTGAATTAAAAACCCTCACGGCAGGTGGGACTCACAGGCCGCAGGCATCCAGGACCTTGGCCACTTACTCACGTTTACTCACATGTTTGTTTTTGCTTGAACTGCTTGGTACAGACCACGTTTGGAAGGACCAAGATTCATTTAAACAGAATGGCACCCACGGGTGACGGGTATCGTCCTGGGCTCAGGAGCAAGGCCCCTCCCCCAGGGACAGCCTTCCCCTCCACGCTCACCTCTGGGCCCTGCCCTGATTCAACCTCCACACGTGTGGCTTGTCTCCCTGTCAATGGATGACATTATTCCTGAGCCAAACACAGGGCACAGCTTTACATGGATTTGGCTCATTTCTGCCAGCACTTATACACCGAGCTATTTAAGAAAGACACCCACCGATTATCATCTGTTTTCGAATGTTTCCAAACTGCTCTCCTTTCCCAACAGCCGTGCAAACTCCCCTGAGATGTACATCGTCCTCCTGGACTGACCCAGAGCTGAGCCCCACCGGACAGTCACAGGCTGCAGTCAGAGCCTGCTCCTGGAAAAGGGCATCTGTGTCCAGGAAGGGGCTCTCACCAGCAGGCTGCCCCGAAGTGGAGGCTGAAATCGCACCCCGTGCTCTGTACGCGCGCGCGTGTGTGTGCGGAGTGACCTCGTGCAGCTCCTGGAGTGAGGAGCTCTTAGAACCATCACGGAAGCAGCTGACACAGCACCCAAGTCCAGCTTTCACATTCTTCTTCCCACCAGGTGACATATTGTTCTCATTATCCGTCAAACTTTTCAAATAACGATTCCCCGGGAAACGACTGCCCCTTTCCTTAAGCAAGAGCTCTGCGAAATTTTACTGGTTTGTGCACATCTGAACTCCTGTCTCAGGCCTCAAGACCGCAATATTCCCCGGTTGCCAGGCCTGCTTTATAAGGCTGCATGTGAGAGGAAGCTTAACCTGTCTCTTCTGTTGTGAAAACCGGATATAAAGAACTCATGCCTGGACAGGGAACTGCTGACTAACACAAATCCCAGAGGGGTTTCTGGGCCCTCCTCCTCCCGACGTGTGCTGGCTGGACGAGGCGGACAGAGGCTGCAGCGTGTGAGGAGGGACGAGCGTGCGTGGTCAAGAGGACACGGTCTCCCCCGGCCACGGCCACACACACGCGCTGGCCACGGGAATGAAATCAAGCTCCCAAACCCCGGCGAGGGCGGGAATCCCAAACCCTGGCGCAGGCGGGAAGAAATGCAGGCACGTGGGTTCTGGCTGCTCTTTTAAGAAAACAGCATGGCCTTCCACCCTGGATGAAGCTGAGGGGACGCTCGGACCGCACCACCAGCACCTCTGCTGAAAGTCTTAAAAATACACAGATTGCACGTACACTCGGGGCCCATTAGATGGAGAGCAGTCGTGAGTTTCACAAAGATTTGGTAACTTTAAAGACCTGATTTTGAAATGAACTTAGTGATTTTTTCATTCCTCGACCTTTTCCCTGTGTAGCTCAACTACTGCTCCAGTGATGACAGAAAACGTCCATTCAGCAGACACCGCGTAACGATGAGCCGTATCTTCAGCAACTCGGACCCAGATGCTCTGAAACAGCTCGAGGCAGGAACAGTCCGCCGAAGCACACGAATCTGCGTTCCTCGCGGGTGTGTGGTGTGTTCCTCGCGGGTGTGTGGTGGGATCCCTGATAGACAGGTTAGGGGGGTCCTTCCCTGCCCTTGTGGTTTCCACGCCTTTCTTTATGAGATGCTCTGTCACCTTCAGGACCTGAGCTTTCTCCACTCTGACTGAGGGCAAAGCCTCCTCCTGGAGCGAAAGCATCCTCTTTGAGGAAAAGAAAGGGACTGAAGGACGCTGGCCTCTGGATAAGGGGCCACGGAGGGTGAAGGTCACAGAAACACCGCCTTGAGCTGAATGCATCTCCCCCTAATGCAGAGACCGAAGCCCTAACCCCAGCGTGACGGTGTTAGGAGCTGGGCCTCCGGGAGGCGACGGGTCAGGAGGGTGGGCCCCGCTGGGATGAACGTGCCCACAAAGGAGCCCAGAGTGCCCCTCCCGCCACACGAGGGCATGGGGCAAAGACGCCTGCTACCAACTGGGTCTCCGCTGCAGAGGATGGGCTGGCCTCATGACCCTGGACGTCCACCTCCAGAGCCTCCGGAAACACATCTCTGCGGTCTTCACGCCGCTCAGTCTGTGGAGTCTAGTAGCGGGAACCTGGATGGACCAGCACAGATGTGAGACTGTGCGCCTGGGGCTCTCGAGGCAGCTGTTGCAGACGGCCAGTGCAGGAGGAGGGGCCGAGTCTGGAAATCCGGGGGGAAAGGAGGTGATCTCGGGCTTCTTCCTCTGGCGCTCCAGGAACCATCAGCGCGTCCTCCATCCAGGGCAAGCCTCCTGGGGTTCCTGGAGCTGTCTGTTCTGTGGGGGTTCCTCCCTCCTCCTCCTGCGTTCTAGGTCTACAGTCCGCCAGCGGCGCTGCCCCTCCACAGGGGACCCCACCCCAGCCCCCAGGCCTCTGTGTCGCCTGCCTGGCCTGATGAGGAGGGCTGCTCGAGGAACTCTGCCCTGCTCAGGAGGTGCTAAATTCACCCACATGGGCTCCTTCGTGACATCGTGATTGCATTTTCATTTCAGGGACTTGTGAGTCCCTGAAGGCTTTCCTCTTAATACTCAGGGTTATGGGAAAGACCATTCCTATAGCTGCTGAAAGGTACCCAGGTGATGAACACTTTTCTTATCAAACACTAGTTAATAACTACGCTGTAGTCAGTAAACACATCCCACGTCTAAATAGGCCACTGAAAGACTGCTGAGCTTCGGTGATGTGTCTGAGTTAAATGACACCCAAGTTCTCCTAAAGGTTACCAAACAGGAAACTTGTGCCTGGACAAACGAGCCATATTTTCCAAGAACTGTCAACGATTTCTTCTAATGGAGTCTGGTTAGAAAGTAGAAGCGGTGTGGGCATGAGCTGACATGGCATCAAGTCACAGGATCCCTCAGGAAGATCCCCTGGAGAAGGGCATGGCTGGCTTACCCACTCCAGTATTCTTGCTGGGGAATCCCATGGACAGAGGAGCTTGGCGGGCTACAGTCCACGGGGTCGCCAAGAGTCAGGCACGAATGAGTGACTAACATGGAAGCAATATTTCAATGTACTTAAGTGAGAAGGAAAATCTAGTCTCAAGCTCTCTTTAACAAAGACCTTACCGTAGTAACAACGGAGCACAATGAAGGAAGATACACAGTTCACGTTATCTGCTCTGCCATCCTGAAGAAGCGACGTGGCGGAAACGTGTGTCACAGCGCGGGATGAGAAACCCTCCACGCACGCCCTTCGGGCTGTCTGACCAGAATTCAGATGGGATCGGGGTCTTGACATGCCTGGGGAGACCCACAAAGCCCATGGTGATGGGGTGCAGCCGCAGAAGAAAAAGCCTGGGGTTGTCACCAACGTCCAGGGCACCAGGCACAGGGGGCAGGCGCCACGGGGGACGTGCTTGGGTGCGCCTCCTTGCCCCGCCCCGGGAGGGGAGAAGCCTGCTTTCTGGCCCAAGTCTGTTCATCCTTTCCACTGTCTTATTTCACCTCTTTTCTTCTTTCCTGACCCCTCCTCGAGCACAGGTCCAAGAAATGGCACCAGGGGTCCCTCATTGCCATGCAGATGGCTTGTCCTGTGGTCCTTCGGGGGCATCTCACAGGACAATATGGTGCTTTTCCCCAAGGCTCCTGCCCGCTCGCCAGCATGCGCATCCAGGGTGCCAGCCTTTGCTGTCACCCTGCGGGAAGTGTGTTCAACCCTCAGATCATTTAAAATTCAAAAGAAACCCGGGGCTGTTGGTTTCAGTATCCAGAGTTTACATGGCCTTTCCTCCAAGTGGGGGTGCACACATGTCCTCCTCAAAGTCCCCCGAGCCTGGCCCACTGGAGCCGCAGTCCCCAGCAGTTTTGGCACGAGGGAATGGTCTCACAAAGGCGATTTCTCCAGGGACCAGTGGGGGCAGAGATGGTTTCAGGATGATTCAAGCACACGACAAGGAGACCTGGGTTCGGTCCCTGAGTCAGGTAACCTGACTCTGATCCTCTGGAGCAGGAACAGGCAACCCACTCCAGTATTCGTGCCTGGAGAATTTCATGCACAGGGGAGCCTGGCGGGCTACAGTCCATGGGGTCGCAAAGAGTCAGACATGACTGAGCGACTCACACACACAATTACTGTGCATTTTATTTCTATTATTACATCAGCTCCACCTCAGATCACCAGGCGTTCAATCCGAGAGGCTGGGGGCCCTGCACTAGAGTGTCCATCCGCTGTGGCTGTGGACGGCCTCTCCTCGGCAGCCCCGAGTGGCCAGCCCTGCTCTCTGCAGACCCGGGGGCCCGCAGAGACAGAGGCCTTGGGACACGAGCTTCCCCGCGTCCAAGCCCCCCATGACGCGGCAGCGAGGACACAGGCGGTGGCTGAGTCAGCCAGGAAGAGGCTGTGGCAGGAAAGCAGAGGCTGCGGAATGCGGTGGGGAAGGTTGCTTCCCGAAGAGTCCACCCTCTTGCTGGCTGAACCCTGCCCGAGTCACAGGAGCCTCCTCACCCATCAGGACTTCAATACCACAGGGTTTTACTAATACGACCTAGAAGCAGCCCCTTGTGCAACAAGCAGCCGGCTTACCCCTCCCAGGGGCTCCTGGAGTGAGCCCCTAACGTTTAAAAGGGAAAAGGAACACAGGATTTCTAACACAATCTCGCCAAACCACACTTCACATCCCATGTATAAAACCTTTAAGCAGCGCAGTCGAGCTTCAGAGAAGCTGACTTTATGCTCCCACCAAAGTGATTCCAAGCAATGAATCAGGTTAACAGCTCACATGGGGCTCTTACAAAAGCTTAACGATCCTAACAAGGCCCCGCTCGTCCTGGGCCGGGACACGAAGGTGGGTTAGAAGGACACTCCGTCTGGCCACCTGCGGGGGCCACTTTCTGGCTCCCCTGTGCCTCCAACCTCCAAATAATTTAATTTACAGCCAGTTCCAAAGCATTCATCCCAGGGGACAGGGCCACTCTTTAACCTGAAAGACCACCAAGATGAGAAGGAAACTGCCTTTAGAGTCGAAGCTGCGGATTCTCTCTTTCACATCGCACGTCTGCCTTTCCCCCAGCCCGTCCTGGGAGGGGACGCTTTACTCTGGCTCACCTGGCCGGAGCTGGCACTGACCCGGGTGATGTGGACGGCCATCAGGGTCGCGGTGGTCCCGCCCCACCACCCATCCAGAGGGGCTCCCCTGCGTGCAGGGGCG
>SJXQ01001950.1:116416-133518 GCA_006408695.1 Aepyceros melampus
CCCGTCTCTGGTGGGGGCAGTCTCCCTTATCCTCTGTCCACGAAGCCGCCCCAGACACAGAAAGTCTGCTCCGCAGACGAGGCTGGCCCTGCAAAGGCCAGCTGCACATCACCGGCTACTGGCCGTACACGCCCTGGAGACGCTGCCCCGACCCTGGCCCGTGACTTGGAGCTTCACGCTCTGTGTGCATGGACGCAGGGAGCTTCACGCTCTGTGTGCATGGACGCAGGGAGCTTCACGCTCTGTGTGCATGGACGCAGGGAGCTTCACGCTCTGTGTGCATGGACGCAGAGCATCACCCCGCGATCCGCTGCAGGGGAGATGGCAAGGCGTGCAGCAGGCACCTGGCCTTCTCGGGGTCGAGGCCAGCCTGCGGTGTGCACGCCCCCCAGTGCTGGGGGTGGGTAGCTACTCACCCAGACGGTGCAGCAGCAGACACCTGCCAGGGAGGCAGCAGGTACCTCTGAGCGCCCGTGCCAGGAGCACCATCAAGGGCCAGGTGTTTACAGAGTGAGCGCGTCCCATGAAGCTCACAGGGGTTTGTTGTATTGACCGTCCCGGTGTAAGTTCTTCCTGAGATTCCCCTGGTCATGACCATAAACTCTCCAGTTCCTGGAGAGTTGCAGAGGGAGGGAGACCGACCCAGAATCAATAAGCTGGGCAGGGAAGTGGTCTGGGATTTTGCCAACTTGGAAATAAAATTCAAGATATCTTTAAAAATATAATAAAGAGTTCAAAGGCAAATGATTTTCAGTTCCATTAAACTCAAAGAAAATCATTTCTATTCAGTCTGATCGATGCAGTTAGGCAACATCACAGGTAATAACACATCTCACGATCACACAGACAGGTAACACACAGACTCCCTATGCTCTCCAGGTGTCCCGACACAGCAACCCTCAGGGGCCCACAAGAGTATTTCAAATATAACTACGTAAGCATGATGGAAAAATGGAGACAAGTACCATACAAAAAATAAGTGCATGAAAACCACGTAAATTCAGCAAGCAGCCTGAAAAGCCGACTTTCTAAAGTCGTAAAATGTCCGAGTCATGGCCTCTATAAAAATAAAGCTATTACTTTAACACGTGGGACTGTGCATGCTCAGTCACTCAGCCGTGTGCAACTTTTTGCCACCCCATGGACTATAGCCCGCCAGGCTCCTCTGTCCATGGGATTCTCCAGGCAAGAATACTGGAGTGGTCTGCTGCCGGGGGCCAGCGTGAGGAACTCCGCCCGTGGCAAAGGTCATGAGGAAGGAGGCTTGGCATACGCAAAGGCGTGATCAAGTCTCAGGAAACCCCCTGTTCCCGAGCATCTACCCCCAAAACCAAGAGTCTGTTTTATGCTCTCACTACACCTCTGACTTTACGGGGGGCTCTCCCCCATACCATTTCTCTCGGAGAAGGAGTTAACTTGCAGCTCCAGTTGATAAAATTCCTGGGCGTGACAAGAGTGTTTCAGCTTACGGACTCCTCTGAAGGTTATCTAGCCTGCCTGTATAGGTTCGTCCGGCCAAATGTGATTGTTTACAGCCTCCCAACAGCGAGAGGCACGAGATGTTTTAGACTTACTAAAGGCAGATTCTTTTGGGAAGTTAGAATTTATTAGTATAGTGGATTGATTAGGAATTGTATTGGTGAAGGGTTTTTCATTTGTTGTGCCAATAATTGCTTCTAATTCCCTGCCCTTATAATGAATATAACTAGCATATAAGAGAAATAAGTATTAACCTTTAAGATTAATCATGTTAACCTTGGGTTAGATAAATTCCTTTCTTAATTGTAACTCATTACACCCTTACCATATAGGAATGTACCTTTATCTGGAGGGTGGTGCCTGGTTTAAGAAAAAACACCCTTGGAAAAAATGAGTTTTTTGGTTATCAGAAAGAGAGGGTCATGAAGTGTTAGCAGGCCTCATGGCCAGAAGATGATGTGAAACCCCTAAGACCTTTTTTTATGTAAAGCACCCGATTTTTGATAAAGGTCAGGACTGCTGACCCCCGCGTGACTTTGTATTCATCCCTATGTGTAACAAAAGGATATAAGCAAATCTGAAAATAAAGAAAACGGATCAGTTTCCGGAAAGACTGATTCCCCCATGTCGTTCTTTCTCGTCCTCCGTATTTCTGGCTGAATTCCCATCTGGAGCGCGGGTGCCAGCCACGTCTACTCACTTGCCCCGGCTTTCAAGTCCATGCGAAAAGGTGCCCAGGGAGGGGCACTTTTCGATATTCAAGTGGCGCCGGTGGCCCAACGTAGATGGTGCAAATTCCTTGTCTTGGAATTTTATTGGTATCCCGTGTAAACCAAGTTATTCAGCCTCTTTCTCTCCTCTAATACCTCTTACTATTTTCTGGCTGAATTCCCGTCTGGCACTTGGGTCCTCACCAAGCCTACTAACTCTGCCTGGGCTTCTAAGATCGGACCGGGGAGGCCTCAGTGCCTCCTCTCCTTCGGGAGAACGGAAAGACGCCTGCGGCCTACGTAGGTGGTGATTGGCATCCCATGTAAGCCAAGTTATTCAGCCCCTTTTTCTGCTAATTTCCTAATCTCTATCTGTAATTGAATAAGTTCTTTCCTAGTACGCCGACTCCGTCTCCACCTTCGAATCACCCTGGATCCACCGGGGCTGGACCCCGGCAGGCTGCCACTTCCTCCTCCAGGGAATCTTCTTCCAAAGACTGAACCTGTGTCCCCTCTGTCTCCTGCATTGAAGGCAGATTCTTTACTGGCTGAGCCACTGGGGAAGCCCCATTTTAAAATATAACAATCTTACTTAGATGATCAGAAAGACTTCCAAAGTGATTCTATATATTTTTTTAACAACAGACAAGAATGATTCTAAACTAACAAACCGAAATGGAGCAAATACTTTAAACCCGACAGTTTCTGCAGCAATGTCGCTCACTTCCCCAGCACGCAGAGGCGCTGCCGCTGCCGAGACCACGAGCGTGAATCGCGGGCTGTGCACACGGCTGCCGCCCCCACGCGCTGCTCGCCAGTAAAGGCTGCCCAACTTCTCGAACCATGCCGGAGGGAAGACTTTAATAAATCAAAGAGTAAGTTAAAATCTGAAGACTTACAACGACTTCTGTGAATTTTTTGACTTTGCATCAAAAAGTCAGAAGCGTGACTCCAGGTTAGTGCCTGGTGGGAGCTGGAGAAGCAGGTGGGGAGCCTCCCAAACGCTCGGAGGAGAGCCGTCTCCAGCACTGGCTTCAGTGTGGAGCCCAGACTTGCCAAATCCAGCACGAGGAGGCACCTTATTTGCCAAGATGGAAGCACTTCAGAGCAGCAAGTGTCCGTTTCCTGTTTAATCTATGTGAGGGGTGGAGCTTTTCGGAGAAGAAAGCCAATTTCTGTTTTTATGCGCTGACTGGCCAATGAGTCTGGTGTTAACTTTTTGCTTATTCTCTACCTCTGGAAATATGTCAGCATGTAACTTCTTTTTAGGCTTTTTTGTTGTTGTTGTTACTAAACCATTTATCCGAAGAGATATAAGAGCTCAGAATAACACCCATCCCCTGGATGAACCAAAAAAAAAAAAAAAAAATCTGATGGTTTGTTGTTCTGTTTATCAATAAGGATCACCATCTCTCTCTCTTTTTTTATGGCATAAACATATCACGGAATATTACTCAGCCATAAAAAGGGACAAAACTGGGTCATTTCTAGAGGCATGGATGTGCCTTTCAGTTCAGTCTCTCAGTCGTATCCGACTCTTTGCCATCCCAGGGACTGCAGCATGCCAGGCCTCCCTGTCCATCACCAACTCCCAGAGCTTTCACAAACTCATGCCCATCGAGTCAGTGATGCCATCCAGCCTTCTCATCCTCTGTCCTCCCCTTCTACTCCTGCCCTCAATCTTCCCCAGCATCAGGATCTTTTCTAATGAGTCGGTTCTTTGCATCAGCATCTCTTTTGAAAATAGAAATCCCTCCATCGACTGACTTGGAAGAATAAACTTTTCAGGCAAAAGGGACCACGTCAGGACATCAGTCATTTTGGATGAAGACATGATCCTCGAGCCGAGAGGGAGATGACTGGAAGGCACAACCCTGACAAGGCAGGGCAGGAGGCCAGGTCCCGACTCCGGCCTTCATCCAGGGCTCCTTCTCCGAGGAAGCTAGCGCCCCGGCCCTTCATCCCCACCACAGCACACTGACCCTGCACGAAAGGGGTTCATACTTGGAAATCTCGGGATATAAGACACTCCTGAAACAGTGGGTCTGAAAGACACACCTTAGGAGAGGGAGGCCGCCCACGAGCACGGAGCCCTGAAGATGCTGGGGGGCGGGGGCGCCCGGGTCCAGATTCCGGGGCTGGCATCCCGAGCCACGTGACCCGGGCAAGCACCCTGGCCATCCTGCACCGTACTTTTCTGCAGAGCGGCGACCAGGACTGCAACACTGAAGGCTGACAGTGTTAGATTATTCAGAGCAAAGCAAGCACGTGAGGAATCTTGGCTCCCACTCAAACACACTCCTCGCTTCTCTCCAGAAACTTCTGGCTTAGACACGCCCTCTTTGCCCCTGGGTGCGAATGTTTGCTGCTGCTGCTGCTAAGTTGCTTCAGTCGTGTCCGACTCTGTGCAAGCCCACAGACGGCAGCACACCAGGCTCCCCCGTCCCTGGGATTCTCCAGGCAAGAACACTGGAGTGGGTTGCCATTTCCTTCTCCAATGCATGAAAGTGAAAAGTGAAAGGGAAGTCGCTCAGTTGTCGCTGACTCTTCGTGACCCCATGGACTGCAGCCCACCAGGCTCCTCCATCCATGGCATTTTCCAGGCAAGAGTACTGGAGTGGGTTGCCATTGCCTTCTCCATGTGAATGTTTAGAGGTGAGGTTTTGCACAGCTGGTCCTCCGGGGGCAGATGGCATCTGAATCTGCAGGGGTGTTGGGATTCCCTGGTGGCTCAGACGGTAAAGCGTCTGCCCACAATGTGGGAGACTCGGGTAGGATCCCTGGGTCGGGAAGATCCCCTGGAGAAGGAATTGGCCCCCCACTCCAGTACTCTTGCCTAGAAAATCCCATGGATGGAGGAGCCTGGTGGGCTACAGTCCACGGGGTCGCAAAGAGTCGGACACGACTGAGCGACTGAACAATTTCCCTGGGACACGTGCACCACGAGCATGGACGCCGGAGGCCAAGCTGGCCCTGAGGGTCCCGTCTGGAGGCCTCCTCCACCAGCCCTGCCCCAGTGCCACCACACCCACCTGGACGCCTGGGTCCACTCTGACCTTTCCCCGCCACCCTGCCCGCAGCGAGGGCTCCGAGGCCTCCTCTCGGCACTTTTCCTCCCTTGAGGGGAAATTCAGGATTTCCCACGAGCCCAGGAAAAGAGCCGAGCAGGTCAAGCCATGGACGAGAGGTCAGCCTCCAGCTGGTGGGGCGGCTAGCATCACTGAGAACATCTCCACCATATTCTTCACGGGGAATTGCATGGAAGTGGGCATAGAGCGTAGGCTTGAAAAGCCCTTAGAAAGCATCACTTGAGTCTCACCATGACTGCGCAGGCACATCTGGGCGCAGGGTCCACAGGCACGAGCTGGGAGAAAGCGGACCAGCTCCACCCGGGCCATCAAGGGCTACCTGCAGCGGCTAGGCTGGCTTCTAGGGACGTGGGCTTTGTGAAATAAACTCTTTTTATTTGAACAGGGACACATCCAATAAAACCAACTGTCTAAGGGGAGTGAAAGATGGCCAAACCCACTAACCCATCGCATGGACTGTTCCCAGCAGCTTGGCACCAGTGGCCTTATTCGCTGGAGTCGGTGAACGTGCAGTGGTCCTACCAACACAACTTCTATTTCATAACTAAATGTGTCACGGAACAAGTCTCATCATACAAAACTCATACAATGAGTTTTTGCCAAATTAATCAATTCAGTTCAGTTCAGTCGCTCAGTCCTGTCCGACTCTTTGTGACCTCGTGGACTGCAGCATGCCAGGCCCCCCCGTCCATCACCAACTCCCGGAGTTTACTCACACTCATGTTCATTGAGTTGGTGATGCCATCCAACCATCTCATCCTCTGTTGTCCCCTTCTCCTCCCGCCTTCAGTCTTTCCCAGCATCAGGGTCTTTTATAACAGAAACACATACAAAATTCAATAGGCTTTTATTTTCTCTATGGAAAAATGTGCCAAAAATAAACAGACAATAATAAAATTTCCACTATGAAAAATGCTAGACATGATTTCCATCTTAACTGGAAAAGCCAAAATACTTTGAAAGCACCTTTTAGAATTCTTACGTAAGCAACATCATTATGCATCCAGTTTACCAAGTAGGGGGAATAAAACCTTTTAAACAGTAAAAGCTATAGTCTGTGTAATTTGATGTGGGGAGTAATTTGAAGGAAAAACACTTCAATATATTTTTGTCCTCCATGGTTTCCTAGAGCCTACTTTCAAATTCATTCAATTTAATTTGATTGTTGATTGTGTTTATTCGCAAAAACTCATTCGGGGAAAACAGAATTAAGACACACACAGATGCTGTATCTGTACAATGCAGTATGACATCTGTGCGCCTCCCACGCACACACAGCAGCTGCTCCTCCAGCCACACCCCTCCCCCTGCTCCCTGACCCACAGCCCTTGACCCTGGCCAGCTTCCCCCAACACAGGGCACTAGATGGGCTCCTGAGACCTACTCCCCCCCCCACGGCAAAAGGCTGCCTGTGTGCAGCTCATTTCGCCGGGGGTGGAGAGCGGGAGGGTGTACGCTAGACCTTGGACTGGCAAATAGGGGCCTGGGGTGGGGGGGGGTCAATGTGCCTCAGTTTCCTCCCCAATGACAATGGAATTTTTATAATATCTGAAACCTGAGGGGACGTCCCTGGTGGCTCAGATAGTAAAGAATCCACCTGCAATGCAGGAAATGTGGGTTTGATCCCTGGGTTGGGAAGATCCCCTGGAGAAGGAAATGGCCACCCTCTCCATGCCTAGAGGATCCTTTGGACAGAGGAGCCTGGTGGGCTACAGTTCATGGGGTTGCAAGAGTTGGACACGACTGAGCGACTGATACCACACACAGATACTGACCTTAGAGAAACAAAAATGATTCCAACGTCAGTTCTAGTTAAGATGCAGCAGTTTCTCCATCCTTTCCTCCCATCCCCCGCCCTGTGCGGCTGGCAACTGCCCTCTGTGTTCTGTCTACAAGCTTGCCTTGCAATCCATGAACACAGCATATCCTTCCATTTATTTGTATCTTCAGTTTCTTTCACTGGTGTCTTAGAATTTTCAATACACAGGCCTTTTACTTACTTGGTTAACTTATTTATGGGTATTTCACTCTTTCTGATGCAACTGTGAGATTGTTTTATTTTTTTCTCTTTCAATTGGTTAAGTTTTACTCTAACTTCTCGTGTTTTGCAAAGTATCATATTACATAAACTAGTTCCTGGCAATTACCAAATTACTACTTACGAGCTAAAAGCACTGAAAATGTGCTTGTTTAGAAAGCACAGGGGACTTCCCAGGTGGTATGGCTGGTAAAGGACCCGCCTGCTAATGCAGAAGACACAAGAGGCATGGGCTCGATCTCCACATCAGGAAGCTCCCCCTGGAGAAGGAAATGGCAACCCACTCCAGTATTCTTGCCTGGGGAATCCCATGGACAGAGGAGCCTGGTGGGCTACCGCCCATGGGGTCGCAACATGTCGGACACGACGGAGCAGGCCTGCAGAAAGCATGTGGTTTGCACCCGTGGGCTGCCCAGTGTCGGGCACCAGGGTGTAGGTGTCCACGTCCCGGTGGGACCGTCACACGGTCACCTTTGCCCTGTGACAACGACGCCCTGGAGTTTGTCTCCCACACGGGCAACTGCACCTCACGCTCCCGAGGAAGGTTTGCACCTGACAGTGTGCTCCGCGGGACGCAGGCGAAGCTTGTCAAACTCCTTTCGGATGTTTACTAAAACTAAGGGAAACGACAAACATCCTCAGATTCCTGGCCACCCCACCCCCGGCTCTGGGAGTCCGCGGATGTCTCTGTCTGGGTTCATTCCCATCTGGGAAGCACTGCAAAAATTAATCTGTTCAACAAGAAATGTGCACGCTTGCTGGTTCTCATATTCTTTTATAGCGTTTTATTTCTATTTTATTTCTGCTTATGGCATTTTATTTCTACAGGTTCTATTTAATGGTGACATAACTTTACAGTTGACAATCAATACATGTATTTTACTCAGAGTAATTTCATAAGGTCAACCCACTGGTGAGAGAGATGCTCCAATTAGGGGCCAATAAAAGCTTATACTTTAAAATCTATTTTATAACCAAGATATACCATACTGTTACACCATGAAACCCTGTCAATAAATGAAAAATAAGCTAGGCATCCTATGGGTACCACAGAGCCCTCTAGTACGGGACATACTAAGTCATATCGTTGCTGTTGTTTAGTGGATAAGTCACGTCTGACTCTTTGCAACGCCATGGACTGTAGTCCACCAAGCGCCTGTCTCCATGGAATAGTCCAGGCAAGAATACTGGAGTGAGTTGCCGTTTCCTTCTCCAGGGGGTTTTCCCAACCCAGGGACTGAACCCATGTGTCCTGCGCTGGCAGGCAGTTTCTTTGCCGCTGAGCCCCCGGGAAAGCCTGGCTGTGGCACACGGCACACCCAACTTGCTCATTTTCATCTGAGACGGTGGTTGCAGCGTTCCGTCTTTTCCCCCTGAATTTACAGTGGTTCCAACTGAAAGTTTCTATGAGCCAAAGCAGTTAGGCTGCCATGCCAAGTTTTCAGTAAATAAATTCAGGAAAGAGCTGCAAAGACAGAATTCACGACAACAGGACTCATCTCCCATTGAGCAGATCATGAATGATCTATCTGCAATGTGACACTGGTCCAAGAAACTCAGAAACACTTGGCGGAACTCAGGGGGGTTACCCCAACAACAGTGACTAAAGATTCATCTGCAGATATTTTAAAAGCATTGGAAGGGGTGGCGTGTCAGAGAGTCTCAGAGATGCAGCAGACTTCTGTGATGGCAACTGTAGGATGCGGAGAGCTGCAGCTCCTTGGCCGTCTCTGCCCCGAGCGCCGGCCTCAGGCAGACAGGTGTCTGCAAGGGCGGGGGCTCTGGATGCCCAGGTTCCTTCCGCATTTTTCTTTCTACCCAGAATGTTCCAAAACAGATACAAGTTGACAGGACGCTGGCTACATGAGGATGGCAGTGAGTAGAAGGTCAACTCACTCCAGTATCCTTGCCTGGACCATTCCCTGGAGAGAGGAGCTTGGTGGACTGGAGTCCACGGATATTACTTCCCTCTCACATTCAACTACAGTTTCTTAATGATGAGTGCTCCCCCAGGAGCGGGGGCTTGAGGAGCGCTGGCGTATCTGCGCTGATTCGTTACAGGCCTCCATTGCGGCTGGCTGTCAACCCAAGTCCGGACCTGATTCTGAAACTCAGTTATAACTGTGTGCGATTGTCCACAATGATTTTATGCCATTACAGAGAAAAAGTCAAACATGTTCTCCAAAGACTTTTAATAATGGTTAGCAACTACTTCGGGCTTCCCAGATGGCACTGGTGGTAAAGAGCCTGCCTGCCAGTGCAGGAGACACAAGAGATGCGGGTTTGACCCCTGGGTTGGGAAGATCCCCTGGAGTCAGAGATGGCAGCCCACTCCAGCATTCTTGCCTGAAAAATTCCATGGACAGAGGAGCCTGGCGGGTTACAGTTCATGAGGTCACAAAAGTCAGACACAACTGAGCACGCAAACACTGAGGAACTGCTCTGCAGAATTACCAGGGTTTATTCTGAAGTATTGACGAATTCAGTGTAAATGAACTACACGTGGAGCCCTGTGTCCCGGATACCATTGTCCCAGAAACCCAGCTCCTCCCTTCCCAGGTGGGCTGCATCGGCAAGGGCCACCGAGCCCAGGACTACACTTCCCAGCCTTCCCTGTGGCCAGGTGTGGACATGTGACCTGCTCCGGCCAGTGGGAGGGAAGCAAGGGTGGCCCCTTAAGAAGCAGCTGCCTCCTTCATCAGTGCCCCTTCCTCAGTCTCCTGGGGAGGCAGAGCCTTTCCGGGCCCTGGAAGGGGTGAGCCCATAAGACAAGGTGCCTGGAGTCCTACTAATAACTCACCACGTAGAAGAGACCTGCCCACCGACCAGGAACAAGGACATTCGGTGGATACTTGACTAAGAAGTGAATCCTGCTTTTGCTAACTCACGGCAGGATCACACAGGCCTGGCACCAACCCTCACCACAGTCCAGAGCCCCCGGGTGACCATGCAGGCCGAGAAACGCTGGGATAGCTGACTCCCTCTGGGCTCGCATGCTGCGGGTCGGGAAGAAGCCACTGGAGGATAAGCGAGCACCAGCTGGGGGGCCGCCCCACCCCACTCCGTGACGATCACCGCCATCCTCGGCCAGCACCTCACACTCACTTCCTGTCCCCTCCTCCGTGGAATGGGACGACCCCACCTCGATCGCTTATGATAAGAGATAAAGGCAGTAACACACGTAAAGCGTTCGCTGCGGTGCCCGGCAGGTGGTAGGCCCTCAAAATATAACTTGTCATGATCCTGCCTATCTGATACAATAACATAGCATCTTCCTTGAAAACGTTTGCACCTCTACAGGAGAAGATCAACAAAGCAAATCATCACGAGATAAACATAATATATAAACAAACTTGGAAGTGTAAGATGAAGAGCCTGAACCTCTGAAAAAAAGGACCATTGAGATGACAAAACGGGAGGTTTGCTCTTGCTGAAATTGTCAGCAGTCTGACCTCCCGGCTCTCACGGTGGTGCAGGGCGCACGTGCCACGGTCGCACCAACATTTGTCTCCCGGTAGGGCTGGGGGCACCCGCCAACCCCCCACCGCCATGGGTGAGTGTCCTGAAGGGGTGAGAGGGAACCTGTCAGGTCCCCCTAATTCATGATGGGTGGAGAATTTTAGGACCAGGAACTTAACCCTGACTTCTCCTACAGACACAGGAGGCTCTTCCGTTCTGCTCCCCAGTTTAAAAGCCCACGTCAAGGCGTGAAGTCACCCAGGGGTCCCAGAGGAGAAGGCGGGAACTCAGCCGTAGTCCACAGCCCCGCCAACCTCCGCCGCTTTGGGGATGAGGTTTGAAAAGAGTATTCATAGACCTCCAAACAGCCTGCTCCACATTCAGAGGGATGAGCGCAGCGTAACCCGATCTCTTGGTGGAGACAGTGCCCACACGTGTGTGCGTGCCTGTGCAGCCTCTGGACCAAAGAACCGGATCTACAGCCCAGCACGTGCCCCGCTAACCAGCCGTGGACCTTCAGGTAAATCGTTACCCTCCACCCTCAGAGTCTACTTTCTTCCTCATCAGGACAATGTGGAAGATAATTTATTTACAGTAAGACTGTTTAGAGGATTAAAAAAAGAGGCAAGTTTTAAAGTAATATTCAAAGCACAATTTACAAGACTTCCCACATGGAAGCTGCTCAAAAAAAGTTGAGCTGCTATTTTCAGATGAGGAAGGAGCAGGCTGCTGCAGCAGAGTGGGTAGGCAGGGAGCTCGGGCACGGGTGGATCCAGGTCACGGGGCTCCTGGGACCCCAGGCCTGAGGGGACCCCGCTCCCCTGCTGGGGCAGACACCTTCGCTTCCTTCTTTCCAGGGAGGGCCCCCCCCCCCCGCCCCGGGCAGGGAAAGCTCTGCAGCCTCCAGCCCTCGGCTCGGCCCGGCTGATGGCGCTCATCCCGGAGCCAGCACCCAGGGCTGATTTCAGCTCTGCACGAGCATGGCTCATGTTCCTACAGAAAAGCCACCACAGGTAGCCTGGACCTGACCCCAGATCCCACAGCTGTCCACTTGGCAGCTCAGGTGCCTGAGGAATACCTGCAGCCCGGGGTTTCGACTCCGGCCCTGATGACAGACCCAGGGCTCCCAGAGCACAGGCAGGCAGCCACGCCCGGGAAACGGCCGGGCGTCCAGCCCAGGGCAGACGCATGCCCTTACTCCGCGTCCACAGGACCAGGAGGCCCTGCGCAGAACCCCGGGGGCCCCACCCGCTACGGAAGGGGTGGGGTCGCATCAGCAGGGTGTTTATCCACAGGCAAGAAGGCGTGAGTGGGTAAGGACATCCAGGAGGTGGGTGGCCAGGGTCGGCCGCTGCAGAACAGGAGGAAAAAAGCTCTCAGGCTTGGATGAATCATGGCTGAAATTAGTAACGTCCCTCCCAAGGACATCGGGTTGTTGCTCCTCTTTCAAAAGTTAAGTGCTTTAGAAAAGGAGGCCAGGTCTTCTAGAACAGGTGGTCAGACTGAAAATGAGAATACCGGCCGCGGGGCCAGTCACCACCTACCACCCGTAAAGCCAAAAGTCCACTGTGGCATCTTTGCTCAGTTCCACGGGAAGAGAGACAAAGGAGGGATTCGTCTGCAGAACGTGTGGATGAAGCGTGTGGTTCTGCAAACACATGTTCCAAATTATCACCTAAGGACCCACCCTGGAGCCGGGCTCAGACAGTATGACTCACTGGACCCACGTGATCAGAGTCGACTCTTTCTGGCAGGAGGGGCTGTGACTTCAGACTGGAATCCGACGAAACGAGCCATGATTTGTGGACAAACTGCACTCATGATGCCGTCCTGTCCTTAGGGCTTCTGTTTCATCTTTGTTTTTTAAGTCATGGGGATGAGCGCCTGAAGGTGCTTTAGGGACCCAGAATGTCTCGACTGGCGGCTCCGCTCCAGTGCCGACTTCTAGAGGAAATGCAGTCGACAGCGGGCTGTGCCTTAGACACACAACTTTTCATTAAAACAGGGCGTGCAATGTCAGGCTCATAAAAGACTCTCATGGAATGTTCAGGCCAACAGGGTATTTTTTAGAAATATTCTGAAAATGTCTAACTCCCCCACTTTGTATACAATGCCAACTAAACTCTAGTCATGTGAACTGAATGGAAAGAAACTTGTAATCTAAGTGGAGAGACAGGATCATTTATCCCCAAACACAGACATCCACGGTCATGGACGTGCAATGTGAGATGCGGGGACAAGGAGAGCTGGAGAGGTCAGAGGAGGGATGATGGGCTGGTGGGGCTGGGCCGGCTCACAGGAGGGACGGAGGGTCACGGAGGGACGGCATTCCAGGTGGGCTAGAGCAGTTCCGGCGGAAGACCCGAAGGCTGGAGCTGGCACTGTTCAGACAACAGAGACGACACCTCTCTGGTGAGAACGGGCTGCTTTATCATTGTTTCGTTTTTACTTTTTGTGCACAACATGGAGATAGTGGGAAATGAGATCAGAACGGTAAGTCACCAGTTTCCAGTCAACGGGCCTTGAGGAGCAAGAAGTGGTAGGAATGAGACACACGAGGTCCGGCAGGTACAACGTCAGCTTAAGATTAGTTTACAGATTCCGTGACGTGACCTCAGTGATTCGGGGGAGAGAGGATCCCGTTTCAGGCCACGGCGCACCCGAGATAAACGGCTTTCATCTTTAACAGACAGAGGGGAGGGAAAGAGATGAGCCAGCTGATCTCGAGGGCTCAGCAAACACACCAACGGGCCCTCTTCTTCCAGAAAGGACTGGAAACCTATCGAGTGACATCAAGACACGGAACCAAGTGAAACGCTCGAGGCTGGAAAACCTCCGTGTGTGTCAGCAGATGCTTTCAGACGGGCCACAGCGGGGCTGCTGCTGCCCAGAGCGCCATCGGCACGTGCAGATGCTTTCAGACGGGCCACAGCGGGGCTGCTGCTGCCCAGAGCGCCATCGGCACGTGCAGATGCTTTCAGACGGGCCACAGCGGGGCTGCTGCTGCCCAGAGCGCCATCGGCACGTGCAGATGCTTTCAGACGGGCCACAGCGGGGCTGCTGCTGCCCAGAGCGCCATCGGCACGTGCAGATGCTTTCAGACGGGCCACAGCGGGGCTGCTGCTGCCCAGAGCGCCATCGGCACGTGCAGATGCTTTCAGACGGGCCACAGCGGGGCTGCTGCTGCCCAGAGCGCCATCGGCACGTGCAGATGCTTTCAGACGGGCCACAGCGGGGCTGCTGCTGCCCAGAGCGCCATCGGCACGTGCAGATGCTTTCAGACGGGCCACAGCGGGGCTGCTGCTGCCCAGAGCGCCATCGGCACGTGCAGATGCTTTCAGACGGGCCACAGCGGGGCTGCTGCTGCCCAGAGCGCCATCGGCACGTGCAGATGCTTTCAGACGGGCCACAGCGGGGCTGCTGCTGCCCAGAGCGCCATCGGCACGTGCAGATGCTTTCAGACGGGCCACAGCGGGGCTGCTGCTGCCCAGAGCGCCATCGGCACGTGCAGATGCTTTCAGACGGGCCACAGCGGGGCTGCTGCTGCCCAGAGCGCCATCGGCACGTGCAGATGCTTTCAGACGGGCCACAGCGGGGCTGCTGCTGCCCAGAGCGCCATCGGCACGTCGGGCTGTGGGTGGAACTGTGTCCCCTCCAAAAATGTACTGAAAGCCTGGCCCCCAGCCCTGGAGCAAGTGCTCCCGTCCGGAAATGGGGTCACTGCGTAGGTCCTTAGCCAAGAGGAAGTCAGGTTGCAGGAGGGTGGCTGAGTCCAGTAGGCCTTGTGAGATGGCCGTGTGGGGACAGACACACAGAGGAGAGCGGGTGATGACGGAGGCAGAGGTCGGGGTGACAGGTCTCCAAGCCCAGGGGCGCCTGGAGCCACCAGGGCCTGGAGGAGGCAGGCGGGACCCTCTCCCCACCCGGGCTATAAAGAGAGCTCAGCCCTGCTCACCCTCTGAGTTCAGGCCTCTGTTCTCCAGAGCTGTGAGGGTGGATCTCTGATGATTCACCCACAGAAATCCACACTCGGGTCCCCGGTGTGTCCTGAGAGCCACAGGGAGTGGACCCAGCAGGCAGCCGGCACCACGACTCCTCCTAAAGGTCATGGGACACTGATGCCCCGCACTGACCACCGTGACCACATCCACGTCTGCCTACGTCGTGCCGTGACCAAGCCCAGGCCAGCCCAAACCCGAAGCCCTCAAGGATGGAGAACATCTGTGACAGAGGACTACATCAGAGCTTAGAAAACAAGAACGTGATGGAAGATTTAATAGAAAATAATCACTCTCAAGCCTTTGCTGGACAACCTGTCAGGGTGCAGCAATGGAGGGAAAAGCCTGCAGAAACCCTGAAAGGCTGAAAAGAGGAAACCTTTTACAGCAAACATCTCTGCTGATATTACAAATCAGCAGATCTCTCAAGGGAACGGCAGGGTTAGAAATTACAAATAGTAGGTGAGGGTCACGGGGAAATAACAGGATAACTGACGAGCCATTGAGCAAGACAGAGCTGGCTCTCAGGGCATCAGCTGGGTGATGCCTCCAGTGAAACCCAGAGGACTCTGTCAGAAGTCTCTAGGTCTGTCCACGTCTCTGCAGATGGCACTATTTTGTTATTTTTCTGGCTGAGGACTATTCCATTGTAGTACGAACCACACCTTCTTTATCCACCCCTCCGCTGACAGACATCTAGGCTGCTTCCACATCTTACCTGTTGCGGACGGTGCTGCAGTGAACACTGGGGTGCATGTATCTTTTTGAATTATGACTTTCTCTGTGTATGTGCCTAGGAGTGAGATTTCTGGGTCATATGATAGTTTAATTCCTGATTTCTTAAGGAATCTCCATAATGGCTATATTACATTCCTACCAGCAATGTAGGAGGGCTCTCTTTTTTCCCCACCCTCTCCAGCATTTACCGTTGGTAGAACTTTTGATGGTAGCCATTCTGACCGGCGTAAGGCGGTAGCTTGTTGCAGTTTTGATTTGCATTAGCGACTGAACTGAACTGAATAATCAGTGATGCTGTGTATCTAAAGAGATAACTGGTAAGAACCTACTGTATACCACAAGGACTTCTACTCAGTGCTCTACAGTGATCTAAATGGGGAGGCATTCCAAAACAGAGGAGATGTGTGTATACATACAGCTAGCTGACTCACTTCTCTGCACAGCAGAAACTAACAGGATTGTAAAGCAACTAAACCCCAATAAGAGCTCTTTTAAAAAGCCAGAAGGCTGCTCTCCGGGGAGAGCAGGGGCGTGGCGCGGGCTCTGTGCCTACTGGCGGAGCCAGCTGCCTTCAGTGGCCCCCACGTGCCAGCTGCCCTCAGTGGCCCCCACGTGCCAGCTGCGCTCAGTGGCCACTGCGTGCCAGCTGCCCTCAGTGGCCCCCACGTGCCAGCTGCCCTCAGTGGCCCCCACATGCCAGCTGTGCTCAGTGGCTGCTGCGTGCCAGCTGTGCTCAGTGGCCCCCACGTGCCAGCTGCGCTCAGTGGCCACCACGTGCCAGCTGCGCTCAGTGGCCGCTGCGTGCCAGCTGCCCTCAGTGGCCCCCACGTGCCAGCTGCCCTCAGTGGCCCCCACGTGCCAGCTGCCCTCAGTGGCCCCCACGTGCCAGCTGCGCTCAGTGGCCCCCACGTGCCAGCTGCGCTCAGTGGCCCCCACGTGCCAGCTGCGCTCAGTGGCCCCCACGTGCCAGCTGCGCTCAGTGGCCCCCACGTGCCAGCTGCGCTCAGTGGCCCCCACGTGCCAGCTGCGCTCAGTGGCCCCCACGTGCCAGCTGCGCTCAGTGGCCCCCACGTGCCAGCTGCGCTCAGTGGCCCCCACGTGCCAGCTGCGCTCAGTGGCCCCCACGTGCCAGCTGCGCTCAGTGGCCCCCACGTGCCAGCTGCGCTCAGTGGCCCCCACGTGCCAGCTGCGCTCAGTGGCCCCCACGTGCCAGCTGCGCTCAGTGGCCCCCACGTGCCAGCTGCGCTCAGTGGCCCCCACGTGCCAGCTGCGCTCAGTGGCCCCCACGTGCCAGCTGCGCTCAGTGGCCCCCACGTGCCAGCTGCGCTCAGTGGCCCCCACGTGCCAGCTGCGCTCAGTGGCCCCCACGTGCCAGCTGCGCTCAGTGGCCCCCACGTGCCAGCTGCGCTCAGTGGCCCCCACGTGCCAGCTGCGCTCAGTGGCCCCCACGTGCCAGCTGCGCTCAGTGGCCCCCACGTGCCAGCTGCGCTCAGTGGCCCCCACGTGCCAGCTGCGCTCAGTGGCCCCCACGTGCCAGCTGCGCTCAGTGGCCCCCACGTGCCAGCTGCGCTCAGTGGCCGCTGCGTGCCAG
>SJXQ01001950.1:134398-154275 GCA_006408695.1 Aepyceros melampus
AAGCTTTCCCTGTGACTAGGAGCATGCTACCCCACCAGAGCACAGAGACACGGCGGAAGGGGGGGCGTGGCCAGCCCCCACAGCTGGGCAGCTAGGGAGGGGGGCCCGGTGGGGGGCGAACGGCTGGGGCGGCGAGAGGACCGAACCGGACTATAGGAGCCCAACCACGGCGTCTGCCCGCGCTGGCCAGGGAAGGGAGAGATCTGTGCAGACCTGGCCCAGTGCATTCTCCACCCGCATCTCAGAGAGAAAGGAGGGGAAGCAAGACAGGCAGGGAGGAGCTGGGGAGTGGAGATGGTTCCAGATAAGGACGGTGCAACAGTCAAGAAAAGAGGGGTCTTCAGAGGGGCTCGAGAAAGTGCAGCCTCATGGCTGAAGCTGGAAAGCGGCTGGTGAGGGGAAGAGGGCTGGCAGGAGCAGGTGAGGAGGCCCTGGTTCGAGAAGGGGCAGAGGAAGAAGACAGACAGACACATGCTGGCAGCTGGGACCACCTAGAGACCCCGCCCGCTGCAGGGGCGGCTGGTGACGTAGGAAGTGGGGAGCATGCGAAGAGAGGGAGACTCCCAGTGGGAGGAGACAAGGGGCCAGGAAGCTAAGGGGAAACTTGCAAAGAAAGAAGGAAGACTCTCTCCTTCCAGAAAGAGAGGGAGAGATCGGTGTGCAGATAAAGCTATTCAATATACGAGAGAAAGTTCAGTGAAGACACCAGAGGTTTTAGAAAGGAAATGCAAAGATTTTGAGGATATACAAAACTGTAGCTCTAATCAAGAACACAGGCTAAAGCAAATTCTTCACGGTTTTTTCCTTTGGATTTAACAGTGAGATCAAAATGGGCCTTTCAAATAATTAAACCCAAAGAGACAAGCAGAGAGAGAGAGAGAGACAAGCAGTACCCAGGGGCAAGGCCCCGTGGAGGACAGAGCAGAGGAGAAACAGGTTCAGAGCCTGCGGATGGGGAAAGCGGTCCAGCTGGCTGGTTCTGTTCTCAGTGGCATTGGCAATGGTGCACGGCCTGGACTGGGGGGCCTGGGCCGGCCCATCTCCACCAGCGCCTCCTGCTGGACTGGGAGCACCGCGGTCGCGCAGCGGAGCTTTGGTTTAACCAAAAGAAGGCATGGCATTCATCGGCCTCCCAGGAAACACGCCACTCTGTCCCCAGCCAGGGGACTCAGGAGGCACCTCCAGTCCTGCTTTGTTCAGGGGCTCCTGACCAGGAGCTGCACTTGCTGCAGGCTCCGGCTTCCCGGGGCCTCACCCCTCTGCCCCCTCCCTCCTCTTGGCATGGTGGGCAAGGGTCCCCGACACAAATGGCGGGTCAGACACACCTCGTTTTATTTTCTCGTAGGCACGTATGGATGGATAACGGGCTGCAGAATCAAGGCTGGCCTCCCCACGATGGAGACTGGCAGGCCAAAGGTGCTGAGAAGTCAGCACACGCTCAAGTTTGATGCAACTTCAGAGCCAACTCTGGGCAGAGAAGTTGGAACCAGATGACCCTTTGAACGTCAGGACTTTCGGTTAAACAACCTGGAGTCTGCTCATCACGAACTACATCCTGGGTGGTTTGTGTGGGTGGAGGCTCCAAACATTTCAGTTCTAAGTGGCTCTGTTTATACGACGTTCTTTCCTCTTGCGTCAGGAGAAGGATGCCTGCTTTTTGGTGGAGGGTGGAGGATGGGAAGAGCAATCCCGATTCTGCTAGACTCTGTTAGAGTCTCTTGTGGTCCAGGAAACAAGAAGGTTTTCTCCGAGCAGCCAGCATCCCTCTTCTCTGTCTCCTTTCTTTTTCCTCCATCCTTGTCCCCCTGCCCCATGGACTGGGACTCAGCCCCGTCAGATGCCTCCTCGCCCACCCCCAGGTGACCGGATTGATCACCCAGGCCAGGGGCGGATGGATGGCTGGAGAGCAGGGGCACAGACACGGCCAGGCCGCCCGGATCTCTAAGGTACTGTAACTGCAAAGGCCAGGCCGCCCGGATCTCTAAGGCACTGTAACTGCAAACCCAGGTGTGTGACTGCGTCACAGCCCTGTCCCTGGGACGCGAGATCTACTCTTGGTGATTTTTGAAGAAGATGAGTTGATAGGAAGGACTGAAAACAGGCAAAAGCTTTTGGAAAGGTACGTTCAACCCAAAGGCTGGCTGAATAAATGATCATTCTTTTAACATAAAAGCTGCTGTACCCACCCCATTTTCAGACTAAACGATAAAGCTGAATGTAGAGTTTTTTTTAAGTGAAATGACATTTCAAATGTGTAGAAATGAGTGAAAAAAGCTCCTTAGTTCACAAAGTGAAAACAAATGGCAGGGTCCTCCTGCGTTGTGAAGACGGTCTTATCAAAATCAGTAGGGAATCAACATTCAAAGCAGACGCCACTGTTATCACATTACTCCCATTGAAATCTGTTCCGCTTTTGTTTGTAGACACAGGGAACAACCTATTAAAATGCTTCGTGCATCTGGCACTTCTTACGAGAAAAAAAGCAAAAACTCTGTTGCCCTCACCTCAGACAGACGACGATAAAGGAGAGAAGAGTTAGAAACACGAGGCAGACAGACAGCTAACTGGTCTACCTTGAGCCTGCCTGACTGATGTATCCACTCAGATACTGACTGAACACCCACAAGCTATTTGACACATATATATATAGAGAGAAAACAGCAGAAATCAGGCACATACCTTTACTTGTAAGCAAGTTACACACTAGCTGAAACATGGAATACATACAATTTTCTTAAATCCACAGAAGTCACAACATTTTTATAGTGTGACTACTCACAAATTAAATATGTGTAGCACTCCACTGCTTGTAAAAATCTCCACAGAAGACATCTTATTTAACTAGAAAATCAGTGAATCCAGTGAGGTTAAAGATTTACGTCAAGGATAAGCTGTCATCAAAGCTCATCCTGAGAAAAACAATGTGAAGCCAGGAAGCACTTGCTGACTTCGCTATCAAGACATTTTAAACCAACATTAAATGAGCGTGGGTTTGGCATAGGTTAGACAAACCGGACAGTCCTTCCAGGGGATCCTGCGATGTGGCCAAGTGGCCGTGCCGTGGATAAAGAAGTTCACTTCCACAGGTTGGGCTGAGAAAACGGTGATATCATTGACAAAGACAGGAAACAAAATTAGTCCCCTATACAAAGGCTATAAAAAGAATTCATGTCCAGTAGTTAAAGGCCAAAATAAAACTTTATAACTTTTAAATGGAAATAGACTCTCTCTATGACTTCAGAGTAAGGACAGATTTAACAAAGACAGCACCAACCATAAAGAAAATGACTAATAAATTCAGCTACATAAAAATTTAAAACTTCTGCATAAAGAGGTTGATAGGTAGGTCACACACTAGATGCTGTCAACAGTACAACTAATCTTTCAGGTTCAATCTCTCCAGGAAGACCCCCTGGAGGAGGGCAAGGCAACCCAGTCCAGTGTTCTTGCCTGGAAAATCCTAAGGACAGAGGAGCCTGGCGGGCTACAGTCCATGGGGTAGCAGAGTCGGATACAACTGAGCGACTAACAGGACATCTAACTGATGAAGAATTATTATTCAGAATACATAAACAACTCTCAGAAGACTCTTGAGAGTCCCTTGGACTGCAAGGAGATCCAACCCGTCCATTCTGAAGGAGATCGGCCCTGGCATTTCTTTGGAAGGAATGATGCTGAAGCTGAAGCTCCAGTACTTTGGCCACCTCACGCGAAGAGTTGACTCATTGGAAAAGACTCTGATGCTGGGAGGGATTGGGGGCAGGAGGAGAAGGGGACGGCAGAGGATGAGATGGCTGGATGGCGTCACTGACTCCATGAGCGTGGGTCTGGGTGAACTCTGGGAGTTGGTGATGGACAGGGAGGCCTGGCGAGCTGCGATTCATGGGGTCGCAAAAAGTCGGACACGACTGAGCGACTGAACCGAACTGAACTGAGAAAGCAATGAAAGAACCAGAGAAAAGGGAAATTTACAAAGTTACACAAATGGGCAATGCAGGCAGAAACACAGAGGACCCACCGGGCGCCAGAGAGGGTCAGGCACACGGGTCATGGGCAGGGCAGTGAGAACCTCAGGGAGATGGCACTTCCGTGCGTCCCAGGGCAGACCCTCACTCCTGACACCTAAGGGTGGGGACTGGGACCCGAGTCCATGGCTAGTGGGGGCGTGGGCAGGGAGGGAAGTTTGGTAATATTTGGTAAACTTGGAGATCTTGCGCTCCCCAGCCCAGCAACCTCACTCCCAAGGAAACACCCTCCCGCGCGTGCTCGAACGGCGCTGCGCGGTAAAGCCGGAAGGAGACTGCGAGCGTCCACCCACGGGAGAAGTGATCATGAATATTCAGAGGGCAGACGGCGAACACCACACGGACGCAAACACGAGGAAACAAGCCACCGGATCGACACGAACGGATCCCAGCGACATCACACTGAACAAGCTGCATCAGAATACATGCCGTGATTCCATTTATAAAGCCCGTACACTGCGGGGAACCGTGGCGTGTTTATATTCACCCGGGAAAAATAAGACGCACAGAGGGATGGTGATGTCGAATCCAGGAACGGTAACTCCTGGAGGAGAAGGACAGGAATGAGGCTGGAGAGCTGCAAACAAGATTCAGCTGCATTGAAAATGCTTATCTCACTAAGCCGAATTACGGGTTCAGTTCAGTTGCTCAGTCATCTCCGACTCTTTGCGACCCCATGAATCCAGCACGCCTCCCTGTCCATCACCAACTCCCGGAGTTCACTCAGACTCACGTCCATTGAGTCCGTGATGCCATCCAGCCATCTCATCCTCGGTCGTCCCCTTCTCCTCCTGCCCCCAATCCCTCCCAGCATCAGGGTCTTTTCCAATGAGTCAACTCTTCCCATGAGGTGGCCAAAGTACAGGAGTTTCAGCTTTAGCATCATTCCTTCCAAAGAAATCCCAGGGCTGATCTCCTTCAGAAAGGACTGGTTGGATCTCCTTGCAGTCCAAGGGACTCTCAAGAGTCTTCTCCAACACCACAGTTCAAAAGCATCCATTCTTTGGCGCTCAGCCTTCTTCACAGTCCAACTCTCACATCCATACATGACCACAGGAAAAACCATAGCCTTGACTAGACGGACCTTGTCGGCAAAGTAGTGTCTCTGCTTTCGAATGTGCTCTCTAGGTTGCTCATAGCTTTCCTTACGGGTACATAGGTGTTTCTTACTGGGCTTCCCGGTGGCTCAGTGGTAAAGAAACCTGCTATGTCACGACTATGGGGTTGCAAAGAGCCGGACACGACTGAGCAACTGAACTGAAGGAAAAAGGAGAAGCTCAACAAGAGGAATGGAATGCTGAAATATTTAAAACGAAGTGATGATGAAAAAACAATTTAAAAGCTCTGTTCTTACTCATCCTCCATGAAAACACTCCCAAAGAGGAGACTGTTTCAATGTCAAAGTTTCTAACTGTGAGCATCACTGTTTAAAAGACACGGGTATTAACACTTTCCCCTCGCAGACCCTCAGGCGTTGAGACGTGATGGGGACAAATGGTCTAGGAAATAATTTCTTTAAAATAGGTGTTTGGAAGTCAGAGCTTCCCGAAGGGGAACACCACAGTGCCCTCAGAAAAAACAGGGAAAGTGTCTTCCTTTCTTCTTAAAACTCTCCTTCAACACAGGTTTGCTTATGTGACCCGCGGCAGGTTTGGAATGACCTTGTGGAACACTCACAAGGAGAGAGAGAAGCCAGAAACAAACGAAGGAATGAGCTCCACATTTAATACTGTGCAGTGTGGCCAGGGCTCCCTGTGAGGGGTGGATGAGATCGTCCTAAGCTGATGCAGCCAGTGTGTGCACAGCAGGCTGCTGTCAGAGGGCAGGAGGCCCCTCTGGGCTGGGAGGAGGTTCTGCTGGGCTGCTGTGGCCCCTGGACCTCCCACCAGTCATGCCATCAGCTGGTGCCTTCCTTCACAGCCTCCCCTGCAGAGCGAGTTAATCACAGCCCTTCCGCCGAGGGCTGTCTGGAGGATCAGACATAAATATGGAGCCTGCTTGGAACACAGCTGGAACCTGTGGTGTGGGGATGCAAAACCCCCAAGAGACACAGAGATTTCACAACAGAGCCACTGTTCACATCCCTCCAGACCACAGACAAGCCGGGCACGCGCGCCCCTCCTGAGCGCGGGCAGGGGCTGTGCCCAAGGGCTCCCTATGTGCCCCGCAGCTCTGCCATCCCCTTCCCTGGCTCCACGCTCATTCGGAACACTCTTCCATGCTCGCATTCACCATCCCATCCGCTCTTCCTCTCCTAGAGCCACCTCCGGTCACACTGTCTCCAAAGATTCCGGCCCGATATCTTCAGATTTACAACTTGCCATCAAGTCCTCTGCCCGCGTTCTAGGTCCCAAGGGCTGTGGGTGGGGTCAAAAGACACGTTTGTTACGGCACTGATGCACTCCGTCCTCAGAGACTTTGCTTTCTTGGAAAGCCACCTGGTCTTGCAGACAAATCTGCAATTCATGCCATGCATGCGGCAAGACCTTACCGCACTCATAATTAATGCAGGGATATTACACTTGTCTCCTTTGTGAGACTGACGTGAAGGGAACTGAAAGTTGCTCAGTTGTGTCTGACACTTTGCGACCCCATGGACTACAGTCCATGGAATTCTCCAGCCAGAAAACTGGAATGGGTAGCTCTTTCCTTCTCCAGGGGATCTTCCCAACCCAGGGACTGAACCCAGGTCTCCTACATTGCAGGAGGATTCTTTACCAGCTGAGGCACCAGGGAAGCACAAGAATACTGGAGTGGGTAATCTATCTCTTCTCCAGAGAATCTTCCCGACCCAGGAATCGAACCAGGGTCTCCTGCATTGCAGGCGGATTCTTTACCAGCTGACCTACCAGGGAAGCCCTAGAAGGCAACCCTTGGATCATCACTTAGCCTAAAAAATGAGATGAAATACGAGGGCCTAAATTTCTCGCTTGGAATTAAAACTTGTTTGTTGAGGCTTAATCCAACCAAGAGATCAGAATTCATCTCTGTAAGTTTAGTCTTACCTTTAAAATATCATGCTTTCTCTCTAGGCACTTAAAATTTGATATGACATTATAGGAACAAATGAACATACAGGCTCTGATTCTAACTGTGAAAGGGCTGTGGGGGTAGCTGTTTTAGACAGAATGCACTCAGGAACACCCATACATTTTCCCTATTATGTATTCAGCTGCGATGTTCCAAAGGTGACATAAAAATAAAAATAGCATACACATTTTATTAAAAAGAGCAAACTCAAAGATTGCTTTCTGTGGTAATAAGGCCTGAAATGAAAATATGAGATCAATGCTTGAGATATAAAGGTTCTATCTTGCCCAAAACATGACAACCCAAATAAAAAACCTTTTTTTACTTTGCAGGCTGATTCGAATTTAGCCTAAGGCACAAAATCACCACCTGTTATCAGATTAGTGGGCTCTGGGTCCTGATTCCCTACTGCAGGTTCAAAACCTCGGTGAGCGTTCACAGGAAAGCAAAAACCAGTGCAAGGCTACCTCGTGAAGGGAAGCATGGGGGACTCCACACGTGAGATTCTTCAGTCTTTTTTGTAAGAGCTACAGCCTGGAGGTATAGTTTCAGCAATTCCTGCCCATTAGAAAATAAGATGGTGGACTTTATAGAAGATTATTTAAATAGGTTAGATTTCAACCAACTGTACCCTATTTATATTGAGACCCATAGATCCGAGTGCTTGTAGGAAGTTAAAATGGATTCCCTTGAAGCACGCCTACCCGTTCACAGTGGGAAAAACCCTGACTTCCTGGCTCTATTACATGAGAAAAGCAAGTGACCCTGGGACTTCAACTCTGCAGAGACATAGCCCAGACACACCCCAGCTGGGAATCTGGGTGTCCAGGCAGGGTTGGAAAGGGTCTTCAGAGTGACCGCAACTCACGGTAGGATGGCAGAGTGGACACAGAAGTCACCGCATTTGCGCCGCAAATGATACCATCAAGAAAATGAAAAGACAACCAAGAAAATGGGGGAAATACCTGCAAATAATATATCTGGTAGGTGGCTTGTATTCAGAACATATCAATAACTCTCACAACTCAGTAATTTAAAAAACCATGAAATATTAAAAAAAAAAAAGACAAATGACCTGAATAGGGATTTCTGCGAGGAAGATACGGCCAATAAACACATGTAAGATGTCCAGTGCCACTAGTCAGGAAACAGCCGAAAGCGCAGTGAGACAGACATGACTTCACACCCTCTCAGATGGCTCTGGAGCAGCAGCAAGTCTTGCTCAGAAATTGCACCCCTTGGTCTCTGCTGGTTGGAATGTAAAATCTGCAGCCACTTTGGAAAACAGTCTGGAAGTTTCTCAGAAACTTAAACATAGTGTTACATGTGACCCAGCAATTTCAGTCCTAGGTATCTACCCAAGAGAAATGAAAACACATCCACACAAAACCCTGTTCACAAAGGTTCACAGCAGAATTAGTCACAATAGTCAAAAAGTAGAGACCACATACACCAAAGCCTTTGACTGTAGATCACAACAAACTGTGGAAAAATTCTTCAAGAGAGGGGAATACCAGACCATCTTACCTGCCTCCTGAGAAATCTCTATGCAGGACAAGAAGCAATAATTAGAACCAGACATGGAACTACAGACTGGTTCCAAATTGAGAAAAGAGTACATCAAGGCTGTATATTGTCACCCTGCTTATTTAACTTCTATGCAGAGTACATCATGAGAAATGCTGGGCTGGATGAAGCACAAGCTCGAATCAAGATTGCTGGGAGAAATATCAATAACCTCAGATATGCAGATGATACCACCCTTATGGCAAAAAGTGAAGAACTAAAGAGCCTCTTGATGAAAGTGAAAGAGGAGAGTGAAAGCTGGCTTAAAACTCAACATTCAAAAAACTAATTTCATGGCATCTGGTCCCATCACTTCATAGCAAATAGATAGGGAAACAATGGAAACAGTGACAGAGTTTATTTTAGGGGGCTCCAAAATCACTGCAGATGGTGACTGTAGCCATGAAATTAAAAGACGTTTGCTCCTTGGAAGAAAAGCTATGACCAACCTAGATAGCATATTCAAAAGCAGAGAAACTACTTGGCAGACAAGGGTCCGTCTAGTCAAGGCTATGGTTTTTCCTGTGGTCATGTATGGATGTGAGAGTTGGGCCATAAATAAAGCTTGAGCCCCAAAAACTGATGCTTTTGAACTGTGGTGTTGGAGAAGTCTCTTGAGAGTCCCTTGGACTGAGGTCAAACCAGTCAATTCTAAAGGAAATCAGTTCTGAATATTTATTGGAAGGACTGATACTGAAGCTGAAACTCCAATCCTTTGGCCACCTGATGCAAAGAACTGATGCCTTGGAAAAGACCCTGACGCTGGGAAATATTGAAGGCAGGAGAAGGGAATGACAGAGGATGAGATGGTTGGATGGCATCATTGACTCGATGGACATGAGTTTAAGCAAACTGTGGGAGTTGGTGGTGGACAGAGAAGCCTGGCGTACTGCGGTCCATGGGGTCGCAAAGAGTCAGACACAACTGAGCGATTGAACTGAACTGAACCAAGAGACCACCTAAATGTCTGTCAGCGGATCCATGGATAATAATATGTGCTATGTCCCTGCAGTAGAGTATCCGGCGATTAAGAGAAATATCTGCTACAACACCGGTGAACATGCACACAGTATGGTGAATGCAGGGAGGCAGTCACAAGCATCTCGTGTTCTGTGACTCCAGTCATAGGAAATGTGCGGAACAGATCAACCTATGATGACTAAAAGCGATTAGCCATTAACTAAGGCTGTTGCGGGAGGCAATGAATGGAGAAATGGAGGGCCACGGGAAATGGGTTCCTTTTGGGGGTGATGAAAAGGTCCAGACTGTGGTGACAGTCATACAGCTCTGTGAATATACTAAACCCCCGGCACTCACTGTATTCTGTGAAGGGGTGGACTGAATGGTATGTGAACCAGATCTCATAAAATTCTTTGAAAAAACAGGAAAAACAGTCATAATATTCAAGAGAACTTAGGACAAAACAGCTACCCACACAGGTGATTCAAAGAACTTTCTTGGTGCTTTTCATGGAAATGTGATTTGAAGAATGGAGCAGCGCACAGGATTCTCACGTGTCTAATTCTAACTCTGTATCAGTTCTCAGGGAAATTTTGGAATGTTTCAAAGACACCCCTCCGCCTCACCCCTCAAAGACACAGCAGAATGTATGACAGACAATCGCCCAGGATATTTGCTTCCTGACAATGCAAGAGAATTTAGGATGGGCATTTAACACATACTGGAAATGAAGTTTCTGGGGGTATAAACAATGCTCCCTTAGCAAAGGTATAAAGCAACCACACACGACTTAGAAGCTGGATAACTTTAACTGCATTGCTAACAAGTATCCCTATACCCATGTAAACTGAACTGAATTTGGTACTACAAAAACAGAAAAACGCTTGGCTCAGAGAAGGCAATGGCACCCCACTCCAGTACTCTTGCCTGGAAAATCCCATGGATGGAGGAGCCTGGTGGGCTGCGGTCCATGGGGTCGCAAAGAGTCGGACACGACTGAGCGACTTCACTTTCACTTTTCACTTTCATGCATTGGAGAAGGAAATGGCAACCCACTCCAGTGTTCTTGCCTGGAGAATCCCAGGGACGGGGGAGCCTGGTGGGCTGCCGTCTATGGGGTCGCACAGAGTCGGACACGACTGAAGCGACTTAGCAGCAGCAGCAGCAGCAGCAGCAACATCTTCACATCGAATTTAACAATCTATCAGTATATAGAAGAAAAAAAAAATACCTGTAGATTTTAGTTACAGACTTCAGGATTATTTGTGTCTGAAGGAGACAAAATCCAGAGTCACTTTTGAGTCTTGGGGAAACTATAACATTTTGGCTACCGTTTGGACCTATATGTGAAAGCAATCTCCCTGGATATGGCGCAGACAGACGCAGCTCTGCAGAGCATGGTAACAGCATCTGATGACTTCTCCCCGCGAGTGGCTCAGAAAGCTCCCAACTCTCCTTCCAGCCCTGTTCTAGGAGCAAAGGCTTTTTCAGTCTCGGCGGCTCTGGCTGTAGGTGTTTGCTCTGTGTCTTCCGCAGCTGATACACAGTTGGACACAGAGTCATGTTTATTCCCAGATCCAAACAACCAGGAAGCTAAGGATCTGGTTTAAAAACAGAACTCTTATGAAAGAGAAAAATGAACTAACCATGAATAACTAAACATTTAAGATTGCAGATTTCCTCTGAAGCATAAGTTCCGGAATATATACCGACGGTAGGGACAGCCCAAATTCAACCTGGTCTCTGCTGACATTTGGAGAGGGAAGAGAGGAGGGGGTTGGTTTGTCAACTTACCTGGAGGATTAACCTGTAAAGATAACGAAGGTGTTACTTAGTCTTTTTTCTAGAGTGATTTGGCTTTCAAACTGGGGTTCCTGGGATCCTGGGGTCCTCTGGGATCCTGGGGTCCTGTGATCTGGCCACAGACCCATAGGGGACAGGAAGGCCACAGGGAGACCTTTCCATCCCCTCGCAAACTGGCTCTTCTGCAAAATCTGTTTCACATACTGCAGCTCTGCATGAGATGTTTGAAATAGGGTACCTGTGTAATAGACACATGGACAAACCTTGATTTGGGTTTACTTTCAGGGTTACTATAGACTGAATGAAGCACAAGCTGGAATCAAGATTGCCAGGAGAAATATCAATAACCTCAGATATGCAGATGACACCACCCTTATGGCAGAAATCAAAGAACTAAAGAGCCTCTTGATGAAAGTAAAACAATGGAAACAGTGACAGACTTTATTTGTGGGGGCTCCAAAATCTCTGCAGATGGTGACTGCAGCCATAAAATTAAAAGATGCTTGCTCCTTGGAAGAAAAGCTATGACCAACCTAGACAGCATATTAAAAAGCAGAGACATTACTTTGCCGACAAAGGTCCATCTAGTCAAAGCAATGGTTTTTCCAATAGTCAGGTATGGATGTGAGAGTTGGACTATAAAGAAGGCTGAGCACAGAAGAATTGATGCTTTTGATGCAGTGCTGGAGAAGGCTCTTTAGAGTCCCTTGGACTGCAAGGAAGTCAAACCAGTCAATCCTAAGGGAAATCAGTCCTGAATATTCATTGGAAGGACAGATGCTGAAGCTGAAACTGCCATACTTTGGCCACCTGATGTGAAGAACTGACTCATTGGAAAAGACCCTGATGCTGGGAAAGGTTGAAGGCAGGAGGAGAAGGAACAACAGAGGATGGATGTATCACCGACTCAATGGACATGAGTCTGAGCAAGCTCTGGGAGTTGGTGATGGACGGGGAAGCCTGGCATGCTGCAGTCCATGGGGTTGCAAAGAGTTCGACAAGACTGCATGACTGAACAGAACTGAGAGACAGGACCCGTTAGAGTAAATAGTTCCACCATTTTTCTATGATATAATATTGCTATAGCTACGGTGCTGAACCACAAGGTTGGGTTTTTATATTGAACTAGAAATATGAAAACATTGTAAAGTATATTCTGAATTATCAAAAGCTTAATTTTATTTAGAAAAGCTTTAGTGTCAGGTATATTTTATTAATTGGGGGCTTCCCTGCTGGCTCAGCAGGTAAAGGATCCTCCTGCAATGCAGGAGACACGGGTGACGTGGGTCTGACCCGGGGTCGGGAAGGCCCCTGGAGGAGGGCACGGCAGCCCACTCTGGTGTCCTTGCCTGGAGAATCCCATGGGCAAAGGAGCCTGGCGGGCTACAGTCCATGGGGTCACAAAGAGTCGGACACGACTGGGCCACTGAGTACAGCAGCATATTTTATTAATCTACACTTATTTGGAAATGGAGGATTAACAAACTGGAATATTCATGTAATCAGAAAATCCCTGTCTGCCCTATTTCAAGATAAAGGACATTTATTAGCTTTGAATCACTCACTCTTCTTATTCTTGTTTCCTTGTTTTCAATTTATTTCTGTACCCCCATCTTCTCTTTATATCTCTTGCTATTTATTTCAACACAATATATTTTGCTACCAAGTAGCTTTCTAGAGGCGCTTCCCAGGTGGCTCAGTGGGTAAAGAATCCGCTTGCGATGCAAGAGATGAAGGCAGACGCAAGTTTGATCCCTGGGTCAAGAAGATCCCCTGAGAAGGGAATGACAGCCCACTCCAGTATTCTTGCCTGGAGAATCCCATGGACAGGTGAGCCTGATGGGCTACAGTCCGTGGGGTCACACAACTGACGTGGCTGAGCACACACACGCACGAGCTTGCAGAGATAGAAATACTTACTGGTAAATATGCATGAAAAAGCTATTCTGAAATGGCTCTGGGAGCATGAAGGCATTTACTACAGAGTGTGGCTTATTATTTAATAAATGTATGAAAGCAAGTCATTTTTCTCCAATTAGGCATGACATCACCACGGGAAGTCAATGCAAAAAGCTCTCTCTCTTCCCTGTGAATGAAAAGATAATCAAACCAACACAGACAGTGCTGGCAGAACAAGTGACAGAAAAGTAATGTGAATTTCCTGAGTTCTGCCCATTACCTATAAGCAAAAATCAAGGACACAATTTAAGCAATGAACTCATGACGGCTGAAGCAGATGAAATCTGAAGCAATCACATTACATGACCCGTGATGCCAAACACTTAGAAATATTTTGAGTACAAAGTCTGTGGATACTTCCAGGGTAGAAACGGCTGCTTGCTCAGGAGTCTTATCAGGTATATCATAGTTTTATAATCTTTGCTTTATGTAACAAATTCCTTCTAGTAATTTATCAAAATATAATCACTACAGTAAATAGGTACTGCTGGCAAAAATCAGGGTGCAAAAGTATAAGAAAAATAATGCAAAGAAAACAATGTTACAATCTTTTCACAAAATTTATTCTATAAAGTGAATATATGCATATTCATTTTTACAGAGAATTATAATGCTGAATAATTTTACCAAGTAGGAAGCTAAGTACAATAAATAAAATGCTCTTTCTAGAATCAATACCCACTGCTATCTTGTTTTGAAACCTTATTTATTTAAATTATTATTTACATAGTCTAGATTTTAGACTGGAGACTGTTATGAGAAATAAAAGTAGACAGAAAAGGAACGAAAGGATTCTTAGACTCATTAAACACACTGAAGGAATGACTGCGAACATAATATAGTTCAGTTTTTCGCACCAAGAACTATATTCAATATCCTGTGATAAACCATAATGGAGAAAAATATGGAAAAGAATGTATGCATATATACGTACAATCGAATCACTTGGCTGAACAGTAGAAATGGCGACATTGTAAATCAAGTATACTTCAATAAAATAGACCTTTAAAAATGCATCAAGGTTTTAAACGAATAAAAAAGTAATTTTCTCAATTTACCATCTCAGTTAAACTGGAAAACCTGAAAGAAATGCTTCTACTATGTTTTGAAACATAAGTTTAAAGGTATTATTATATTTTCCAAATAATATACATTATTATCCTATTAAGATATGCCCTTAATAGCCTATTAAGACACGTCCCTGTTCTTTACAAGCAGCCATTTGGCAGAATTTTATCAACATTTGCAAAACTGTTGGATACACTGCATATGTCCCTTCATCCAAATGGATGAACAACCATAAGACCATCAGCCGGGTCCAGCCGCTCCCCGCTTCAGAGATGCCGACAGGCTGCAACTGCCCTTGGGGTCTCTCCGCCTCACCTGTGCTTGCCAGCGTCCTTCGGCTCTTGCCAGAAGCTTTGCCTCTGTGACATTCAATGCGAGCAGGCAGGGAAAGTCACATGGAGGAGACACCCCTCTTGTATAATTATAAAAATCAACAGCACTGTGTTTTAATGGGATGACCAGCTCTCTGGGTCTGAAACCCTGGACCTGGGCGGGGACTTGGCCCCACTGAGCTCTCCAGGGCCCCAGGAGAGAGCTGGGAGCGTCCACATGCTCATTCCTTCCCCACTGACCTTAACAGAGCACCTCGGTGCGCGAGGCACCTGCTACCGGGGAGCCCGGGCTTTAAACAGTGTGTGCCTTGTGAGCACATCCCCCTGTGACTTCTGTAGACAGAAAACACTTTCCGGAAAGCATTTCCCTGGCCAGTGGGAACGGAACAGAGCAATCTGGTCTAAACTTGTTATTTAAGATCTAGTATACACCATAGTAGTTAAAGGCACAAGCTTTGGAGGCAAACAGAACCAAGTTAGAGTCTTGATTTCCTACTTATAATCAGCATGACTTCCTTCAAGCTAGTTAGCTTTTTAATACAGTTTCTTCATCTATGAAAAGGATATAATTATACTTATTTTAGGATCTAGTAGAGTTAATTAGATATAAGTATGTCAGGTTTTACTTCCATTAAAAAAAAACCAAATCAAACTGGCTTAAACAATAAGAGAAACTGGTTGGATCACATAACCAAAACCTTTTAGGGTGGTAAGGACTTCAGGCAAGGGCTGATCAAGGCTCCAACCTCATTTCTCTATGGCTCTGAACGTTGGTTCCCCTGTATAATGGGTAACCTCCTGCTCTCAGAAAGCTGCCAGGCTCCATGCCTCCTTGTTCCTCCAGGGCCAATAAACAAAGGTCCCAAGTTACAATCCATTTTGACTGTCTTAGACCACATGCTCAAGGCTGAGCTAATCACCATGACCAGGAAAACACCACGTGTGGTGTGTGCACATATAGGTAACACACACGTACAGATAAACTTGCACGTTTATGGATTCTGCTCCTTTTAACCTCCAGATCGTCAAGTGAACACTTCAGGCTGGTCTTTGCTGAGAAAGGAAACTTGTGTTGTTTAGTTTTCAAATAGTCAGGCCCCTTCACCTTAAAATTTATAAAATGCGAGGAAGACCTGCTGGCTGGAAAAGTAATAGTCACTTCAACCCTGGTTTTGTCTCTACTGTTTTTCTCCCAGATGGAGAAGCTCTGGGAGTGAGATCACCCGTCATTCTTTCAGTGACAGACGTGTATCTGGAGATACGAAACGCACTTGAAGGGTAACTACAGATAACCACATCTTTCAAACACAAAGGTGAGCTGCTGATGCTGACATAATACTGGAGAAGTGTGAAATTCATAGATTATGTTGGTTACAAAGAACTCAGGGAAGCAAAACAAATCCTTGAGATTTCCATTCTGGAGCCTTTCCTCACAGACACTGAAAGCGATGAAGCCAGTCTTGAGGCTCCTCACAAGCATTTCCACTGGTGTGTGAATGACAGCACACCTGTCCCATCCCCACATCCTGTCAGACTCTGCGCGACCCCATAGGCTGCAGCCCGCCAGGCTCCACTGTCCATGGCATTCTCAAGGCAAGAATACGGGAGAGGTTACCATACCCTCCTCCAAGGATCTTACCAACCCAGGGAGCAAACCTGGGTCTCCTGCACTGCAGGCAGATTTTTTACTTTCTGAGCCACCAGGGAAGTCTCTACATTTCCCTAATGCTTTAAAGAGTTTCCAGAATGCATCAGACCCCACCAGTGGCCAGGGATGTCCCGCTGGGCTGGGGGAAAGGTGAGGGCTGAGATGAGCCCAGGGATCGGGCCCACCAGGTACAGGAGGGCTGGGGGGCCTCAAGTGGTGGGCTTTCATCAGCAGTGCAGGCATGAACTCCAGGGACTTCGAGCCCAGGTGTGGGGCTCATGTGGGGAGCGCCCAGCCAACCCGGCCGGCCACTGTGCCCCTAAGAAAGGTGCCAGAGGTCAGAAGCACAGAGGGAGTCCTTCACAGAACCAGGCTGCTCCTGCAACGGGGAAGAAGAGGAGGACACCCCGCTTGTCCTGAGCCAGACAGTGGACTTGTAGGCTCTGAAGTGGAACGATATATCACAACCACACGAGGAGTTCAAAAGCCTTCAAATGGGACTAGAAATTGCTTTAAGACATCACACAAGCCACCTCCCTGGAATTAAACCTATTCCTCAGTAAGTACTGGCTTTTAAAATAAAAGCCCATTCAACTTTCATCGTTTTAGTTTTTAAAAATTGCTAGCGTTAAAACATTTTGAAATTTCTGAATTTGCTTTTAAAATGTTAATAGTTTCTCAACCCTTTTAAGACATTTTGCTGCTTTAAGAAATTTTAAGTGATGACAACGTTCGGCTTTCCCATACTTTTTACTGCAGATGACACTACCAGCTACACTGTGAATGCAGACTAGACGCTCTGCCTGTGGAAGATTCTGGAACGCCAAGCAGCAGACCGACGGCTCGTAAGCAGGACCCACAGTGGAAGGGCCGCCAGTTCTAGTCCTCCTCAGGCAGACGTGTGGCTTTGCCGTGTTTTCCGAGTGGTTTTAATCCTCCCCACATGATTCGTCTCGGGTCATGGCCATTTTTTCCTACATTTAGCCCTCTGAGCCCAAGTCCTACAGATCTTTTCTAGGCACGAGGTAAACGTTCAGTTAATACCTGAGACTGTTTTGTTATTTTAGTTATTCAGTCATGTCTGACTCTTGCAACCCCATGGACTGTAGCCCGCCAGGCTCCTCCGTCCATGGGATTCTCCAGGCAAGAACCCTGGAGTGGGAAGCCATTCCCTTCTCCAGGGGATCTTCCCAACTCAGGGATCGAACTGGCATCTCCTGCATTGGCAGGCGGATCCTTTACTACTGATCGATCCACTGAGGAAGCCCAATACCTAAGAGAAACCTTCCAAAAAGACCTCCACGGACTTCACACGTGGTCACAGGAGACGCGGGCCACAGCAGGACAGCAGTCCCGCTCAGGGCTGTTCCGGACACAGGGCCCCAGAGCAGAGCTCCATGGGTCCCAGATGAGACACAAGTGGGCTCAAGGTTTCATACAAATTCACGCACAGCCAGGAGGCCCAGAGCCGCACAGAGCGGGGCCCACCTGGAGGACGCCATCAGAGAGGAGGGGGGGTCTCCCTAGCAGCCGAGGGAGCACCACTTCCCCAGGCCCTGCTGACCCTTCGGGAGCGTGGGTGATCTGCTGAACTTTCTCAAAACCCAGAACTCCTCAGGAACGGGGGGCAGAGCCCAAACCACAGGCAGCGGCTCTGCTCATGGCTTGCCCGTCCAGCGCCTCCTCTGGAGACGGGGCGTGGCTCTGAGCAGGGACCACCCCTGCAGACTGGCACTTGGGCAGCGCGCTCCATGCCACCCTCCGTCACATGGCAATGGCTCCTTTCCCTGGCTTCCACAGGCCGGCCCCCACCAAACGCAATCGAGTACACTCCCCACAGTGTGGGGCACTCAGATGCGCCCCTCCTCCCCCTCCCTAACCCACGAACACAGTCTCAGTGGCTACAGTTGGTTCGTTTAGACAAATCACTGTCACTTTCTTACACCAATTGTTGGCGTTCCGTGGTCGTCAACTGCAGTGTCGAGTCAAAGGAAACACAGCGACGTGCTGACAGAGCCCTCCGGCAGGGGTCTGAGTGCCCAGCTGAGTGCCCGCCCAACCTCCGCAGACCAGCCTCAGCACGGCCCACCAGCCTCAACGTTTTCATTCACATCTCTGTTGGAGTGAGTTCTGCATGAGTGCCTCACACATCCAAATCCATGTGTTCTCTCTTTCCTGAAATCTAGAAGCACAAAAGTCACGCCCAGCCTCATGCTGTTTCTCAGGTTTCTCTGGGATGAAGGCAGGTAGCAGGCATTGCTCCCCTATTCCTGCAGCCCACCTGCCCTCTTCCCTGAGCTGCAAACTAAAGCAGAAAGCCAGAAGCCGAGGATGTTCTAAAAATGTGTTCATTTCTGCTTTATCTTTTCTTTTTTTCCTTTACTTAATCTTCAAAGTCAACCAAACAGAGCAGCAAGTCTTCCGGCAACAGTGTCTCCCGCATTTGGCCCCTTCGCACACCGGCCCTGAGGAGGCTCGCCTGCCCACCCCACCTGGCCCCTCAGCCTCCTCCCAGCGGGTGCCCCCTCACATGCCCCCGTCCCGTGCAAGCTGTCCACAGAGCACCCTCCCCAGAGCACTTTCTACTCACCGCTCAGAATAAGGAGCTTTCTAGGTTTTCCTTAGAGATCGTCCACACTATCCTTTGGATGTAAAACATATATTTGAAACAACGTTATCTAATCTTAGCTGCAGAAACTTTGCAACTGTCCTGGGCCAAAAGTGTTCAAACTGAGACCTGACCGAGCAATCTGCTCAATAGTCACTAGCACATTTCCACCACAACTCCAAAAGGGAGTCTTTCAAAGTAAAATCCCTCCACCCCTGTTCCTTAAAGATTCAACTCACAGTTTAACAGCCACGCGTTTTAATAACCGTGCGTTTTAACAAGTAAACGTCGCTTCATGGCAGACAGTGTGGCTGGGTGTCCCGACACAGAGAATGTCACGGCTCACGCTGACTGCAGACACCCAGGCCGACATATCCTCCTCTGACGTGTGGGTTTTCTTTCGGTCACGCCAAGCGGCATGTGGGATCTCAAGTTCCCGCTCCAGGGATCGAACCCGAGTCCCCTGCAGTGGAAGCAGAGAGTCTTACCCACTGGCCCATCAGGAAGGCCTCCAATTTGTGGCTTTGAATCTCCCTCGTTTAACACGGGAGGGCAAAAGAGCCGAAAGGAACAGCAGTTCTTGTCCCTGAGAAGTCATACCGTCTCTACCAGCTCCTGAGCCCTGCGCTAGCGGGCTGACGCCAGGAACGGCGGGAGCCTCTCTGCTCCGCCAGAGCCGCTGCTTCCCTGGATTACATTTAAAATGACAGCGATTGGGCCGAGAGCATTGCTGCCAGCAGCCTTGCGGCAGCTCGGCCCAGGGAAGCAGGCTTCGCAGGGACAGGGCTGACTGGGAGCGGGCGAGTCCTCAGAAGGGCAGGGAGGAGAGGCTGGCTCAGGAGGACGACCTCTCCTCCCTACAAGGACACGCTGACCCC
>SJXQ01001950.1:176849-189323 GCA_006408695.1 Aepyceros melampus
GCAGGTCAGACCCACCCTGAAGTCGGACCCCATTGGGGCAGACTAAGGTGAGCTGGGAAATTCTCTCCCTGCAGGAAGAGAGATGCTTTTACAGGTGTGAGCGCTGGAAAGACAAAGAGAAAAGAATTCTCCTTTCTGGTTTCTGAAGCTCCCACAGATGACAGCTGGAGGACAAAACTTGCACTCTGAGTGTGACCTGAAAAACTCCAACCAGAAACTTCCTTTTTAAAGATCCCAGTTTATAGCAGCGAAAGGGCCATGTGGAAACAAATATAAGTTTTCTGGAGGAACATTCTTCAAACATGTCTCAAAGCTTAATCACAGAGAAAATTGTAAGGAATATGAACTCGCAGTCATCAGTTGCTAAATTCACGAGGAGATAGGTCACCAGGAGCAAGAGGGAGCAGAGATAACAAGCTGCAGAATCAGATGGTGTAGAGACTACAGGAACTGAAGCTTTGTATAAATTATATAAAGTGTGTTTGCTTAATATGTTTAAAAAACAAAAGGGGGATTGAAGGCATTGCAAGGAAATTAGAGATTATAAAATGATCAAGCAGATTTGTAAACAAAAGTAGAACTTTGCAAATAAAACTATAATAATGTAAATTTACAACAGATTTTATTTTCCTGGGCTCCAAAGTCACTGTGTACACTGACTGCACCATGAAATTAAAAGACGCTTGGTCCTTGGAAGGAAAGCTATGATAAACCTTGACAATGTTTTAAAAAGCAGAGGCATCACTTTGCCAACAAAGGTCCATCTAGTCAAAACTATGGTTTTTCCAGTAGTCACGTACGGATGTGAGAGTTGGAACGTAAAGAAAACTGAGCGCTGAAGAATTGATGCTTTTGAATTGTGGTGTTGGAGAAGACTCTTGAGAGCTTCCTGGACTGCAAGGAGATCACATCAGTCAATCCTAAAGGAAATCAGCCCTGAATATTCATTGGAAGGACTGATGCTGAAGCTCCAATATTTTGGCCACCCAATGAGAGGAGCTGACTCATTGGAAAAGACCGTGATGCTGGGAAAGATTGAAGGCAGGAAGAGAAGAGGGCAGCAGAGGATGAGATGGTTGGATGGCATCACTGACTCAATGGGCATGAGTTTGAGCAAGCTCCAGGAGATGGTGAAGGACAGGGACATCCTTGCATGCTGCAGTCCATGGGGTCGCAAAGACTTGGACATAACTTAGCAATTGAACAGCAACAATAATAATAAGATTAAACGAAGTAGACAAAGTCCAAGAGAGAGTTGATATAGGAAAAGTTAGATCTGCTGAAAACTGACAGAGTGCAAATCAGAGAGACACTTCCAGATCAAGAACTTGAGAAAGTTCACGACCAATGAGAATATCACATGGAGAACTGAATACTCAGGGCCAGCAGAGAAATAAAAGTCAAGTTAGAAATGAAGCCTTGATTGCAAAAGTAGCATAGCAGCAGGAGGGTGGTCAGTTTCAGCCTTTTAACGTCCTTGTACTTTTTCTGTATGTCAGTAAAGCCGCAGATTACTTTTAGATTAAGTTAAACATATATGCTAAAATTTCTAGAGTAACAAATAAAAAAGTAAAAATTCACTGTGTCTAGTTGTCTGTTGGTATCCATGAACCAGCTCCAGGAACCCCTCGGATACCAGAATCTACAGATGCTCCATCTCTTATATAAAATGCAGTGTTACCACTGCTGGATCCAAGGTTGGTCGAATCCAAGGATGTGGAACCCGGGGATATGGGAGAGCCAACTGTAACTGCTAAACTAATAGAGTCAAAAGTACAGAACAAGAAAATATTCCAGAAAGAAACACAGGAATTCAGAAAAAGCAGAATGAATGGAAAGCAGAAGCTGTTGGGAGTGGCAGCCACCACCGACCAGAACATCTCTGCATTCCTCATCCATTCGTGCTGGCCACACTCTGAACCCATTTCTCAGGGTTGTGCTTGCAGTGAGCAACGTTGGGGGATGAGGCAATGCTTTCCTCTAGGACAAAGAGCAGGCTTGCTTACCCCTTGTTATAAACACCAGGTTCCCAAGTTCAGTGATCCTTGCCTGGGATGCAGGCTCAGTGTGAGCATAGCATCCATCTGGCCCCCCTTGCAATGCCCCTTTGGGTATTCGGGGGCAAAGGAAACCAGTGGAAATATGGTACTCATGTCACTTGAGTGAGGAAGTCCCTTCTCTCTGATCTGGAAGCTTGTGTCTTCCTCCAACATCCCTGAAATAGGAGCATGCTAATTATTAGACTGTAAGTAGGAAAGTCAAAACCTACACCTTTTACACAAACTAAAAGTGTAGAAAGGAATGAATACATATCAAAAATTGCAATCAATGTGAATGGGCTGAACTCTCCAGTCAAAAGACAAAAAAGGCCAAATTGTTATAAAATGGATTTAGTTACAGAGATATTTCTAAAACAAGAGACACAGAAAACTTGAAATAAAAGAATGGGAAACATACGTCATGCAAACACTGATAAAGGGAACGATGATGAAGCAACATTAATGTCATACAATGACAAGCATGTTAAGATTTAAAAAAGTCACTATATATTGATGAAGTTCCAATTCACCAGGAAGACATGGTAATTCCAAACTTGCATGTACCACATAACAAAGCTTAAAAATATATTCATCAAAATTTGGCAGGATCAAGAAGAGAAATAGACAAATCCATTATCATTTGGAGGAATGCCCAACACATGTCTCAATAAATGAAAAATCAAGCAGAGGAAAAAAAAATCTGTAAATATTTGAATAATTAAACAATACATTTAAGAAAGTTGACTTAAGGAACAAGTACATATATCCAACCACTTTAACTGTGCATTCTTTCCAAGTTCACATGAAATATTTACAAAAATTGACCACATTATAATCTAGAAACAAAGTATAAAGCAGTAATTATCTAAGAATTAATTTCCAAAAAATAAAAATTAATCTCACAAGTGCTTGATTTTTCTTACCATACCACAAGGATCAATTTTATTTCAGTGTAGACAGAAGGTTTACCGTCTGAGCTACCAGGGAAGTCCTTTATTTCAGTAATAACCCCATAAGATTGGAAAACTTTTAAAACACAATTTAAATAGTATTCCCAGGTATAGAAACTGATGATCTATCAGAGGCTTTGTGAAACAGCCATGTTTTGACAAACATCTCAAAGCTATTCCCAGATCAGTGTCTTGAGCTGTCTTTCTTTTCCTACAAAGCCAAGTGAGTTTGCTGGTCCTCACGTGGATCTGTGGAAACAGCCTGTTGTAAACGGCTGAACTGAGCTGGTTCTTCCCCTCCTGCTCCTGGGCTCCAGCCACACGCCCTTCTCTGAGCTCCTAGGTGGGCCCCACTCCTGAGAGTCTCGAAGCCACTGCAGAGCCACTCATCCCCATCTGGGCCACAGGGTGACCTCCCCGCTCCCTCACAAGGTTAGACTCCACTTGCAGCTCTCATGCCCAACACCAGTGCTGCAGGACACGTTCCATGAGCTCCAGAATCAGGCAGGTCCACGATGAGACGCTCTCCAGGCAATGGCAATTCTTTAAATTATTTAGATTGGAATCCTCAGCTGTGCGCGTGTGACCCTTCGATTAATGCTTTTCTTCCCGATGGGCTTCACTGGGGCTCAGACAGTAAAGAATCTGCCTGCTGCTGTGAGAGACACAGGAGACTGGGGTTCAATCCCTGGGTCAGGGAGATCCCCTGGAAATGGCACCCACTCCAGTATTCTTGCCTAGAGAAATTCCATGGACAAAGGAGCCTAGCGGGCTACAGTCTGTGGGGCTGCGGACAGTCAGACACGACTGAGGTGGCTGGGCACGCACATGCATCCAGGTGTCTGTGTGCGACCATTTGATTAATGCTGTTCTTCCCGATGGACTGTAGACTCTACAAGGGCAGGAACTGTGTCTGTTTCGCAAACCACTAACCTCAGCGCCTGTCGTGATGCCTGAACATGCAAAGCAAACATTTGCTGAGTGGATAGATGCGTGAATCGGCCAGTGGATTGCCAGGCAGAAAGCCACCGTGGCTTTTCAGCACAATGTGCTTTGTGATGCGGGACAGAGGGAAGAATGAGTGGACTCGGAGAGATCAGCTGCCCACCCCCTCCTCTCCCTCCCGCTTCCTCTCTTTCATCCAGTAATTAGCACATCACCTCCTGAAACTAGGGGCCAATGAGTTATATGCTGAGGAATATGACATCTACTTTCCCAAAAAAGAGAATTCTTTAGCAGGGAACAGATGTTAGATTCACAATGGTACATCCTGAAGTTCAACGCTGTGCACAGACCACACTCCTGAGCCAGGCCCACCCCCCATCTCCTGTGCCTGCCCCCCCCACCCCCAGCCCATGACATCACTGCTTCCGGTTATTCTGTGACTGTGCTTCCTTTCCGGGATAGCAGGGAGGGGGCGGGCTGGTGACTTTTCAGGAAGTCTAAGTCTCTCTGATCCTTCCACCCTTCCCCGGGAGCAACTGCTTCAGCTCACCTCCCCGACTTCTCAGGAAGGATTAGACTGAAGTTGCAAGCATGAACGCATACTGCAAAAGCATTATCGCTTGGGAATATTTTAAACGGCAGTCTGGAAATGTGACAAACCTAGGAATCTGTCATTTTCACGGAGGATTAACCTGACTGAGGGTGTGGTTTGTGTCCGCCAAAAGGTGATTTGAAGTCCCAACCCGCAGAGCTATGAATGAGACTTTATTTGGAGATAGGGTCTTTGCAACTGCAATGAGGTCAAGATGCAGGCACAGCTGGACTAAGGTTGCCCCTAAATCCAGTGTCAGGTGTCCTTGTAAGAGACACACTGTCAGACAAGAACCCCGTGCTATGACGGAGACAGGGACTGAAGCGACACGTCTAGACTCCAAGGGACGCTAAGCCTCGCTGCACCAGCCGGTGGAGATGGGTTCACCAGAGCCTTCAGAGAGCACAGCCCTGCCAAAGGTGCGGAGGGGCTCAGGGGCACCATGAGCACTGGGGGCTTTGGGGCCACTTCTTTGGTACAAGCTCTGGTACAAGAAGCCTCCCTGGAGGCAGAATTAGGGTCCCTGAGAGCAGCACTGAGTCCCAGGCGACGCCACCCTCCCTGGTAGTAGTGAGCCAGGAGGGCATGAACCAGTGATTCTCACTCAGGGGCTCAGCGTTTGAGCGTTTTCATCTATCACCTTCAGTTCAGTTCAGTCGCTCAGTCGTGTCCTATTCTTTGCCTCCTTGTCCATTGCCAGCTTCTGGAGTTTACTCAAACTCATGTCCATTGAGTCAGTGATGCCATCCAGCCATCTCATCCTCTGTTGTCCCCTTCTCCTCCTGCCCTCAATCTTCCCAGCATCAGGGGCTTTTCTGGGGTGACCAAAATATTGTAGCTTCAGCTTCAGCATCAGTCCTTCCAATGAATATTCAGGACTGATTTCCTTTAGGATGGACTGGTTTGATCTCCTTGCAGTCCAAGGAACTTCGAGAGTCTTCTCCAACACCACAGTTCAAAAGCATCAAGTCTTTGGTGCTCAGATTTTTTTATAGTCTAATTCTCACATCCATACATGACCACTGGAAAAACCAAAGCTTTGACTAGACAGACCTTTGTTGGTAAAATAATGTCTCTGCTTTTTAATATGCTGTCTAGGTTGGTCATAGCTTTTCTTCCAAGGAGCAAGCATCTTTGAATTTCATGGCTGCAGTCACCATCTGCAGTGATACTGGAGCCCCCCAAAATAAAGTCTGTCACTGTTTCCACTGTTTCCCCATCTATTTGCCATGAAGTGATGGGACCAGATGCCATGATCTTAGTCTTCTCAATGTTGAGCTTTAAGCCAGCTTTTTCACTCTCCTCTTTCACTTTCATCAAGAGGCTCTTTAGTTCTTCCTCACTTTCTGCCATCTATCGCCTTCACACAGCTAACTTGTCGGCCTGTTTCCCAGCTCTGATGGCTCTTAGGAGCCCTGATCCTATATTTGTGACTGCTGCTGGAGGGCTCCATCTGGATTCTCCAATCTGTGTTTGTAAGACTTCCTCCCACACCAGGGGCTTCCTGGGTGGCTCAGACGGTAACGAATCTGCCTGCAACGTGGGAGCCCTGAGTTCGATCCCTGCGTGGGGAAGATCCCCTGGAGACGGGCATGGCAACCCACTCCAGTATTCTTGTCTGGAGAATCCCACGGACAGAGGAGCCTGGAGGGCTACAGTCTGTGGGGTCACAAAGAGTTGGACATGACTGAGCAACTAACACTAACCAACCCACCCCTGCCTCTCCTCGGGGCCCTTACCTTTGTGACGGCATCGCCTGTGTCCGGCTCACAAAGCACGGACTCAGGACAGGGGTGCCTGGCACCGGCACACGTTCCTCTTTCCCCTGCACCTCGCCTTGGCATCCCATCAACAGCCAGGCCCTCGGGATCCGCCTGTGCCGTGGTGTGAAGGTCCACTTGCCACTCGACCGTCTCTGCCCCCAGGTCTAAGCGCTCCTCTCCACCCCCTTCCCCAGCTTCACCTCCAGCCACCCTCCACTAACGGCCTCGGGCCTCACGCTGCTCAGCCCCCACCTCCTAGGGCACCAGTGCTAACGGAACCAGCTCCACGCTGCCTCAGGACAGCCACCACGCACCGCACCATCCCTCAAGCCCTCTCCCTCCAGCCCACCTGGACCAGCCAGCCTCTCCGCAGCCGCCCTCCCCAGGCCTGTCCGGGGCCTGGGGCTGCTCCCCTTGCCTCTCCTGCATCTCTGCCTCAAGTGTTGCTAACACTGCTTTCAGCGCTGGCCTATTTTATTGATCAAATTCAACACTTATAAAATCAATGCACACCATTCATTCATGTGTATGTGTGTTTCTGTGTACGTGAACTTTGCCCCTGATTTTACACGCTCGAAATACATAAATGAGCTTCCTTTTGCTCCTAGGAAAACGCTCAAAGCGGAGGTGAGCACTCACGTGGTCACCCGGCGGGATTAGAAACCAAGGCCATGCAAAGCGGTGGGGTGTATTCGCCCATCTCTGTCTGTCAAGGCCAGACTCAAACAGAACCTCTTGTCCACGGGTTTGCACTCCACGGGGGAGAAGACGGCTTTCTTCCCAGAAACCCTGGGCGCTTTGTAACGCTCACGTCATCTGACGCTGCAGCTTGTGGTCTGGTTCCACGCAGGCCTCCGCTGACCGCGTTTTGCAGGCACCGCGTGGTCACACACCGGCGGTCCGCGGCCGGCCCGCGCCCAGCGGGGCTGCCGGTGCCATTTCCCTCACTTTCAGGTCCCCGTGCCACCTCTGGTTCATTCTCACAATTTTCTCGAGCTTTTCACTGTCATTGCGTTTGTTCTGGTGATCTCTGATCTCTGACGTCACTACTAAGACTCGCTGAAGGCTCAGATGAGGCTGGCCGAGTTTAGCGATAACAGTATTTTTAACTAAGATGCGTGCTTTTTAAAGACATAACGCTACGGCATGCTTCACAGACTACAGTGCGATGTAGGTGCAGCTTTTTTGAGCACTGGGCACCAAGCAATCCACACCCCTGGCTTGGCAGGACACCCGCTTTATTGCCGTGATTGGGCTTCCCTGGTGGCTCAGCTGGTAAAGAATCTGCCTGCAGTGCAAGAGACCTGGGTTCAATCCCTGGTTGGGAAGAACCCCAAGAAGGGTACAGCCCCCCACTCCATATTCTGGCCTGGAGAACTCCATGGACGGTATAGTCTATGGGGTCGCAGACGAGTCGGATATGACTGAGCGACCTTCACTGTCACTGCACCCAGAGCTGCTCCTGTGCGATCCTTCCCAGGATGATTGTATGCTTCTCATGTCACATATGCGGGGGGGAAGCCTTATGGAACTCCTCCAGCAGCCTCCACTTTGATGACAGCTTTCCGCATGAAGCAGGTGGTGAGTAAAGGATTAGGGCTCGGGGCTGGACTGCAGACGCCGGGGTGGGCTGATGCTGGCAGAGTCCCCACCTCTGATCAGGCACCTAGGCCCGGGTTGAGGGGAAGTCAGGGCCAAGGGGACGTCCCCGGTGATTGGTGCTCCCAGAAACTTGAGGTGGGAATTCACTGGGGTTCCAGTGATTAGGACTCTGCTTCCAATGCCGGGGGGCGCTGGTTCAATCCCTGATCTGAGAACCCAGGAGCCCTGTGTTCCTGCCAACTTTCCCAACAACGGGCCCCCAGCACGGGGTTCAGAACGGTGTGTCAGGCCCATGTTGACAGGCAGTGGTCACCACGAGGGCAGAAAAATGACGGTCTTTAAACTATTCTTGTTTTAAAAAGATCTTTGTTACCCTTGAAAGAATATCAGCCTCAAGGCTGAAACGTAATTCGGACTAGCATGATGGCAGATTTATATTCTACGAGGAAGAGTCCCTCAACACCATGCTCGTTTGTTTTGTTGGGAATTACCAAAACGCATGATTTACTCACTCCCCAAGCTGCTGAGCCAGATTTCCTTTCTCCTCTGTGGGAATGAGACAGGTTCCCCCGGGCTTTCTATTTTGGGGTCCCCGCAGGAGGTCTTCCATCGCTGTATCGCTACTCACAGACACTGAATCAACACAACACCCACTCTGCAGCAGGGACCAGGAGCCTGACAAGAAGGGAGAGCCCCCTGCTGTCCGGAGGCGTTGGGGGGTTAAGGTGGGGGGAGGGTCAGTGTGATTGTCCCCCTTCTGCCATCATCCCTCGAGGGTCAGGACAAGAAGACTTCTTTTTGCACCTGTGTCCCGCATGCACACCCGCTTGCCTCAGACACACAGTCTTAATGCATCAGTGCTCCTGTAAAGCTGGGTGTCAGGGTAAACTGACCCAGGCATGTGAGCATGGGTGATATCCCGTGGGTCGGGGAAGTTGAATGTGTTGGCCGAATACTCACCCAATTCCCTCCCTCCCTCTCTCCTTCCTTCTCTCTCTCTCTCTCTGATGTCTCAGCTAAAATTCTAAATGATGCTGACTCTTAGATCAATCTATAAAAAGAGCCACCCCCGCCCCAGGACTAGAGACGGTACAGCAGGACTCACCTGCACTGGGTGGCTTCTTGGGGAGGGTCAGGCTGGTTTGTGGCTAACCCTGGAGGAGGAAATAGTGACTCATTCCAGTATTCCTGCCTGGGGGACTCCATGGACAGAAGACCCTGGTGGGCTACAGTCCATAGGGTCCCAAAGAACTGGACAGGACCAAGTGACTAACACTTTCAACCCCTGGACAGGACATTTGTTTGTCTGTTTCCAACACCTAAAACCAAGTCCCATGGGTGGCTCCATGCAAAGGTCCCCTGCCTGCAGGAACCGCCCCCACTGAGACCCCATTACAGACCCTCACCCAGCACCTCCTCCGAGAGCTGTGGACGCCTGCCTCCCAGGAAGCATCAGTGCTTTGCTCAGGATCACGTTTTGGGTTGGAACCCAGACCTCTTGGCTCGCTCTGTCCTTTTCTACTCTGTCTCAGAGCTACATCTTATTTTCTCGGTGAACAGCAGACCATGTCTTCTTCTAATTGACCATCTGCAACCATTCGCACAGCTCAGCAAGTACAGAAAAGTGTTGTATCGTGTGGGCAGTGATTCAAAGATTTTTTTTTCTAAACCAGATTATGCAATTATCTCAATGCACAGCCTTATGTAAGTGGACCTGAAAAATGGGCCTTTGCAAGCAATCAAACAAGAGACATGCACTCGATTCACTGCCGTCGTATTTCTAACCTTCTGGAGGAGTTGTGATGCCCGCTAGGCTATTTCCCTGCTCAGTGAGAACCCTTTATCAACAGGAGACAATTCCTCCCAGAATGACAAAAGAAATCCAAGGAAAAGTATGAATGCTTTAATCTCACGGAAGGGAGAAGACAAACGTCATCCTTGAAGCCCTTCACGCGTCACTCTGAAATACCGGTGACAGCAGATATGCCAGCAGTCACTAAGCTCGCTTAGAATCCGTAGAGATGCCGACAATCCTCACTCAGGGTTCTTAAAGGTTGTGTTTTACTGGCTGGTGGAATGATGACATCATGTGTGCAGTGATGTCTGGTTTCAGGGGCATGAAAGCGTGGCTGTCAGCAGGTGAATATACCCTGAGAACTTTCTTCCTGGTCCTATTGGAAAGCACTCTCTCCCGAGGAACCCACGTGTGAGCTGATGCTGTGTGTTATCTCGGGCGCCCGCGTCACCTCGGGCCAGCCCAGGCCTCACTGTCCTGCTCCGAGTGCTGACAAGGTGCCGATTTCAGGGGCAGGAGGCCTTTTGAAAGCATGTTCTCATGACTGCTACCCTTTCACTAGCATGCGTGCACGCTAAGTCGCTTCAGTCGTGTCAGACTCTTTGCAACCCAAAGGACGGCAGCCTGCCAGGCCCCTCTGTCTGTGGATTTCCATGTAGGAACACTGGAGTGGGGCGCCGTGCCCGCCTCCAGGGGGTCTTTCTGACCCAGGGATTGAACTTGCGCCTCACTGCCTCCTGCACAGCAGGCGGGTTCTTTACCGCTAGCGCCGCCTGCGAGGGCCCACTTTCTCTAGATTTTCGTTAATTTCTGCTGTTGGGTTTTCAAGACCACTGATGCTAAAAGAATTTAAGAATGGTTAAAGGTTACGATAGAGGCTCCAGAAGAATACTGCCCTTGGAACACCTTCTCTACATGGAACATAGAAGTTGGAGGGCTAGCTAGCGTTGTGGACTGCCCCAGAGAGAAACCCTAAAAAGTACTGGTAGCAAAGGCCATTTGGGGTATTACATCCTTTCATCTCTACTTGGTATTTTTAAAAAACCGTCTGGCCAGAAACTTATGATTATGTGCATTTTACATTCCAATTTTCTTCCCAACTTCAAGAATGTTTTACAGCTAACTCTTCTTGGGAAATTCACACCAACTGGGTTTACTCAAAGGATGGTTGAAAACGCTTGGTCTTCAACATAAGTTTGCTTTCCTTTAAATATAACCAGATGGAGTTTAACCCTCTTCACCTTGTGATCTTTGAGGAACTTGGCCAAAGGCACCTGGAGATGCTTTCAGACAATGCAGCCAGGATCCCGACACCGATTCTTGACTTAACCGAGTTTTCCCCTCTGCTCCTGACCAGCTGCTTCACGTCCTTGATAAACAGCCCACCCCCATGGCGGAAGGTGACGTCACCCAGTAATGCACGAGGCACCTTGTTCTGAAATTCTGGAGCAGCCACTCAGCATGGTGGCAGCATGGCCCTCTGGTGCCCGGGAGCTCCTCCGGGGTCTTCCAGCCCCATCGTGGCCAGTGTAGGCCATGCTCACTGCCTTTGATTAAACAAGCAAGCACTGTGCTTCCACTCTCCTTCCGCGGACCACACAAGGCACTCATGGTACACCAGCCTCCCCAAGTATACACAGGCCTCCGAGGCCCCGGTCACGCCCGCTCCCGTGGGGCTGCGTGTGGCCGGGACGGTGGGCGGCAGGGCTCCACTCCCCAGAACCTCCACCATGCTGTTCACTGTCCACTCTCTTCTCCAAAGTCTTTCTGAGGAGGTAAGTCATTCCCATCAAATCACCAGGCTCAGTCTTGGTCTGAGCTCCAATCCTGCCAGGGCCCCCTGTTCCTGAATCAGGCAAGAGAACAGAATCCATGTTGTCATCAGCACCGGAAAGGCTGGAAGCCCTTGCATCAACCACCTTCTCTTCCTAGAGAAACACAGATGTTTTCCTGGATTTCCTATTAATAGACAGGCGTGCAGAATATAGAACGACCCAACCTTGCACAGATTTCCTATGACTTGATGAAAATAGCTAATGGCATTTTATCTGTGACTCTTGGTTCATTTTTATGAGCTAAATGGAGAAAGAAATGATAAATGACATTAGATCTAAGAGGAGCTATGCAACTTCCTCGTTTATAAGAACAGAAATAAACGGAGTGGCACCAAACAGAAACACATTTTCAAACGCTTACTATTGTGGATTGTAATGCTTTGCCAAATTCATGAATAGTCTCAATCTGTGTCACACAGACATCCTCCCCACCAGTCACAGTGACACTGAGCAGAACTCTCATAGGAAAAAATCTATTGTGAAATGAGGTTGTATTTTTATAAATTGAATTATTCTTCAACCATATCAGTCAAGTTTTCAAAAACACTTCCCCATACTCAAGGGTAAAAAGGTTCTTACTATCCTCTAATTTAGCAAGTGTTTGCCTCCAAACTACTAAAAGGGAAAAAAGTGCTAATCATAGAAAATAACGCACCCACTTTTTACTCTTCTGAAAACTAGATGTCTTTCTGCAGATGATGTTACCGACCCGCAATGAAGATCGCCACAAGCTTCGCACAGCGCACTGAGTGTGGAAGTGGCACCCTTGCCGGCTGTGCGAGGCGTGACAGGACTCGGGTCCCATGTGTGAGCCCCGGGAGTCACAGCACACCTCCGTGCAGATGCAGGCCTTTGCACACTCTCAGACCTCACGGACGCAGGCGGTGGGAAGGGGTGCGGGCAGTGAGGCTGAGGTTAGGGTGGGACCACCAGCCGGCTTCTGCATGTATGAC